>CM050451.1:25126064-25678564 GCA_027563935.2 Costus lasius | reverse complement strand
CCGTTGCTACATGAAAGAGCATCAAACGGACATGAGTGTGACATGCGAGAAGGTTCTATGTCTATTTGAAGATGCATGCAAGGACATAAATGAAGAGTACCTCAAGACGCTATTCCCGAAAGTTTTACTTCAAACCATAATTAATTGTGCTCGAGTGATAGACACAATATACAAGCACAGTAATGACTACACAAACTCCTCATAGAAATAGTATGAGAGAAAAAAAAAAAAATCTCTTTGTTATTTGTAGTCCCTATTCCTTTTTGATCTTATTGTCATATATATGATAGTTTGTGGGATATTCAATCTACTGTACTAAGACCAAAGTTATAACATGTTTCTAATAAGCAATATAGTGGATTGAGGTTTGAATTGTTGAAAGTTAAACTTGAAATGAATTATACTTAAGAAAAAGGGTTAGTTATGCATTAAAAGACTCAAGAATATAAAGTTCAATTAATCACATAATATGGTCTGATTATGACATAAAAATAACATAATATGTCTTGTTTCGAGATAAAATCATATTAGATAATACTATCAAAATAAAATACATTATAAAGATATAAAATCCTTAAAAAGTCATTAGGATATAAAAATCCTAGAATCATAAGGATATAAAATCCTTAAATCATAATGATATAAAAAATTTTGGAATTATAAGGATATCGAAATCCTTGAATCATGAGAAGATCAAAATCTTAGAATTATAAGGATATAAAATTTCTACAATTATAAGGATATAAAAATCTTATAACCATGAGGAAATAAAAATCATAGAATTATAAGTATATAAAAAAAACTAGAATTATTAATGAGATGATATAGTGAAAATTTGTTCAACGTACTCCCAAAAATTTGTTCCCTAATCCCTAGTATGAGTAAACATATGATAAATATAATGAGATGATACAGTGAAAATTTGTGTGTACATCAAACAACAACATATTTTCATATTTTTTATAATTTTTAAATATGTTTATATTTTTTTTAATATATTTTTTAAAAAATATAATATTATAATATAAAATTTTAAAATTTTAAAAATATTTAATTTTAGGTTTAAGAAATTGAAATTTCAGTATTAAACTAATAATGGAACCGATTTATTCTTAAAAAAATTCAATTCAAATTAAATCGAACCAGTAGAGATTAAAACTAAATAAAAAATTAAATTATTAGTTTAAACCATTCAAACTGAAATTTTGGTATTGAGTCAAAACTGAAGTAAATTTTTTTTAAAAAAAAAATTAGCCTAAATTAGATCAAATTAGTTTAGATTAAAACCAAACCAAATCGAAAATTAGGTTGAGTTCTCGGTTTACTTGCAAATGGATAGACCTACCGTCACACCCAATTTATTTTACCCGTCCACGTAAGCAACTTCTCGTGCGACTATGTACCAAAATTAGAATCTTAAACTAGCGTTTTGACTCGCGTTGACCCAGCCTTGTTTCGAAAGCCAAGCACATTCGAAATTCCGTCTCGTCTTCATGCGCCAAACGTTGTCTCACCGAGCTTCAGCAAATGCCACCAGCTTTCAGCCTCGTTTTTGCCCAAATTGGGCTGATAGCTGAACGAGGGAAAACGTCCCCTTTTTTTCTTCTTTTTTCTTTCTAACTTTTCCGTTTGTGCAGGTAAACTAAGGTTTTCTAAATTTTCTATCCTTCCTCTTCCTTTTCCCTTCTTGTATACACAGTGTAAGAGTGATGGCGGCAAGAGAGAAAAAAAAACGGTTGGAAGCTGGAATTTTCTAATCAAGATCTTGGAGTGAAATTTTGCTGCTCCTTGGGTAATTTCCTATTATCAAATTTTTTTTTATCTCTTCCTTCTTAATTAATTCTAATTTTGGGTAATTTCCACACTTGGACAACCGGTAGATCTGTTCACTAAACTCCAATTATCTGCACTCGAAGGAAAGAATCTTGGCTCCAGAAGTAGGTAGAGACACTAACGCTATGTTTTCTTAGACGGAATCCACAGCGGAAAGAATAGAAAATACATTGAATCTAGATACAAATGCATCTAGATAGATTCAATATATTTTCGTTTGCATCTGGATTCAATATAGTTTTCATAGAATGTGTAGATTATTTTTTTATATTTGTTTTCAAAAATATGTTTGGTATAAAAATGGAGGACTCAATATCTTCACTAAAAATATGAGACATTTCATATGCCCTTTTCTCAAAAAGGGCCACGTTGAGAGTGATGGCGGCAACAGAGAAAAAAAAAGCCCTTCCAAAAAAGGGCCACATTGAAAGTGACGGCGGCAAGAGAGAAAAAAAAAAGCCCTTGGAAGCTGGAATTTTCTAAGCGAGATCTTGAGTGAAAATTTGCTGCTCCGGGGGTAATTTCCTACGATCAAATTTTTTATTTATCTCTTTCTTCTTCTTAATTAATTCTGATTTTAGGTAACTTTCACACTTGGACAACTGGCGGATCTGTTCACTAAACTCCAATTATTAGCGCTCGGAGGAGAGGATCTTGGCTCCAGAAGTAGGTAGCGACACTAAAAGCGTTGTCGGATTATGCCTTACTGCTTTTTTATTAGTCTGATGGCCAACTTTTTACTGCATCAAATTAGCATCATGACGTATGAGCCTGTGACGGGTTAGTCAACGACCATGTGAAAGACTAAGCTGAGTTAAGAAGTCCACCACAAATAGGTATTTTAACGCCAATTGGAGCGGGAACAATAACAACACTTACAAAATCATTATTGACTGAAGCTATATATCATATTTGAGCTGAAGAAATAGAAAGAGCATTTCGTAATCTACGCAGAAGTTTAAAACACGTGATAGGTAGAAGTTTAAAACAAGTGATAGGTGCAGTTTTTACTGCTGTCAATGGGAAGATCAAAATATTACCAGCCGCCTCTAGGAACCGTCAAAGTATTATGGATTTTGTATCTGCTTAGGTTTAGGTACTAAGGGGTGATCTAAAATGAACATCTCAATGGATTAAAATCCATTGTCTCTACTCTCTTAACCTTGATTTATGATAATTTTGCTATTGTCAGGAATTAATTGTTGAATTGTGTTGTTGCTGTTTAGACAAAAATGGTTAAGTTGATTAATATCGAAATACGATTATTTTTAAATACACCTTATAATTATAAGACTTTTTATTAGACTTTTTATTTAGTGAATTCTTATTTTCAATAAACATAAATATTCCTGGTTAATTATCCCTAAATAGTTTAGGATACTTTTAATTAAGAGATTATAAATAATATTATTTATAACATATGCCATAAAATAGCTTATAATTTGATATAAGACTCATCATTAGCCAAAAGATAGCTAGATGATTAATTTTGAAAATGAACATTCGATCTGAAAATAGTTTAACTTCCTGGCTTTGACTAATATTAAGCCTTTTAGGGCATGTGGATATTTATATATCATTGATAAATATTTGACCTATAAAAAGAATTATGAATATTTATTTATTTGATATATCTAATAGATATTCGATATATAAAAGATATTTAAATATTTATGTGATGATGATAGTATGTGCAAGCAACCCTTTATCAACTCGTACGTAACTTCAAATTTCGGGGTCGTCATCGTTTTCCACTCAGAGGAGGAGAGGAGGGTCTGCTAATTTCTCGTTTCTTCTGCTCATCGCTTCTAATCGTCAGGTAAATCCTCTTCTTTCTCCTTTTTTTTTTCTTTTCATAAAAAATACTCTTTCCTTCTGCCTCGTAATGAAAAGATTCACTATGTACTGCCTTTTTCTTTTAACATCAGCATCCTCATTTTTCTGTTCTTGTGAAGAACACTCTCTACTGTTTTCAGATAATTAGCTTTCTTTTTGGGTTATTTAGGCGTTCGTAAATGACGCTCACAAAAAGATAGATAATATTTGATTAAAGCCTTGAAGCGAGATTCATAATTGAAAATTTTAAAAGCACCATGATCATGATCAAGCTCCCTATTAATTTCCCTATGGATCAATAAGTTTTTGATAGCTGAAATGCAACAATATCTAGTCGAACGGATTTCAACTTTTGATTTTCTTCACTTGATTGAAAGGATGCTTCAAGTAGTTGACTTTAAATTTAAATCAAAATGCATTTTACAGAAAAATATTTAATGAATGAACCTTTTATTTTATTTTATACATTAATTAATAATTACAACTTTCAATCCTCCATAACAACTCTTTGCAAGCAAGACTGAAACTGATACGTTTGATTGAAGCATTGACTTAAACTACTTTCTCAAACAAATGCATGATAGTGATGCGCTAGAACTTCGATTGATCTGTTGTTCTTATTATATTCTTCAAGATCTAATTTTTCTTCCATTCTTAATGTAATTTTCTTTCTTTTTGTTTATCTAGGCGACAACAATTTATGATAAATTAACAGCTCATGGTTTCGACAATAATTTTAGTAGAGTTTTTTCTTGTGCTGGGAATTTCTGTAGCAGTTCAAGGACAGAAAGGTATTACCCCTAGTTAAGTTATCATAAGAAATTAAAATTTCACATTTTTTAATAGTATAGTTTTTCTTTGATTCACAAATGTCAACATACCTCATGATCCTTTTTATTTTTTTTCACTTTTATTTTTCTCTTTTAGGATACGCAATCAAGTTATTTTTTATTGGAAAGTCCGTGAGAAAAAAAATTAATCTTTTTTTTTTTGGCATAGAAAGGTGTTTCCCCTTCTGTGTATTTTCTAAGAGAGAAAAGTGCATGACAATAAAAGAAAACCTATGTTTTTGCGGTTTCCTAGAGTGGACAGAAAAACTAAAAAAGCAAAGAGAAAAACTTACCTTTTTTCCTCCCATTCTTATCCTCCTAGGAAAATACTATGCTGTCACTTGCTCCCCCACGACTCCCACTTCCTCAGTTGGGACTGTTACTGTCGCAGATAGGCATCAAGTGGCATGGGCAAGTGACATGCACTCAAGCACACGGTGTTATCAAAGTAATAAAAGATATCGGTCCCATAGAGAGCTAGGTTAAGTACCAACTCATGTCTTCGGTAATCTTTTTTTTGACTTTAACTCATGTCTTCGGTACCACTGCCAATTTTTTTTTTTAACTTCAACTCATGTCTTCGGTACCACTGCCAATTTTTCGCAGTGCCAAGTAGAGGAGTCTTTTGACTTCAACTCATGTCTTTGGTATCACTGCCAATTTTTCGTAGTGCCAAGTAGAGGAGTCTTTTTTTTTTCTTTTTTTTAGATTACACTTGTGATCATCACCTAACAAATAATATGACATCATCGAATAAATGAACAAGTCTATATGTTTCAACAGAAAAACATATGTATACTACTAGCATGTCATCCTTACTCAATTTCAGATGCGTGACCCATCGATTCAACATTCTCAAACATTCCAATCAAAAGATTTCAGAAGCTTAGAACAATTGGACAAGATCATAAAAGAAATCATAACCAGGTGGTGCATTCAACATATCATAATGACTTCATACTATGCATTGAATCAATCTTAATGTTTATTCAAAGCTATCATAGGATCATAACATTTTCATAAAAAGTATCTAAGTGAATCATAAGCATAAATTCATCACAGAAAGTGCATGTCATTAGAAGTAATACAATATCATTCAAAGCTTTTAGATTAAATCCAATAAAAGCATCAATGTCCAAAAATTTTCATCAAAATATCTTCACAAAACATCAGCAAAATAGTATATCTCATTTGCATCAGAATCAACAAAAACATCAAAATATCTTTATTGGAAAGAAGTCATCATCATATCAAAGCATCAGCATGAAAATCACAAGATAATCTCTAATCAAAATAAATCACAGATATTATTAGGATAAATCAGCAGAGTGAAATTATCAAGTCCAATAGACAGTCATCATTTCATTTTCAATCACAGTATCAATTAATACATGTATCATAATGGAAACAAAATTATGGCAACAGAGATGACCAAATCATCAGCAGAGTATGATCATCATGTCATCAGATTGTCAGCACATCCATATGTTGTGGAATCATAGTAGATATGTAAGAATCATCAGCAAAGAATCCTCAGAATATCATAGTGTCACAGTATCACCACAGCATCAGAGTCAAATAAAAGCATAACTATCATCACAACATAGCCAAAATGTCATAGTCATGTATCACAGACATAGCAAAAGTTAGAGTCAGTCAGAATATAATTCGAAATGAATAGTTAGAAGACTGAGCTTTAGAAGGAACAAGCATCATAATCATTCCCTCCCCACATAAAAATTTGCATAGTCCTCTATGTAATCAATGTGTTGTGAGAGAGTGGCAGGAAATAAGAGAAAGTAATATTCACTTCTTCCTCTCATGCTTAAAGTCCTCATCATCAGAGTTCATTTCAGTATCTTCCTTTTAGGGGTCATCTTCATCATCATCACCATCTCCCCAAATCTCATCATCTCTTCATAAGTTCACCTTGGCACCTTTAGTCTTCCTTTAAAAGTCCTATCACAACTTTGAAATCAGTAAGGGGTTAGCTGTGAACTTCTCATTGTAAAATGCGGCAATTGTAAAAAAATTTCATCTTGGCTATAGCATTGGCCATGGACAGACCGTGATGAATCAAAAAGCTCCAAAACTTTGATTTTTGGGTATTCCTATAGTGATAAGAAAGCAAACTCATCAGCATTCTAATACAAAACAAAACAAACTACATAACTTCAAAATCAAAAGACTAATTAAACAAAACACACAATGCAAAAGTAAAAGAAAACAGAAAAGACTCGAGTTACCTCCCAAGAAGCACTTATTTAAGGTCATTAATTCGACCGTAGTATTATTCATAGATCAAAATGTATATGTAAGCACCAAGGAATTCATACCTTAAAGCATCAGAAAATGATTTTAAGTTTATATTTACTTCATCAGTTACTTTGGTTGCTTCCTCATGTAGATTTTCAAATTATACCTTGCTTAGGATGACTGGTTCAGTTGAATCAAAGAGTTTCATAAAAGCTTGAGTTTCCTCATTATCCTTTACCTCCTCTTCAGCTGCAAAACAAATTTTTATAGGATCCACAAGCAATTCACTAATCACATCTTGGTTAACCACTTCCTCAACAACATCAACATTATGACAAGACCCTACAAAAGAAGTTATATCTTCAGGTCATTTCTCATATTTTATCTCTTCAATTGATTTTTTAGGTTGAAGTATCTTAGGAGATCTAATCTCAATGTCATATTCAGGCATCCTAGGCACCTCAAGTTGTTTCCCACCACAAGTTATAATTGTATCACAATATTCTCTTGGGTTAGTTTATCTTAGGTTCAGATGGGAGTTTACCAGAGGTTCTTATAGAGGTGCTAGCTTGATTAGCCAATTGGGTTTCCAATATCTTATTATGGGCCTCGAGAGTATCTAGTTTAGATGTTAGTTGCCTAATGTCTTCACTAATACTCTCAAATTTTTTGGTTTATGCAGCCAAAGTCTCTAGTAGTGACTCTAGGTTAGACTTTTGAGGTGACACAAACTGCCTCAGTTGAAATGCAGGAGGTTGCCTATAGCTAAGTTGGGGAATTGTGTTGGGATTGTTCTCATTGAAAAAATTTTGATTGTTCCACCAACTTGGATTGTATGTATTATAATATGGGTCCAACTGTGGTCTAGGTTTGAGATTCCAAAAGGTGTTGGCTTGCTCTCCAAAAGGTTCAGGTTGTGAGATCCCTAATTAGCATTCTGTGAGGCTGTGTCCTGAAATTCCACATAATTCACACAAAGTATTAGTGGCTTCAACTGAATTGACAATAAAGAAATCTAACTATCGTGATAAATAGTCTACCTATGCATCTAACAAGCTCAATTTGTGTACATCATACTTACTTGGAGTTGCAGCTCTATATGAGTTAACCCTTTCACCTGACCATTGATTGTGATTGAGGGTCATATCCTCCAGCAGGTTCATTGAATCATCCACAGTCTTGTTCATCAAAGCCCCGCCAGTAGCTGCATCAACAATAAGCCTCGTGTTATAATTTAGACCATTATAAAAAGTGTGAACAATTACCCATTTTCAAAGTCTATGATGTGGGCATATTCTTTGAAGTTCTTTAAATCTGTCCCATGCTTTATAGAGTGATTCCCCATCTTTCTGCATGAAACTTGAATCTGAATCCTCAACTGAATTATCTTACAAGGAGGGAAGTATTTAGACAAGAAAGCTTGTGAAAGCTCTTTCCATGTTCTAATTGAAGTAGATGGTATAGTGTGCAACCACGCTCTAGCCTGATCCATGAGAGAGAAAGGAAATAATCTTAGATTAATTGCCTCAGTAGAAATACTATTAATCTTAAAGGTATCACAATATTCTAAAAATATGGCCAAGTGCATGTAAGGGTCTTCTAGCGGAGAGCCCCCAAACTGGTGTTGCTAAACCATTGATAGCAGTGTAGGCTTGATCTCAAAATTATTGGCTTCCACATTTGGGCGAGCAATACCCGACTGTAAGCCCTGTATAGATGGAGCAGCATAATCCCTCAAAGTTCTATTGTTCATATTTTCAGCAGCCAAAGGTACTCGAGCATTCTCCAGATTCAAAGATAAAGGCTTCAAGATCTAGGTCATACAAATCACATCTTCCTAAGCTCCTTTGCAAAAAAATATTGATCAGCCATAATGATAAAGCTAAAGAAAGGAAATAGCAGAAATAACAAAAATAAAAATAAAAAGTAAGAAAAATAAAATACTTAGTCTACTAAATTTCAGAAATTTGCTAATATTGACCGAAGTTCCCTAGCAACGGTGCCAAAAACTTAATACACACCGCAAGCACATGACATTATCGAAGTAATATAAAAGATATCGATCCCACAGGAAACTGGGTCAAGTACCAACTATTCTGATATTTAGAAGCTAAGCAATCTAATTTTTGTGTTTTGGAAATAAGGTTATTATACTCAACTACAAATAAAATAGGAAAAACAACGATAGAAACATGAAGGGTGTCTAATTGAGAGATATTAGGACTATGGAATTCACCACATTGACTGATCTAACTAAACTAAAATTTAGTTGATGCTTGAGTTTATCATTTTGCATATGGAATCTCTCCTATGGTACAGGTTGCCCCCTTTTGGTCGGTACAATCTGGTATCTACCTAAAACAACCCCCTACTATCACGGTAAATTGTTTTAGATAAATCCATTGAGTTCTATGAAAGATTATGTTACCCTCGAGCAAATCCTAACTACTCTCGTGTTAGAAGTTCACAAGTTCTACTTAGGGAATCCGCCAACACGATCCTCCTCTCGGTCAGGATCGTGTCGACTAACACACAATACCACTTGATCAAGGCAATATTATGAAATAAGTTTAACTAAGTAAAATATGCTCAGATAAAACTCAAAATATCAAATAAGTTCAATTCATATAGAAGATCAAGACAACGGGCTTCATCCGAGCCCCGAATAAAGGTTTATGCTACAAAAGCCGTACAAATCCACACAGATCTCTCCAATTGACAAAGAAAACTAGAAACAAAGACTAAGGAGAGGTAGGAGACGATGATGCAAACATTTCCTCAAAGTTTGGTGAAGATCCATCGCGAAATCGTCCCAAAATCCTCTCCGTAAGCCCTTGTTGCCGGTCTACTCGCCCTAGCCGTTTCAACCATCAATTGCTCTCCAAATATGGCACAAAAAAGAGGGCTTTATGTCCTAAAGATTTGCCTCCCTCTTGGCTTCCTAAAATATATTTTTTCTTATTTTTTGGAATTTGTTTGACCCTTAAATCGAGTAAAAAAAGAAGGAATACCAAAACAGTCAACCGTGATCACGGGTGAACACTAGTGTGTTCATCTAACCGTGAAGTGTACTGATCACGGGTGAACCCCAGAATCTTCATCTGGCCGTGAAGTATTCTATGGAGAGTTTTCTCTACTTCACTACAAAACGCTTCATAGGTGAACCCCAATGGGTTCACCAGGTCATAAAGTCTGCTATAAAGAATATGATGTCCCAATACAATATACTCCACGTCTGAACATCAAATTCATCATTTGGTTGTGATCATTGCTATGAAAAATCAATCTTCCTCCATCTACAGTAGACTTCATGGGTGAACCCCCATAGGTTCACCTGGCCGTGATTTTCAAATGAACTCCGATTGATCCCGAATTTGCTGTGTGGACTCGTCTCCTCATAAGAAATCACTTCATGACTTTAGAATTACCAAAATGCTCTAAAAATGAGTGATTTACCTAAAATTACACAAACACAAGGAAAAGTGAAGATTCCAAATAAAGCATGTAAATAGGCCTGAAAATTACATCAAAGCACTAGAATATGCTTTATTTTGAGATAAAATAATATCAGAAAATACTAGCAAAAAACAAGGCATCAGGATACCTCTCTCAGATGACTACTAGTGGTGGTTCATCGCCATATCTTCCAAGAGGTTCATAGCATCTTTATCTCCTCGGTTCATTAAGGCTCCTCCAACTGCAACATCAATGGTGAGCCTTGTGTTGTAATTTAGTCCTTTGTAAAATGTGTGAATTAGCACCCAAGTTTCTATGCCATGGTGCGGGCATATTCTCTGCAACTCCATGAATTTGTCCCAAACCTCATACAAGGACTCTCCATCTTTTTCATAAAGCTCGTGATTTGATTCCTCAGTTGTATTGTCTTTGAAGGAGGAAAGTACATAGAAAGGAAGACTTGTGACAATTCTCCCCATGTTCTTATCGAAGCCGATGGTATGGTGTGTAGCCATGTTCTTGATTTATCCCTAAGAGAAAAGAGAAATAGCCTTAACCTGATAGCATCAGTAGAAACACCATTAATCTTAAAAGTATCACAATATTCCAAAAATATAGCAAAATGCATGTTGGGGTCCTCAAGAGGAGAACCCCCAAACTGATGTTGTTGAACCATAGAGAGTAAAGCTGGTTTAATCTCGAAATTGTTGGCCTCCACGTTCAGCCTAACAATGCTTGACTATAGTCCTTGAATGGAGGAAGCAGCATAATCTCTCAGTGTTCGGTTGTTGTTTCCCATAGCTTGGGGCGCTTGACCATTGTCTAGATTCAGAGGAATGGCTCTATTTGAGTTTGATTTTCTTTCTCCTGAATTTGCTTGAGTTTTCTTCTTCTTCTGAATATTCTCTCAATCTCAAGGTTTATATCGTAGAGGTCACATGTTCTCAAGCTTCTTTGCATAAAAAGATATCAAGCACAGTGGTTAAGCTCATGAAAAGTAAAAAGAAGAAACCAAAATAAAAAAGCAGTAAAGAAACAGAAATAAACAAAGCTTAGTCTACTAATTCCCAGAAATGCACTAATATTAACCATTACTCCTCGGCAACGGCGCCAAAGACTTGACACGTATCACAAGTGCACGGTAATGTCATAGTAATATAAAAGATTGTCGATCCCATAGGAAGCAAGGTTAATTACCAGTAAATCTGAGTTTTAGAAACTAAACAGTTCAAATTGTGGTTTTAAAAACAATAAGCAAACATAAGAAATCGATCGTAACTAAACAGAAGATGTCAATAGGAGAGGCATTGGGACTTCGGTATACATCACGTTAATTGTTGTGATCCGAAAGGACACACTTTTAGATACAAGCAGGTAGACTCGTTTTAGGGGTCGCGACCAAAGGTATTGGCGTACAGAGCTATTGTCACTCCCTAGCACGGCTCAAAAAAATTATTGTCCCTAACTTGTAGTGTCCGCAAGTGCACGGATACTCGAAGTAATAAAGAAATTATTGATCCCACAGAGACCTTATTGTTAAGTACCAAATAATTGATTTCTCACTAGCTAAGCAAACCGAATATAATAGAAGTAAACTATGCAAGAAAAGTACGCTAAAAGATAATTAGAGAGAGAACTAGGACTAGGGTTTCATCCACCTTGATTTTAATGACTAGATATGAATAAAAGGTCGTCAGTCAAATCTTGTTATGATAAAGACTTAATTTACTTCATAAAGGGATTATCTCACTTTCGTGCAGACAATCATGCAGGGACTAATCCTCACTTTTGCGCAAGATTTATCCCAGGCTAATGATAAGTAAATCATCAATCAAAGAACTCAAATATCACTTTCGTGCATCCAAATTCTAAGTTAATTGTCTCAAGCGGAATCTCAAGGATCATTTTCGTGCATCCTAGACTCAACACAAGTTCTACCTATGGTTCTCCAATGTTCTGATCCTCACTTTCGTGCAAGATCTCCACGTTTGACACACTAACTTAATCCTAGGTTCATAATTATCAACATGGCAATTACATCACTAAAATAAAGAAATAAGAACTTTAACCTAATTTCTTACGGTGAGTTCCTATTTGTCAATTTTAGGGTTCCAATTCTCAAGCAAGTCACCTTTCGATCCTTATTACGAGAACTCTAAACATGATGACAAGAAGTAAACTAAGGAGAATTTTAGAACAATAATCACATAGGTAAAATTATCATGGCAAAATTATCTTGACGAAATAAAAAGTATCTAATCATTAAAAATCAAAGGGATTACACCCCATGTCCCAAAATATGTTTAAGCTTGCATGGAGAAGTAAATACAAAAATTCATAATTTAGAATGATCAGAAATCGAAGGAAAAAAGGTTTTAGGAAAATACACCACGGCTGTAATACAAATTACAGCCGTATTTTGCTGTGAATAGTGGCAGCACAACTTCTTTCCTTGATTCCTCATCTGTCCTACCTCCTCTTGCTCTGAAACTTCTGTGGTGTCCTCTTCTCCTCTAGACAAAGCTTCAGCGTGAAAATCACAACCTGAGGTGGTCTCTATGCCTCTCAGCGTGAGGACAAACCCTAGACGCCTCTCTATCGATTTCTCCCTCAATGCTTGATAAAAGTTAGGGCTTCCACTTCGTGTGTATTCTCCTCTTAAAGACGAATTGGAAGCGACTTTCGGATCTCAATTTGGAGCTCTGGATCAAAAGTTAAGGTCCGCGCAAGTTTCAGCCCGAAAAACTCGTGCGTCCTCGTATAAAATACGGTACCGTATTTTAAAATACGGTAGTGCCATATTTTCTTCGCAGTTTTCTGGTCAAAAATTGCCCAAAATATGGTACCATAAGATATTTTATGGCCATGCCGTAATTTTAGCAATTTACTCTGTTCTGAATGCGCTCCAAAATACGGCAGTGTAATATTTCACGACAGTGCCGTAAAATCGCTTGCGTTCTCTGGTCTGAAGTGTCTGGAAAATACGGCCCGTGTAATTCTTTACGGCAGTGCCATAAAATCACAAAAAGTCTCTGATCTGAAATCCACCAAATTACGGCAGGTGCTCCGATATTACGGTATCGTACGGAAATACAGTACCGTAATATATATTACGGCACTACTGTAAAATTGAGGAGTTACTCTGTTTTGCATAAAATTTATTGGGTGATCTCCTCTTGATAATGGTAACTCTTCTATGTCTTCTATTTTGCTTGAAAACGCCTCAAAATAGTGCCTTTTTACCTGAAAATCATGAAAAACCAAAATAGAAGTAGATTTTGCAATATTTAATGAATTCAGCATAAAAACAAGTAAAAGATCCTCAATTTAGCATGAAAAAATATCTAAAATGATACAATATATACTATATATTTTTGTGTCATCAAAATACATAAGGCTCAAACTTTGTTTGTCCTCAAGCAAAAATCAATAGTTGATTAAAAGAATAACCTTTTCATGCTCAATAAATTTCTAAAATACAATCATCAATGAAAAATTCCATCAATTGTTTCACAAAACTTCAAGCAAACATATCATTCTTAGAACTCAACCCTCTGGATCCACAATTCAATCAAATAAAACTTTGTAACTCGTATAATAATTAGAATTTTCAATCTCAAGACTTCACCCAATTTCAGTTCAAATCTATCATGCTTTTGTTTACAGGAATTAGGTTTCCAAGATCTTTTTCCACACATAATTTTTTTCCCTTTTTTTTTGTATTTTGTTTGTTTTTGTAAAGATGGCATGTACCCACTTAGATACACTCTTTTTATTTTTGACTTCAACTCTTATCTTCGGTACCACTATCAATTTTGCATAGTGCCAAGTAGAGGAGTCTTATTCTTTTTATCTCTCATTATTTTTTATTCATAGACTTCAACCCATGTCTTAGGTACCACTATCAATTTTACATAGTGCCAAGTAGGGGAGTCTCTCATTATTTTTATGGATCTTAGATTCTTATTTCCCAACAAATAGCAAAATAGACTAAACATCTACTAGGTTGATCAATTGATCTCAATTCTCAAATCATACTCATATACTCATTTTATTTATAGGAGTAGTTTCACCTTTAGATCTTATTCCTCAAATAATACCTGTACCCAAAATTTCATGCATCAACCAATGTCAAATTTCAAAGATAGATATGCATTGAAGAAATAAATCTAACATGATTGGGTTTTTCTCTAATCATGAATTTGAATCCATTCATCATCAATCAATCAAGTCATCAACAATATAAAACAAGAATATACTCATCATCATCACAAAATATCATCGTAAACACTAAATATATCATTATGTATACTACAACCATATCGAAGATAACTCATCAGAATATCGAAATATCATAATACAACCCCATCGAAATAATAGAAATCAGTATCATAATCATAATACAACCACATCGAAGAGAAAAATAAGCATGTGGTCACAGAGGTGTAGAAGCATCAAACTCAACAATCATGAGATGTAAAGTGATAGATCTAAGAGAAGAAAAGTGTATATAATCATATCAAATCAAATAATCACAGGAAAGTGCAAACAATACTCACAAAACTATATAGCAAGCTCTGACTGAAAATACGTAAGGCTCAGATCAAAAATAGTGTCGGGGTAGATGCTGCAACGTCCAATGATGTGCCTTTTGAAAATTTTACCTACACAATTTAAAATACATAAGACTCAGTCTAAAAATAGTCTCTAAAAATAATAATGATAAAAATAATTTTCTCTAGGGAGAATCAGAGATGTCATCGATGATCTAGAAAAGTGCTGGTGGAAAGAGCTGATGCAGTTGAGAAGCAAAAGTGAAACAGAGGCTAGCTGAAGAGCTGCTAGCAATGATGATGACGGTGCCAACAGTAGAGTGAGTAATCTCTAGTGGCCTGCTAGAGACTACAGTCCTGGAGGTGAGATCGTCGGCCGGTGGATGCTAGAAATAAAGCTGCATAGATAAAAAAAACAGTCACTAATGAAGAGTCTGCTGCATAAATAAATCAAATCAATGGAAATAGAGGCAGTAGAAGAAGTAAGAATCTGCAGATGGTATAATCCAGTGTCGACGGCTGGAAACAGTGATGTCAGAGGCAGATGCAGTGGTGGCTAGAGGTGGAAGATAGTTGCTCTTGAAGATTTCTGTATCTGGAGCCAAAAGAAGCAATAACATGTAGAAAGCAAACAGTGCAGCCAGTGAATTTTTTAAGAAAAGTAGTCATACCCAAAAATAAGATTTAATGATCCAATAAGAAAAAGGATAGAACCATGTAATAGAATAAGATATGTTCTTTTCAGACGTATGAAAATCAAAGGATCGAAATCTATCAGGAATTTAGGGCATCAGTAGAAAGAAGGCTAATCATATTACAAAACTACAAAAACTGCACAAAAGTTAATCAGATTCAAAAAGTTGCCATGTGTCCTAAAATGATCAGAAAATAAAATCATGAAAACAATTAATCCATGAGATAGAACGACACATGTTCTTCATATACCATGTGAAAAATCTGGGTTTCAAGTTATTTAAGCATCTTAAAAACTTGCTGCAAAAGTGCTAATCAGATTAGTCAGAAAAAAACTGCTATAGAAATTAATCATAATCGAAAAGTTGCTATGTGTTTCAGAATGATCCATGGACTTTAAAATTCAGCAAAAATATCCAGATGATAGAAAAAGATGAGTACTTCATGATGGTGCCAAAGATCAAAAATTTTTCCAACCCAATTTCTTAAAATCACGGCGAGAAAACACCTATTCAAGTAAGCAGAATGCAGAAAGTAGGTTTCAAATTATGGCACCATAAAGCACATTACGGTACTGCCGTATTTTTCAAAAAACTCTTGGGGAAGAAATCACTCAAAATTATGGCACGTGAAAGACGTTACAGCCCTGCCATAAAAATCATAAAACTTTCTGTCGAAAACGGACCGAAAATACGGTACCGTAAAACTAATTACGGTGGTGCCGTATTATGCGCCAAAACTTGTTTTCATCTACAAAAAGAGATTAAAAATTAGTTCTAAAAAAAAGTAAATAAAAGAAACAAAGCTAAACAAGAGTGCTTGGGTTGCCTCCCAAGAATTGCTAATTTTTAGGTCCATAGCTTGACCAAAAATCAAATCTCATGGTGAAGCAGGTGAATCAGTTCCAAAGTAAAGAGCAAATAATTTTCTACATTTTCTTTGTCCAAAAAGTTTAGCCACTAATCCAAAAATCCAGAATTGCATATAAATCACAATCAAAGTGGCTTTCTTAAATATGCAGAAATCAAGATATTCAAAATTTGCAATTCTACTAAAAGGATATTCAATAATCTTCCTAAATTTGTTAGTAAGCAAAATCATAAGTCCTTTCTTCAAATTCATGTCTTCAATTGCAATAGGACTTTGATCACAAGATATAAGCATTGGATCATCAAAATAAGTTTTATGTCTTTCATTAGATTCCTCAATAAAGCTCAAATTTCAGATACATCAAAAGATTCAACAAAGATATGGGCAAAACATCAGAGTGAGATTCATCAGTGTTTGTAACATTTAAATTTTTATCAATTTCCTCATGCTCACAATCAAATAATTTATCAATTTCAAAATTACCAACAAAACTAGAATAAGATTTTTCTAAATCAACCCCCGCATGTCCTTCATCAGAATTAACCACAAATGATGCATCATCAAAAGAATCAACTTCCTCAAAAGAGGGGTTTTCAATTTCAATTTCCTCAAAATTTTCCACAAATAGATTAGCAAAAGAATCAATTTCACAATTATCAAAATTAGAGTGAGATTCATGAATATTCACATAAGGCTCAATCTCAAAACAATCATAATCAGAGGGGGATTTTTCTAAATCAAGTTTTTCAGCTTACAAATCAAACTCAAATAAATAATCTTGTTGTGCTCTCTGGGTTTCCAAAATTTTAGAATTAGTAGTTAAAGATTCTACTTGAGAAGCAAGTTGACTAATCATCCCCTTATGATTTTCAATTTCCTTACTTCTATTTGTTATGATCTTCAATTTCTCAAGAATCGACTCTAAGCTAGAATTTCCAGTGTCCTCAAAGCATGGTTTAGAAACATGATCAAAGCAATCATCATAAAAAGATCTAGAATCATGTTGATCATCTTGATACCATGATGAATTGTGATTTGCATGATTTCTAAATTGACATTCAGAAGCATAATGGTCATTAGATTAACAAATATTGCATCTAATAGAAGGAATAGAGTGAAATTTCAATATATCTGCAAGAGTTCATCGTGAATAATCTTTATGCTCACCTTGTGGCATGTATACCTTGCCTCTTTCAGATGCCCATGAATTGTGATAAAAAGACATTTTCAAGTCTATCAAGAACAGAAGGATAATCCGACACCAATCAATCAAATTATTTTTTTTAGAATATATAAAAAAATAGAAAAAGATAAAACACAAGCAAATTCATAAATTTTAGAAATCACAGTTCTGTCACAACTTGTGAAAATCCAAAACCTACAAAAACAGAAAACAAAGTTAAATCTAAAACAAATAAAACCTAGTCTAGCAATACTAACAACTATTTTGATAATAACAAAACTAAGGTCCCCGGCAACGGCGCCAAAAACTTGTTGTGATCCAAAAGGACACACTTTTATATACAAGCAGGTAGACTTGTTTCAGGGGTCGCGGCCAAAGGTATTGGCGTACAGGGCTATTGTCACTCCCTGGCACGGCTCAAAAATCTTGTTGTCCCTAACTTGTAGTGTCCGCAAGTGCACGGATACTCAAAGTAATAAAGAAAATATCGATCCCACAGAGACCTTATTGTTAAGTACCAAATAATTGATTTCTCACTAGCTAAGCAAACCGAATATAATGGAAGTAAACTATGCAAGAAAAGTATGCTAAAAGATAATTAGAGAGAGAACTGAGACTAGGGTTTCATCCACCTTGATTTCAATGACTAGATATGAATAAAAGGTCGTCAGTCAAATCTTGTTATGATAAAGACTTAATTTACTTCATAAAGGGATTATCTCACTTTCGTGCAGACAATCATGCAGGGACCAATCCTCACATTCGCGCAAGATTTATCCCAGGCTAATGATAAGTAAATCATTAATCAAAGAACTCAAAGATCACTTTCGTGCATCCGAATTCTAAGTTGATTGTCTCAAGAGGAATCTCAAGGATCACTTTCGTGCATCCGAGACTCAACACAAGTTCTACCTATGGTTCTCCAACGTTCCGATCCTTACTTTCATGCAAGATCTCCACGTTTGACACACTAACTTAATCCGAGGTTCATAATTATCAACATGGCAATTACACACTAAAATAAAGAAATAAGAACTTTAACCTAATTTCTTACGGTGAGTTCCTATTTATCAATTTTAGGGTTCCAATTCTCAAGCAAATCATCTTTCGGTCCTTATTGCGAGAACTCTAAACATGATGACAAGAAGTAAACTAAGGAGAATTTTAGAACAATAATCACATAGGTAAACTTATCATGGCAAAATTATCTTGACGAAATAAAAAGTATCTAATCATTAAAAATCAAAGGGATTACACCCCATGTCCCAAAATATGTTTAAGCTTGCATGGAGAAGAAAATACAATAATTCATAGTTCAAAATGATCAGAAATCGAAGGAAAAAAGGTTTTAGGAAAATACACTACGGCTGCAATACAAATTACAGCCGTATTTTGCTGTGAATAGTGGTGGTGCAACTTCTTTCCTTGATTCCTCCTCCGTCCAAGCTCTTCTTGCTTTGAAACTTATGTGGTATCCTCTTCTCTTCTAGACGAAGCTTCAGCATAAAAATCATGTCCTGAGGTGGTTTCTACGCCTCTCGGCGTGAGGACGAACCCTAGATGCCTCTCTGTCGATTTCATCCTCAATGCTCGATAAAAGTTTGGGCTTCCACCTCGTGTGTATTCTCCTCTTAAAGAAGAATCGGTAGCAACTTTTGGATCTCAATTTGGAGCTCTGGATCAAAAGTTATGGTTCGCACAAATTTCAGCCCAAAAAACTCATGCGTCCACATATAAAATACGGTACCGTATTTTAAAATGCGGTAGTGCCATATTTTCTTTGCAGTTTTCTGGTCAAAAATTGCCAAAAATATGGTACCCTAAAATATTTTATGGCCATGTCGTAATTTTAGCAATTTACTCTATTCTGAATGCGCTCCAAAATACGGCAGTGTAATATTTCACGGCAGTGCCGTAAAATCGCTTGCGTTCTCTGGTCTGAAGTGTCTGGAAAATACGGCTCGTGTAATTCTTTACGGCAGTGCCATAAAATCACAAAAAGTCTCTGATCTGAATTCCACCAAATTATGGCAGGTGCTCCAATAATACGGTATCGTACGGAAATACGGTACCGTAATATATATTACGACACTACCATAAAATTTGGGAGTTACTCCATTTTGGGTAAAATTTGTCGGGTGATCTCCTCTTGATGATGGTAACTCTTCAATGTCTTCGATTTTGCTTGAAAACGCCTCAAAATAGTGCCTTTTTACCTGAAAATCATGGAAAACCAAAATAGAAGTAGATTTTGCAATATTTAATGAATTCAGCATAAAAACAAGTAAAAGATCCTCAATTTAGCATGAAAAGATATCTAAAATGATACAAAATATACTATATATTTTGGTGTCATCATTAATGAATCTATTTGATTTAAAACTTATCTGTTACATGAGTTCATAATATTGCATAAAGAATATTTCATCTAGTACAGGTTGCCCCCTTGTGGTCGGTATAACCCGGTACTTACCTAAAACGATCTCCTACTCTCGTGGTATATCGTTTTAGATAAATCCATTGAGTTCTATAAAAGATTATGACTTTATTTAATTTCTAGGAATCGATACACATCTGCCACCTGGTTACCCTTCTTGTTGGTATCAATTCATTATTTTCATTCTTCACAGTGGTAATCCCTCCTTTCTTTGGAACGACATGAACTAGGCTATCCCATTCACTGTCTAAGATTGGGTATATCACCCCAGCATCTAGTAACTTCAGGATCTCCTTTTTCACTACCTCCTTCATGACGGGATTTAACTGGCACTAGTACTCAATGGAGGGTTTGCACTTCTCCTCAAGAAAAATCCTGTGCATACACAAAGAATGATTAATACCATGAATATTATCAGGCGAATAACCAATTACCTTCCTATGCAATCGGAGCTCATCTAGAAATTTCTTTGTCTGAACTTCATTCAAGTCTGCGCTCACTATCACTAGATAAGTGGAATCATCTCCCAAAAATTCATATCTCAAGTTATGTGGAAGGGATTTGAGTTCTGACTTGTTCAACTTTGTCGGTTCAAGTTTTACCAATATGAGCTTCTCGACTTTTGCTTTGGAAGGCTCTATCGTCAGACTCGAGTCAAGAATCTACTCATATACTCGAGATTCATCAGCTAAACTTTCATTTTTAGATTTTTCTTAAACAAGGCATATTTCCAATGGATCAACATCTTTTCTAGTACCTTCTTCGCTCTGAATTTCAAAATCTAATACATCCACGCTACAACAAGAATGTGCGAAAGAAGGCTTTTTCAAAGAAGAGGAAAAATCAAAATCAATAGTATTCCCAAAGATATTTAGAGTCAATCTTCCTTTCTTCACATCAATGACAGTGCCTGCAGTGGCTAAAAATGATCTTCCCAAGATAATAGTCAACTTTACATCTTCCTCCATCTCTAGCACTATAAAATTTGTTGGTATTAAAACTTGACCAACTTTAATTGGGACATCTTCCAATATCCCCACAGGACGTCAAACAGAATGGTCAACAAGTTGAAGTGAAATTGTTGTTGGCTTCATCTCTCCTATGTCAATCTTTTTGCATTTTGACAAGGGCATCAAGCTCACACTTGCGCCCAACTGACACAATGCTCCCCCAAAGGACATCTTGCCGATCTGACAAGGAATTGAAAAGCTTCCTAGATCCTTCAACTTTTGAGGTACTTTATTTTGAATTATCGCACTACATTCCTCTATCAAAGCTACAGTGCTGTGTTCCTCAATCTTACACTCATTTTATAGAATATATTTCAGGACTTTTGCATATGTCGACATCTGTGATAAAGCATTAGTAAAAGGAATGTTAATATATAATTTTTTCAGTACCTCAAGAATTTTCCCCAACTGCTTGTCAAGCTTCGCCTTTGCCAACCTCTGAGGAAATGGAATGGGTGGAACATATGCAAGAGGACCTACATAAATCTGTTCTTTTTCCTTCTCAACTGTTGTCTCCTCCTCAGGTCAAATTTTCTTAGGTTTCTCTTCACTAGCTATAGGTTCCTCATCTAGCATCCTAGGCTCATCTAGCTATTTACCACTCCTCATGGTAATAGCGTTATAATGCCCTCTAGGGTTCATCTTTGGTTGTCTTGGAAACTTACCTGTAGGCCTCGTGTAAGTGTTTACCTATTGAGCTATCTGATTTTTCTAACATCTTGTTATGAGTCACCAAGGCATCTATACAAGATGTTATATGCTTGATAGCATTAGAGACATCTTTGTTATGCTTCTTCTAAGCAACAACGAAGTTTTCTAAAAGAGCCTCAAGGTTGGACTTCTAGGGTGGATTGGGTTGCCTCGATTGGAACGCTAAAAGTTGCCTAATGTTAGGCTTGTTGGGAAACCCCGGGGATTTTAAAATTTTAAAGACATGCACAGCGGAAGCAATCCTCGAAACAGGCCAGTCCCAAAAACCTAGAAGATCGAGTTATGCGAAGGAATCGACACGGGGAGTAGGAGATGATACCTTGCAGCAATGAGAAAGGATGCGATGCAGGTGCCCAAATGTTCGCTCTCTGCAGTCTCGTACACAGCCGACGCTCGAGTTCTCTTCTTTCATGCCCAGTGCTAGCCTCGGGAAGAAGATCCACGCCTATGGGAGAAATCCTCAAGAGCTTGCGCCACCCTCTGATAGAGAATGCACCAAGAGGAATAGAATGATGGAAAAACTCTGCCAAGGTCCAACCTTGCAGCCGCCCAGCGGAGAAGGAAGAAGAGAGGAAGATGGCGCCAAGGAGGAGGCAAGCATCAAAAGCCTTAGGCACAAACTCTCAACCCTCCCTCTCTCTTTTATAGAAATCGTGGTGACCTTTCGCATTCTGAATTAAATTCAGAATTAATGTCTAAATTAATTCGTCATTAATTATAGAATTAAATTCTGAATTAATTATAGAATTAAACTTTGAATTAAAGTCTCATAATGGCCCATTAAAACCTTGAATTAAAGTTTCATAATGGTCATTAATAGCATGACTCTTCAAATTCAGATTTAAATTCAGAATTAAATTCATCATTAATCTTAGAATTAATTACAGAATTTAATTTCCAGAATTAAATACAGTATTTAATTCACCATGATGTCTATTGGGCCAGGCAACTCATTGTCATGGCCCATTAGGCCTGACGGCCCATTGGGCCTCAATGCCCATTAGGCCTCATGCCCCAGCTGGGCTTCACACCCATTGGGCTTGGAGACCCATTGGTCCATGCTCTATGCTATACTTAATTTGACCCCATTTGACCCAATTGGCCTACCTGGCCTATTTGACCCATTTGACCTATTAGGCCCATTAGGCCCATCTGGCCCAAAAATGAAGTTAGCTCCAATAAGTCCCTTCCATCTCATCAGACACAATGGCGCTGGTGAATTCTCCCAAAGAGATCTGAGTTATCCAATAACTCGATCATTAGGCTGCTCGGTTAATACAAGAACCTGAGTTTCAATTTGTGCGACCCTGTAGGTTTCTCTGATGTTGGTAGTGATAAACTTAGGTCATCACAAGCAGTGAGTGACACCTAGCAGTGCATCGCTGCTACCCAAGTCTTCGGAATGGATATCAACATCGACATCCCCATCATCACAAGAAAATACCAATGCATTACAGTCTCTTTGCCAAACTGATATCCGATTGGACAAAGTGTGTCACCATTTTGTTTTCATCCAATCTCATGGTCATGACTAAATCAGGCTTTCACTTGGGTATGGCCATACACTTTCAGTCATGCAACCAAAGGGGGGCCCCGTTGGTATCAAGCTTCCCGTAGGAAGGGGCAAATCCTATGTCTGTCCATTGATCTTCTCATATGAGTCATGACATACCCAATGACAACCGTTATGACCTCCCTGCTACGGCGAGGTGTTAGGTTGTATCAAAGTATGTCCCTAACCATATAGAAGAGTCAATGACCTCAAGTCAAGGGATCAATGCATCTCCTATCACTTGTGAGCTTAACTCATGACACCAAGTTAGAGCCTCACAACGGGTCAGTCCAGTATATCCACCACTAATATACCCATATGCCTGCGTTAGCACCTTGTGCCTAACCAGCCCATATACCAGTCTCACATGTATTAGAGTTGTCCCTTATTGACGTAGCGGGTTTAGGGGTCCATAAAGCCGTACTCTAAGGGACTAGACCATGATGCGGAGACCGCGAGAGGGTCTTAACATGAGAGAAGTTAAGACATGTGCGAACAGAGAAACCACGAGAAATCCGGTGAGAAAGACGAATAGATGTTTCTTGTGCAATACCCAGACATAGTGGAGGGGAAACGACTTGGATACTAAGGAAACTACTCACATCATGCATAGAGCCAATTTTTGCAAGCAAGCGCGCGTGAACGAAACCTCCACGGGGCTACGAGGGAAGTCTTCCGCAAGTCCAAGATGCGACACCGAAAGAGCATAAGAGCTGAATGCAAGTTGTTTGCAAAGGACCCGGAACCCGGTGAGGGTTCTCCGGGTGTTTTGATTGAAAGCAGTAAATGAGCAGAATATAAGAACAAGGGAGCTCTTGGTGAGTTCCTCGAAGCTGGTGGCCCTAGGCCTTGCGCGGGGAAGGCGACTACTACAACTGAACTAAAAAGAGCACACACCCTTCAGCCTCCTTTATAGATCAAGAGGAGGAAGAGGTCACATGGAAAACACATGAGAGTAGTTGGAGAAGCCAACTCTCTCTTTAATTCCCTAAAAGGAGGTCAAGATGCCTCTAACAAACTAAAAGCATGATACTAACTAACTCCTACAGGGAATATTGTGAGTTGGCACCTGGCTTCACGGACAAGTTGCGCGGGTCCGACCCCCTGGGCCGTCGACCGGACCGTCTTTAGTGGGCTACACCATCTATGAGCACACAACTACGAAGCAGCAGAAGCAGCTAACCGTGGGCTGATTTTGAATGTTGGTGGCGGTCTCTTGGGCCGAATTGTGGACCCGGTTGTTGTAGCGATCTAAGGTCGGATCTTGGGGCGGCCTTCTTGTGAGGTTGATGGGATGAATGGACTCCGTGGATGCAGTTGAAGCCTCGTTGATGGAGCAGATGGGACAAGTTGTGGCGGATGAGGGGCTTACCACGCCCACAAAACGGTCTAGAGGATGGGAATATCATTGCGACCGTCAGAGTTCCTGAAAAACTGGACCCAGGTGTACTTTCAAGGCAGTCACGGCCTTGCCGTGTTTGCCATCATGGGCATGATGGAGCGGCGCTGGGTTGAACACGGCAGGACGCACGAGAGTGTCCGGAGTGTCGACCGGCGGCGAATTGGACACGGCCTTGCCATGCTTTCCGTCACGGTTGTGCTGGAGTGGCCCGAGATTCGGTGAACTATTTCTGAAATATTACTTTTTCATAAAACTTGTTTCTTTTTCTCATCTTCTTCTCACAAATCTTTTAGTTATTCGCGATTAATTTTCATGATGATTTCAAAGATCCTCTCAGCTGGTAATTTTGTCAGATCAAGAGACCCGGCCAGTCAGAAGACACAATGTCCGTCCTACTTGACAAAACCACGTGCGCCTTTGATCCTTAAATCATGCAAGAAAAATAACCCAAAAATCCAAAAGAAATTAAAAAGGTGATAGAAACAAGAAACCCTAATTTTTCTACTTTAGAAAAACCATGCGCCATGTATCATGCAATTTTTCGAAAATTGAAATATGGCATGTGAGCATGAAAAGCATGAAAAACAATATTCGAGTTTCGCAAGTCGCTCTAATACCACTATTGGGAAACCTCAGGGATATTTTACAATTTTTCAGAGTTTTATCAACACAAATACATACACAGCGGAAGAATATCCCCGAAACAAGCCAGTCCCAAAAACCCAGTGAAGATCGTCAAGCGAGAGAGTCGACACGATGAGATAGAAAATACCTTAAAGCAAGATGAGGCCGATGTCAAGGTAGGCGCCCAAGCGTGCGCCCTCTGTAGTCTCACACACATGGATGCCTCGAGCTCTCTTCTTCCACGCCTAGTGCTAGCCTCGGGAAGAAGATCCAAGCCTTAGGAGAGCCCTCTAAGAGACTTGCACCACCACTAAAGGGAGATGCGCCAAGAACAAGGAGGAAGAAGGAGATGCCGCCAAGAACAAGTTCACCTTTCGCCAAGGAGAAGGGAAGATGAACACTTGTGGTTTGATGGAAAGGATGGAGCCACTCGCCCTCACTTGATCGCCCTCTCAATTGATCACGCCATCAAGAGAAATTTGTGTGTTGAGAGGGGCGGCCAAGGTCTCTATATATAGAGACCATAGGCGGTTTACTTGTGGCCTCAATTGAAACAAATTGGGTGGCTAGGAGAAGAAGTAGGAATTTAAATCCTAATCTAATTAGGACTCATGTGGGTGCGGCTTGATCATGTCCTAATCCTATTAGGATTTACATGGACTGTTTGATCAAGACTAGTCCTAATCCAATTAGGACTTAAGTGGGCGACTTGATCAAGTCCTAATCCAATTAGGACTCAAGGGGCGGTTTGATCAAGATTCAAATTAAGCTTTGAATCAAGTCCTAATCCAATTAGGACTCTAATTATTTATTTAATTAATTGAATCCCAATCCAATTAGGACTCTAATTAATTCAAATAAATCAGCCCATTTAATCCCACAAAAATAGGACTCTAATTAATTAATTAATTAGCCCTTATTTTATCATGATTAATTAAACTCACATGAGGTATAGGCGCTAACCCTAGTCTAACTAGGGTTAAGCATGCGCCATCCCTTTTCTTCTCCTTAAGCCTATTAATCTCAACCTTTTCAATGGGCCCAGCCCAAGGTCCATTTTTCATGTTAACCAAGCCCTTCGATCCAATTCAATTTAACCCATGGTCAAATTGGGCTAACCATGGTTAAAATGCGGTAAATGGAAGTTGGCTCCAATAAGTCTCTTCCATCTCATCAGGCCCATTGGCGCTGATGAAATCTCCAAAACAGATCCGAGTTATCCAATAACTTGATCATATGGCTTCCCGATCAATACGAGAACTCGAGTATCAAGGTGTGCGACCCTGTAGGTTCCTCTGACGTTGGCAGTGCTGACCTAAGGTCACCACAAGTAGTGAGTGGCACCTAGCAGTGCATCGCTGCTACCCAAGTCATCGGAATGGATATCGACATCGACATCCCCATCATCGCAACCAGGTACAAATGCATTACAGTCTCTTTGCCAAACTGATATCCGATTGGCCAAGTGTGTCACCACTTGTTTCTATCCAATCTCATGGCTATGACTAAATTAGGTCTAACCTGGGTATGGCCTTACACTTTCAGTCATAGAACCATAGAGGAGCTCCATGGATATCATGCTTCCCTTTGGAAGAGGCAAATCCTATGTCTGTGCATTAACTTTCTCATATGGGTTGTGACATGCCCAATGACAACTGTTATTACCTCCCAACTTGTTGGTGTATATGCCCTAGGACCTAGCTTTGGTCAACTTGTGTACTACTTGACATTGATATTTATATATCATTCTGGCATTGTCGTTATCATTGTCTGTCTACACCTGCGATTGTGTACTTACATGGTAATGTCCCAGGAGACAGATTGGATCTGTGCTCAAATAATGATCCCCAGTCAATGTACCTTAGTGGATATGGGACAACTAAGGTGCTTGTGAGACTGGTATGTGGACTGGTTGGGCACGGGGTGCTAACGCAGACACATGGGTATATCATGGGAGGATATACTGGATAGACCCGCTATGAGGCTATGACTTGGTGTCATGAGTTATCCTCATAAGTGACAGGAGATGCATTGATCCCTTGACTTGAGGTCATTGATCATTCTATATGGTTAGAGACTTGCTTTGATGCAACCTAACACCTTGCCGTAGTTGGAAGGTCATAAAGGTTGTCATTGAGCATGTAACGACCCATATGAGAAGGTCAATGGACAGACATAGGATTTGCCCCTTCCTTTGGGAAGTATGATATCCATGGAGCTCCTCTATGGTTCTATGACTGAAAGTGTATGGCCATACCCAGGTAAGAACCTGATTTAGTCATAGCCATGTGATTGGATGAAAACAAGTGGTGACACACTTGTCCAATCGGATATCAGTTCGGCAAAGAGACTGTAATGCATCTGTACCTAGTTGCGATGATGGGGATGTCGATGTCGATATCCATTCCAATGACTTGGGTAGCAGCGATGCACTGCTAGGTGCCACTCACTGCTTGTGGTGACCTCTGGTCAGCACTGCCAGCGTCAGAGGAACCTACAGGGTCGCACACCTTGATACTTGAGTTCTCGTATTGATCGGGAAGCCTTATGATCGAGTTATTGGATAACTTGGATCTAATTGGGAGATTTCATCAGCACCAATGGGCCTGATGAGATGGAAGAATGTTATTGGAGCCAAACTTCATTTTTGGCAGGTTGACCCGTATTTGACCATGGTTGGTCACATTTGAATTAGGGTTGCTTTGGATTGGATCCAAGTGCTTAATCAACCCATGTAATGGAGTTTGGGCTAGCTCATTATCCGATGAGGCCCAATAACAAGTTCTCATGAAGAGATGAGAGGCTAAAAGGGTATAATGGGGAGAGACCCAACCCCATTGGCGCCTAAGGGGCATAATGGGGTTAGGGTGGCAAAATTGCTTCATTAAGGAAGCAATTTGCGCCTAGCCCTCTCCCATTGATGGAATGCATGCCTCTAAGGCATTGCTTGAGGCGCAAGGCAAGGCCTTGGCGCACAAGGAAGGCGTGGGGCTTAATGAGGAAAGGTTGAATGAGAATTAAGGAAATGTCTTGGAGACTTTCCTTATCACAAACCTCCTCATCCTAGCCCTACACTTGTCTTGATCCTAGCCCATACCCTAACCGCCTCTTGCCCTATAAATGAGACCCTAATCGCCCCCTCATAAAAAGGATCGACTCTTGGAGGCGTGAACACAAGAGGAGGGGCGAAAGCAAGGGTTTGAAGAGGCATTGGCGCAACCTTCTTCTTCCATCAAATCCTAGCCGCAAGCTTCATCTTCTCTTCCTCCTTTGGCGCAAGAGACTTGAAGGCTTGGCGGCATTCTTCTTCTCTTCCTCCTTTGGCGCTTCTACCTTGGAGGTGGCGCAAGTACTGAAGAGGGAACACAAGGCTTGGATCTTCTTCCCGAGGCTAGCACCAGGCGTGGAAGAAGAGAACTCAAGAGATCCGTGTGTGTGAGACTGCAGAGGGCGGACACTTGGACGCCTACATCGGCATTGCTCTCTTCTTGCTCTAAGGTATTTCCTAACTCATCGTGTCGACTCCCTTGCATGCGATCTTCACTGGGTTTTTGGGACTGGCCTGTTTCGGGGACATTCTTCCGCTGTGCAAATATGTATGTCCATGACTCTGAAAAATTGTAAAATGTCCCCGGGGTTTCCCAACACAACTATGGCAAGGCGTTAGGTTGTATCAAAGCATATCCCTAACCATATAGAATGACCAATGACCTCAAGTCAAGGGATCAATGCATCTCCTATCACTTGTGAGGATAACTCGTGACACCAAGTCATTACCTCACAACGGGTCGGTCCAGTATATCTACCACTGATATACCCATATGCCTGCGTTAGCACCTCGTCCCTAACCAGCTACCAGTCTTATAAGTACCATAGCTGTCCCATATCCACTAAGGTACATTAACTAGGGACAATAGTTTGAGCATAGATCCAATCTGTCTCCAGGGACATTATCATATAAGTACATGTTCGTAGATGTAAACAAAAAATGATAACGACAATGCCAGTATGATATAAATATCAATGTCAAGTAGTACAAGTAACAGACCAGAATTAGGTCCTTAGGGCATATACACCAACAATCTCCCACTTGCACTAAGACCTAGAGGTTGGGAAATCATAACCCCATATCTCTAGCGTGACCATCATGCTTCTGCTACGCCAAAGCCTTGGTCAATGGGTCTGCTAGATTGTTCTCTGTGTCAACTCTGCTCATCATGACATCACCTCTGTCGATGATCTCTCTGATCAGGTGAAATCTCCTGAGTATGTGTTTAGATTTTTGATGAGACCTTAGTTCCTTGGTTTGTGCAATTGCTTCATTGTTATCATAGTAGATTTCAATGAGATCCACTGCACTGGGAACCACCTGAAGTTCAGAAATGAACTTCCTAATACAAACAGCTTCTTTGGCTGCCTCAAAAGCGGCCACATACTCAGCTTCGGTTGTAGAATCAGCTATGGTGGATTGCTTAAAGCTCTTCCAGCATACAGCGCCTCCATT
This sequence comes from Costus lasius, assembly GCA_027563935.2. NCBI lineage: Eukaryota > Viridiplantae > Streptophyta > Magnoliopsida > Zingiberales > Costaceae > Costus > Costus lasius. Next base: position 25,648,814 of record CM050451.1, on the reverse strand, counting down.
TATCTTGAACACATAGCCGGCCTGCGATCTGAAGTCGTCAGGGTCAGACTGGAAAGACGCATCAGTGTAGCCCTGCATACTGAGCTCTTCCTGTCCCCCCATAGACCAAGAACAAATCCTTAGTTCTTCTCAGATACTTTAGGATGTTCTTTACAGCCACCCAGTGCTGTATTCCAGGATTGGATTGGTATCAGCTGGTTATGCTCACAGCATAAGCCACATCTGGTCTAGTACACAACATTGCATACATGATCGATCATATTGCCGAAGCATAGGGTACTCAACTCATGTCATCCCTCTCAGCCTATGTGGCGGGACACTGGCTCTTCGAGAGAGTAAGGCCATGTCTCACTGGAAGGTACCCTTTCTTGGATTGCTCCAAGCTAAACCTCTCCAGGACCTTATCAATGTATGAACTCTGACTAAGGGCTAGGAGCTTCTTGGATCTGTCCCGGTAGATCCTCACGCCTAGGATATAGGCGGCTTCCTCTAAGTCTTTCATCTCAAAACACTTCCCTAACCATGTCTTCACAGCTTGAAGACTAGGGATGTCGTTCCCGATGAGCAGTATGTCATCGACATACAAGACTAGAAAAGTCACCAAGCTCCCACTGAATTTTTTGTATGCACAGGCGTCATCTTCGCTTTTGATAAAGCCATAATCTCTCACAGCTTCATCAAATCGAAGATATCAAGTTTGAGATGCTTGCTTTAATCCATAGATGGATCTCTTTAGCCTGCATACCTTATTGGCCTCTGCAGGATGGATGAAGCCATCAGGTTGTGTCATATACACATCCTCAGCTAGCTTCCCATTAAGGAAAGCGGTCTTCACATCCATCTGCCATATCTCGTAATCATGATATGCAGCTATAGCAAGCAGAATCCGAATGGATTTGAACATGGCAACTGGCGAGAAGGTTTCATCATAATCCACCCTGTGGATTTGCTTGAATCCCTTAGCCACTAGTCTACCTTTATAGGTAACTATGTTGTCATCCATGTCTGTCTTCCTTTTGAAGACCCATTTACACCCTATGGGCTTTACCCCATCAGGTAACTCAACCAAATCCCAGACTTGGTTAGCTGACATGGAATCCATCTCGGATCGCATGGCCACAAGCCATCTCTCGGAGTCCGGTCCACTGACCGCCTCATCATAAGTCCTGGGTTCATCCTCAATGATGAAGATCCCATCATGTTGGGTCGGCAGCGACCCATACCTCTCAGGTGCATGACGAATTCTCCCAGACCTACGTGGGGCCTGTGTCTGAGCCTCAGGTTGCCTAGCAATTGGTACAGGTGGCTCAGGTTCCATCTCTATGTCTTGTGGTTGTACTTGGACTTCGTCTAAGTCAAACTTCCTCCCACTATCTTCTTTCATGATAAATTCTTTCTCTAGAAAGACAGCGCCCCGAGCAACAAAAATTTTGTTCTCGGTGGGAATATAGAAGTAGTAACCCTTAGTTTCCTTAGGGTATCCCACAAACACGCATTTATCAGATCTAGGTTCTAGCTTGCTAGAATCCTGACGTTTGACATAAGCCTCACATCCCCAGATCTTGATAAAAGATAGATTAGGGCGTCTCCCACTCCATACCTCGTATGGAATCTTTGAGACACTTTCAGATGGAATGTTATTCAGTATTAGAGAAGCTGTCTCTAGTGCATGTCCCCAGAATGAGGGAGGTAGAGTTGCATGACTCATCATACATCGAACCATGTCCAACAGAGTTTGATTTCTCCTTCCAGACATACCATTCCATTGAGGTGTTCCAGGCGGAGTGAGTTGGGATAGAATCTCACATTCTTTTAGATAGTCAAGGAACTCACCACTCAGGTATTTTTATTATTTATGTTACAAATAGAGTTATCTATAATCCATTGCATAAGGTACCCTTCATATTTGCAAATGAAAAAGAACATGAGTCCTCTTTTATTTCAAATTTAAAGTCTTTCCTTGCTAAGCAAGGAATAGATACAATGTTTTGGTAAAAGAAGGTACATCATAGCAATTATTCAACTCTAATAGAAGTCCAAAAGGCAGGGAGAGAGTCAAAACTCCTACAGCAACAGCAGCAACCTGTGCCCTGTTCTCAACTCGTAGGTTATTCTCTCCAGGCCACACCAATCTATTTTTCTTGAGCCCCTGCATATTTGTATAAATATGAGCTCCACATGTGGTATCCAATACCCATGACATAAAAATAGAAAAGTTGACTTCAGCAACATAAATACCTGAGCTAGAAGCTAAGCATGAGCCTTTCTTCTCCTCATTCTGAAGTTGCTTGCAGTCCCTCCTCCAGTGACCCTGCTCGCCACAGTGGAAACATCTCTGATCCTTTGACTTCTTGGCCTTTTTCTTCAGTGTTTTGATGGGACCTTTGGCCTTGCCCTTACCCTTTTTCTTCATCTTCTTGGCCGTAGGGACCAAAAGAACATAATTGGGTTTGGTCTTTACCATCTCTCGCTCGGCTGTTTGGAGCATATTCATTAGTTCCTCCCTTGTGCATTCAATCCGGTTCATGTTAAAATTTATGATAAACGGACTGAAGCTAGGGGGCAGGGACTGCAGAATAAGGTCCACAACCAGCTCATTATCAATGGTGTGTCCCAGCCTCTTGAGATGATCCACGTTCCCAATCATCTTGAGAACATGGGGTCTCACTGGTGTACCCTCAGATAACTTACACCGAAAGACTGCTTTGGCGGTGTCATATCTCTCCATTCTAGCCTGAGCCTTGAACATCTGTTTCAAATGAGTGATCATTTGAAAAGCATTCTGCTCCACATATTGCACCTGAAGTTCAGGTGCCATAGTGGCTAGCATGAGACATGCTACCTCCACAGAGTCATCCTGATGCCTTCTAAAGGCATCTCTATCTGCCGTTCTGGCATTAGCCGTAGGAGCCGCAGGAAGAGCTTGTTCAAGGACATACAGCTTCTTCTCAGGCTTGAGTGCTATTCTCAAGTTCCGATGCCAGTCCATAAAGTTGGTTCCGATGCCAGTCCATAAAGTTGGTTCCAACCAACTTCTCCTTATCAAGAAGAGATCGCAATGTTAATCCGCCGGTGTTCGTAGCCATTGATTCTACAACAACCAAGAAAAGCAGATCAGTACTACTTCAGATCATTTAAATTGGATTTGTTTTAAATGATCATGGCGCCCACTATTTAATCGAATTGACAACCCACAAAGTCAATCGGGAAGATAAAGACTTCCTAGTGAGATGGGATCCTTATTTCACATGAGGCTTCGTGTCCCACGAGGGTGGGATGAGATGCACAAAGTAACCCATGCTTCCTAAGGTAGGCATGCTGGCCGATTGCTCCAAGCAATTCCCCTTATTGAAACAGTCTAGGCATTTCATGTCCAGTGAGGGCTGGATACAGCATGAAACCCTAACCTCTCAATGATGCCTCTAGACTTTCATCATGTGCCCACACATATGAACTTCTAGTCAAGTCCATTCCTAACCGTTATGCCCAGGGCCAACGAGTTTCCTTGCGAAGGCGCGCCCGATTAAAATGGACTGGGGAACTATTGTCACCACGCACTTTCTAAAGATAAGTGGGTGTGTCCCACGAGGGTGGAAAACAGTTCACAACACCACTGATCGATAGCTTAGTGAGGACTACGCGTTAGAAAGCTACTAGACTTGATATTTTGAATGAGGGTTTTTGAGGTCTCAATTAGTTTTATCTTATGTCTAGCATTACAGGCATGCATTCCTATAGTGATAACATAACGATAAAACAATACAGGCATGCTTTAGTAGATAAGATAAGCAGTAAAAGAATGATGTGATCATGACCTATTCAAGACATTGAACCAACCCATGCCAAGAAGGAGGTTCAACTCTTGATCTAGGACTCAAGCCCCAAGACTAGACCTAGCCTAGCCGACCTCTATCTTGAACTTCAAGGTTGGCTCCAAGGTCCTCCAAGGGTGAATCGCCATCTTACAAGGTCCAACATAGCTAGCTCACAAGCCCTAAGGCTCGGCCATCTTGCATGCGCCACCAAGCAAGCTTGCACCATCTTGCATGCGCCACCAATCCAAGTAGGGTGCTTGTTGCGCCACCATCCAAGATGCGCCACCAAGCTCTTTCCTTTAATCTTCATCTTAATTTTACAAAAATAAAGAAAAAGATGGCACGTAGGCCGCACAAGGATACATTACAGGCATGCAAAGGGGCTTCACTCATGATCACAACATTATGCACAATCAAAGTATTTACACATGCAATTCTACATGCTCATGAAAAACATAAAATCTGAAATTTTACTTTTTCATAAAACTTGTTTCTTTTTCTCATCTTCTTCTCACAAATCTTTTAGTTATTCGCGATTAATTTTCATGATGATTTCAAAGATCCTCTCAGCTGGTAATTTTGTCAGATCAAGAGACCCAGCCAGTCCGAAGACACAATGTCCGTCCTACTTGACAAAACCACGTGCGCCTTTGATCCTTAAATCATGCAAGAAAAATAACCCAAAAATCCAAAAGAGATTGAAAAGGTGATAGAAACAAGAAACCCTAATTTTTCTACTTTAGAAAAACTGTGCACCATGTATCATGCAATTTTTCAAAAATTGAAATATGGCATGTGAGCATGAAAAGCATGAAAAACATTATTCGAGTTTCGCAAGTCGCTCTGATACCACTGTTGGGAAACCCCGGGGATATTTTATAATTGTTCAGAGTTTTATCAACACAAATACATAGCACCGCGGAAGAATATCCCTGAAACAGGCCAGTCCCAAAAACCCAGTGAAGATCGTCAAGCGAGAGAGTCGACACGATGAGATAGAAAATACCTTAAAGCGAGATGATGCCAATGTCAAGGTAGGCGCCCAAGCGTGCGCCCTCTGCAGTCTCACACACACGGATGCCTCGAGCTCTCTTCTTCCACACCTGGTGCTAGCCTCGGGAAGAAGATCCAAGCCTTGGGAGAGCCCTCCAAGAGACTTGCGCGCCACCACCAAAGGGAGATGCGCCAAGAACAAGGAGGAAGAAGGAGATGCCGCCAAGAACAAGTTCACCTTTCGCCAAGGAGAAGGGAAGATGAACACTTGCGGTTTGATGGAAAGGATGGAGCCACTCGCCCTCACTTGATCGCCCTCTCAATTGATCACGCCTTCAAGAGAAATTTGTGTGTTGAGAGGGGCGGCCAAGGTCTCTATTTATAGAGACCATAGGTGGTTTACTTGTGGCCTCAATTCAAACAAATTGGGTGGCTAGGAGAAGAAGTAGGAATTTGAATCCTAATCTAATTAGGACTCATGTGGGCGCCTTGATAATGTCCTAATCCTATTAAGATTTACATGGACGGTTTGATCAAGACTAGTCCTAATCCAATTAGGACTTAAGTGGGCGACTTGATCAAGTCCTAATCCAATTAGGACTCAAGGGGCGGTTTGATCAAGATTCAAATTAAGCTTTGAATCAAGTCCTAATCCAATTAGGACTCTAATTATTTATTTAATTAATTGAATCCTAATCCAATTAGGACTCTAATTAATTCAAATAAATCAGCCCATTTAATCCCACAAAAATAGGACTCTAATTAATTAATTAATTAATTAGCCCTTATTTTATCATGATTAATTAAACTCACATGAGGTATAGGCGCTAACCCTAGTCTAACTAGGGTTAAGCATGCGCCATCCCTTTTCTTCTCCTTAAGCCCATTAAGCTCAACCTTTTCAATGGGCCCAGCCCAAGGTCCATTTTTCATGTTAACCAAGCCATTGGATCCAATCCAATTTAACCCATGGTCAAATTCGGCTAACCATGGTTAAAATGCCGTAAATGGAAGTTGGCTCCAATTAGTCTCTTCCTTCTCATCAGGCCCATTGGCAATGATGAAATCTCCAAAACAGATCCGAGTTATCCAATAACTCAATCATAAGGCTTCCCGATCAATACGAGAACTCGAGTATCAAGGTGTGCGACCCTGTAGGTTCCTCTGACGTTGGCAGTGCTGATCTAAGGTCACCACAAGCAGTGAGTGGCACATCGGAATGGATATTGACATCGACATCCCTATCATCGCAACTAGGTACAGATGCATTACAGTCTCTTTGTCGAACTGATATCCGATTGGCCAAGTGTGTCACCACTTGTTTCTATCCAATCTCATGGCTATGACTAAATCAGGTCTAACCTGGGTATGGCCATACACTTTCAGTCATAGAACCATAGAGGAACTCCATGGATATCATGCTTCCGTTAGGAAGGGGCAAATCCTATGTCTGTGCATTGACCTTCTCATATGGGTTGTGACATGCCCAATGATAACCGTTATTACCTCCCAACTATGGCAAGACGTTAGGTTGTATCAAAGCATATCCCTAACCATATAGAATGGCCAATGACCTCAAGTCAAGGGATCAATGCATCTCCTATCACTTGTGAGGATAACTCGTGACACCAAGTCATTGCCTCACAGCGGGTCGGTCCAGTATATCTACCACTGATATACCCATATACCTGTGTTAGCACCTCGTGCCTAACCCGCCCATATACCAGTCTTATAAGTACCATAGCTGTCCTATATCCACTAAGGTACATTAACTAGGGACAATAGTTTGAGCACAGATCCAATCTGTCTCTAGGGATATTATCATATAAGTACATATTCGCAGATGTAAACAAATAATGATAACGACAATGCCAGTATGATATAAATATCAATGTTAAGTAGTACAAGTAACGGACCAGAATTAGGTCCTTAGGGCATATACACCAACAGTTGGGTCGTCCTCAAGTGCGTCTATGACTCTGTCAAGTATCCTGGGGTGGGAAGAATTCTCATCCGGAGAATAAAGTGGGCTGCTGTCGCTAGAGGTGGCGCCGATGGGAAGGGGCACGTCGAAGGGAAGGAAGTCGGCGACGTTGAAGACGGGCTAATGAGGGAGTCCCCCAGGAGGTCGAGGACTTATGCATTAGAACCAACCCGCCGTAGAACCGAGTAGGGACCGTCGCAGCGCGCTTGCAATTTCGAATTGGCCCGAGAACGCAAACGCTCAGGGTGGAGTCTCACCATGACAAGCTCACCAACCTCAAAATGTAGTGGCCTACGAAGCTCGTTGGCCTCCCGCGCATAACGGGTGTTGCTCAAGAAAATCCGGTGGCGAATCTCATCATGTAAACCCGCGATATGAGAAGCAAATACGTATGCAGACTCATGGATGGAAGGGGGAGGAGGAACATTATGCATGTCGATGGGTTTCCTAGGCTGGTGCCCGAGGACGACCTACAAAGGACTCAACCCCGTAGAGTGGTGGAACACATTATTATACGCAAACTCAGCGATAGAGTGGTGATCATCCCAATGGGGTGGGAAGTCACCGGCTAAACACCGCAAAAGGTTACCCAAGCAACGGTTCACGACCTTTGTTTGACCATCCGTCTGCGGGTGGTACGCAGAGGAAAACTTGAGAGTGGACCCGAGAAGGGCCCACAAGGACTTCTAGAAATGACCAACGAACCGGGTGTCGCGGTCAGACACAATAGCGAGAGGGAGCCCATGGAGATGCACAATCTCCATGATGAAGATGTGAGCGACGTGAGAGGCATCGGCCGTCTTGGAACAAGGTACAAAGTGTGTGATAGCGATTCACAAGCGCACGGATTTATCAAAGTAATAAAAGATTATCATTCCCAACGAGGATTACGTAGCTAAGTACTGACTTCTTGATATGTTTGAATTTAGGCGGAATCAATATTTGGTTGTTCTAACTTCTACGCACGACACAAACTAAGAAACAACTTTTAAGGGACTTGATTTCTAAAGTATTGGGAATTCATGGGTTCGCCACACTGATAAACATGAATCATGTAAAAATAACTCAGTCAATAAACTTATCTATCCTGAAAGGTACTTTTCCTATTGTACATATTACCTCCTCTCGGAGCGTAATACGATATTCAATCAGGTCAACTCCTTACTCTCGTGACAGTTAACCTAATTAAACCCTTTGAGTTCTATGAAAAGTAGGTTAATTCCTTCAGACGAATCCGAACTACTCTCGTGATCGGATTCGTAGGTTTAATCGAAATAGATCAGACGTTAGCGATTCACCTCTCGGTCCTTCTCGCAATGTCTAAGACGTAAAGTTACTTGGCCAAAGTAAATTATGAGATACATGCAATTTCAATCAAATCAGGATAACAAACTTATATTAAAAGAGCAGGAGAATAAATTGATCCTTGCAAATCAGTGGGCTATGCCCAATAATCCCGAAAAAGGTATCTACTCGCTCATATTGTTAAGAAAATACATGTTCATGATGAACAAGTAAAATCTCCTAGAAATTGCAAAGAAATCACAGAAAGAACAATGAAACCGTCTTCTCTTCGATCTGGAGATGAGGAAAAGTGGATCAATTGTCCAATTCGTGTGGAATTTCGTCGAAATATGCGTTGAAATCATGTTTCGCCCTCGTCGCCACCGCCGCTTGTGCTCGTCCGAATCGTCCTTTCAAAACCTCAAAAAATCCCATCTTTTATAGTTGGACCGGTTTAGAATCTATCAATGAATGGTTCTGTGAAGTTTGGCTCAAATCCGGTTTGAATCGGGTGAAAAACGCGTGAAAAACTCGTCGGGTGGAAGTTTTTACGGCCCGTGATGTGTTTATGGCTGAGGCCGTAAATGTTTTTGTGTATAATGCTTTCAGTCACAGAGAGTTTCACGGTCCGTGATGGAATTACGGCCGCATCCGTGAAAGTTTCTGTTCATTCCGAAACTTAGCCAATTTTCGCCTTCCGCTCGTCGTCGCGTTCACGGCTGAATTTGCAATTACGGCCAAGGCCGTAATTATCTCGTTCTTCACCGTTTTCATCCCAAATTTTTTGTGTAAGCCCGCGATCTCCTCGGGAATCATGCTTTGGCTTCAAACCCCTCAAAATCCTTCATTTTTATGCCATTTTTCCTACATTTTCATTAAAACCAAGAAAAGTGAAGATTCCGTGTAAAGTAAAGCAAAAATACTAAAAATTGCATAAAATCATTCAATTAAGCCCAAAATATGATGTAAAACATAGGCAAAAACATGGTGTAAATGCAACGCATCAGAAACCCTAGACTTAGAATTTTGCTTGTCCTCAAGCAATACATCAATATGAATAAAGAATGTAAAGATAAGAAACACTCATTTGTTTTTGCCCCTAATAATATCCTCAGTTTACAAATCAAGCAATCAATATTTCAAACTCAAGTAATTCAAGAAAAATCATAATAGAAATAAACTCTCAAGAGGGTACAATCCAAGAAAGATAAAATTCACAATTCATGTCATAATATTCATTCTTCGCACATTAGATATCACACACTTTCAACTTAATAAATCTATCTTACTCAATAGACAAAAATTTATTTCAAGAATCTTGGTGATGTTAAAGATAAGAGATTTTTAATGCAATTTGGTCTTTAAACTGTCATATGCTATTTACCGTTAGCATCATAACATTGTTTAAAGTATACCACAAAGTAGTATAATTTAACTCATAGTCTCAATCATAAAGTCAGCGGAGTTGTTCACATAACCTATAGCTTTCTCTTTTTCTCAAATTTTTATTCTTCCTATTTTATTTATTAGACTTCAACTCATGTCTTCGATACCACTGTCAAATTTAACAGTGCCAAGTAGAGGAGTCTTTTTCTCTCTCTCTTTTTTTTTTTTATTTCTGGAGAAAGTCGGTTAGTGGCATGGTACTTAAATCGTTGTTAATTTTTCTGTAGGAGGGTTAAATATTTATTTTCAAATTCTCCCTCTGTTACTTAATCACAACAGATTTAAAATATACGAAACAATAGTATAATATAACTCATGACTTAAGATTTCTCAACTAGAGGAGTTGGAGCAAATCTCAAATTAAAGATATATCACAAATTTTCTGTTCATAAAAATTTCCATCAAGTAGAAATAGATAAATTAAACTTCAAGTAACAATATACTATGCAAGTGTCATATAAACATATAACAATTCACATATGCATTTTATCAATACCATAATTGAATTTACTCAACAATTTAAGTCTACATGAAATTTCAGAAATTCCCTAAGTCATCAAATCAATCACTCAAAATGTTTCCTAAGTCTAAAATTAAGGATAAAACAATTTTGATTATCCTTAACAATCATGAACATTCAAAATTCATATCTATAAAGCTTTGAAGAAAAACAACATATATGAGGACACCCTAGACTTAAATTGTTGCATATACATAAAAATTAAATCAAGCCATGATGAATTTCAGAAAAAAATTGCAAGAGTTTCCTTTGAAAATATAAGCGAAATCCTGTGCAATTATATCAAAAGCATCAAATATAGCTCAGGAAAATCCAGAAAATATACCAAATCGAAGATAGTCAAGTTTTACATGGTAATCAACTTTCAGAGTTCAAATACCGTCTATTTTTATCAGTTAAAACACAATTTACCATTTCAAGCTACTATTCACCTCAAATGTCAAAGTACATAGTAAAATCACTCTAAAATGCATAAACTTATCAACACAGCATCTAAAATCTTCACATAACATACCAGACACATCATGGGTACCAAATATATGCAAAACCATCACATCCAAGTCGGGTTCAGCAACCTAAGGTCCAATACCGTCTAATATATACAATATCAAGTCAAATGTCGAATATCAAAATGAATCATACAAAATCCTGATACAACGCACACACACGAAGAAATCATAAAATAGCCATGTGTGGTCGCATCGTCATCAAGTCTACTAAATCCTGTGCATAGATAGGATAATCGTGAGATCACATGTATAGTGTCAAGTAATAACCTAAAATAAATGAAACTAACATGCAATACTCACAAAATCAATCAATCTGTCTCGGTATGCTCAAAGTCCTCCTCCTCGTCTCTAGTATGTCTAGTCGATGATGATGGGAGACGGCTCCGTAATAACTCCTCTATCGCGCATAAAGAGTCGAGTGCTCTCGACTGTCCCTACTCAAGCCGCGATATGTCAGTGCGCATCCTCCTCTGCTCAGCACGCATCTGCTCTAGTGAAGGATCTGGTCGTGCTGAAGTAGATGGACGGACAGATGTGGATGGTCTATCAGCGGTGGATAGCTCGACTGGAGGAATGTGCTCTGTAGATCTCGGTGGTGATGGAGGTGATGCTGCCTCTCTAGGACCTCCCCCACGTGTGGGATCCACTATCCAGTTTTGCTAAACATGAACCATAGTACGGTTCATGTTCGGCAGCCTAATGGTAATATCTGTGTGCCTAAACATAAGATGGTACGAGCTACCAAGCCTCATAATCATCTTAATGGCAACACATGCATCCATGTCTAGTCTAGGATTACCCTTTGCCTCGTTCAACCCCGAGGGGTCAATACCGAGGGCAAGGGCAATCATAGTAACCATACCTCCCATCACAAGGACTCCTCTCCGAGCTTTAGCAGCTTTATGGATTTGTTTCATCATGAAAAATGAAGTGCTAACTCTGAAACCTCTCAGCATGGCCCATAGAAAGAATAGCTCTATGGACCTGACCATGCCGTCGCTCTCCGCTCACCCAAAGATGGTGTGTGCCAGTACTTTATCTATGTATCTAAAAATGGGGCTGGAAAGATGCGTAGCTCTGGCAGTCCTGGGGTCAAATCTCCCCTCTCTAGATATCTCCCGCCAAAATGCTCCCTCAGAAAACTCACGACGACGGTATCTAGTCACATCCGTGGGGAATCCAAAAATATGACCCAGCTGGTCCAGCGTAAATACATGGTCCCAGTTCCCCAACCAGAATGACATCCTCCCTGGGTCTCCATTATCATGGTTCCTCAGTGTGATCTGGACGGAGCTGAAAAACTCTAAAGTGAGCTGAACGTAGGTGGGATGCCTCTGCTGATAAATGTCCTGCCACCCTATGTTCGCGAACATCCACTGGACGTCGTCGAACAATCTTAGGGACTACAGTGCCTGGTCGTCCCAATAACGTGTGCTGAGCACTCCCCTAGTAGATAAAGCATGATATCTCCTCTCCTGCTCTCTACCCCTATGGCAGATCTAACATGGATAAGGCGTAAGAGCTGGAGGTGGTGAGTGAGCTCGTCTCCTCTCTGATATAATAGGCTCTAGTATAGCTGGAGACGACTCGGATGATGATGACTCAGGGGATACAGCTGGAGAGTGTCCTGAAGACTGCTCTGGTGATGGTAAATGAATCTCTGGTGATGGCTGTGCTGTCTCGGTAATATGTGGTGTCTCTGCAGCTGAGGGTCGAACTGTCTCAGGAGTCATAGAAGACTCAGGTGCGAGCTCAGGTATGTCTACGGATATCTCCGGTAGATCCGCAAATATCTCAAGCGATCCCTCCTCCTGATCTGGCAATATGGGTGTATTAGCCTCAGGGACAGGCAGGTCTCCCTGGGCTGAGGAGGGTGATGCAATCTCTGAAGTCTGGACTGTGTCCTGTGGAGTGTCCACCTCCATAGCCTGAGTATCGGGGGGAGTAACAGACTCTGGTACATCTGTTGAAGGCACTGGTATGGTGGATCCCTCTACATCCATCGGAGTGGTATCAACTACAGTCGGTGCTAGCGCAGAGGGTGCTACAGATGTCTCAGCTAACTCTACAACCGGAGATAGTGATCTGGTAGCTTTCCTCCCTCGCGTGGTCATGCCGCACGTGGTACGCTTCCTCACGTACCGTCTAGCGATCCTCTGATCGCGGCTCTCTAGCCTATCAGCAGGCCTCTCTGAAACAATCTCCAACTCTGGAGAACTAATAAGCTCTGGCGCTGCCGTCTGTGATGTGTTGGCCACTGAGGTCATCCTCGGAGCCTCTGATGTCTGTGCATGGGCCTCCGGCTCCGAGTCAGGATAAACTATATGCTCAAATCGTTCCAAACAAACTCCGGGAACCATCCTATACACGTAACGTGGTTCCGGTCTAGGATATCTACTCTTCATCACTGCCCCGTAGGGCCTAGACCTCATGGATCTCCTAGGTGCCATAATCTCGATCAAAGCAATCCGAAATATGCAAATTTTACTCAAATCACGCACTGCTATAGTAACTACAAAAATCAGCCGTGGGAGTCGCGTGCGAAAATCTCCAAAATCCGATCAAAACGACGCCAAATCGGTGCAAACTATATGTTATCCCGGTTCTACTGACGAATCACAAGTCAGAGCAAGGAAAACTCACGGATCCGTGTGCAAATCGGGGTCGAATCGGCTCAAAATCGTGTACTGGTGGCTTAGCGGGCGGACAACGCTTCTTTGCGAAATCTGGTGGGAATCTAGTGGAAGAATGTCGGAAATTTCTCGCCGGATGTGGAGAAAGATAGGTGGAAGGGGTTCGTCGCCGCTGGTAAGAGGAATCGTCGAGAATCCGTGAATTATGAGGGTAGACGTAAACCCTAAGTCGCCCGTTATGTTTAAACCGTTAGAACTTACAGTCCGTAAATGTGTTATGGCTTCGGCTGTAAACTCGCTTTAGCGTACAGTGTCCCGTAAAACTCGGTCATGTTCACAATCACGGCTGTGCGATAATTACGGCTTCACCCGTAAATTTCGTGTTTTGACTTGGCTTTTCGTCTGAAAAATCCTCAAAAATTTTTGAAAAATTCCTGCACATAAAACATCGAGTTTAGAAGGATTTTCATATATAAAAGATCATCAGACAAAATCAACAAAGTACAAAATAAGAATTAAGAAATAAACCCTAGGAACTGTAATGAAAAAGAAATTCACACTTAAAAGAAAAACAAACTAAATTTAATGAAAATTCAAAGCCTCTGGGTTGCCTCCCAGGTAGCGCTAGTTTACGGTCTTTAGCTCAACCAAGGTGATGGGGGTGGGAATCACGCAGGCATTCAGACATCGTATTTTGAAAACATTTGCTATTTAGGATATAACTATGAAAACCCATTTAAACTAATGCTTTTGCACCATAGTTTTTTGTAATTTTATAATAAGAATATCGAAATTAAACACGTTGTTCTAGGAAAGCGGTAAATCTATACATGCAATTCTAGGAATGCGATAAATGACAAAATTGTAAAGAATACTCACCTTGCGGCCCTTGAGAATGGAAGGGCCAACCTTCCCGTTCTTCACCGGTCCAATGGTGGAACAACACGAAGTAGGGCCCTATGAGCTTACATCCATGGCATTACAGCATCCCACACATGTGTAGGTGAGTGAGTGATAAAAGGTTAAATGTCTTTACAAGCAAAACTTCAAGAGGGAGGTTAGGCCTCCTAGTTCTCTTGCCTAACAAAGAATAGACTAAACTATTTAGAGAGAGGGGCAACTTGCGCCAAGATGAACCCTCATTTCAAGCGCCATAATCCTACAATAATCAAGCAAGGGTGTAGTAAGATGCTCTTGAAGGAATAAGAAAGAAACACAAAAATTAGAGACTTAGCTGACTCTCAAGAACAAGAGGCTGAACCATGTCACGTTACTGAGTTTCTCGCGTGAGGTTGTTTGGCTCCCATCAGCTGGCAGGGATTGCCGGAACAACAGCTACGGCGTCATTGGTGGCTGTAGAGGCAAGGGGAAGGACTGCCAGCAGAACTCGAGGCTGCAGGGAGGAGACTGGCGCTGGTGACGAGCAGGATCAGGAGCAGGGGCGAACTATTTTGGGCGGTGAGCCTCCTCCGGTGGCGCCGTCGACTGGCGGTGATTGTAGGGTGCGAGGAGGCAGGTCGGTGATGCTATTTGTTAGGGTTCGGCGGACGGTGGCCATGGCTCAGCGTCGGGAAACAGGTGGCGTCAGCGCTGCCCTATTTCTGACTGAAACAGGGGATAATGCGGGACGGAGCAGAGGTTGCCAGCGATCATCGGACACGGCTCGAAACTCTGACCTGCTACACCTGGAGGCTCCTCAGGTCAGGGCGAACTCGTGGCCGAAGTTTGGGAGCAAGCGGTGGCCGGTCGGAGGCGATCGACGTCGAACAGTGGGAGGAAGCGGAAACAGGGGCGCAAACTGGGGCGTCACTAGAAATCCCTCGATCCCGGCGATCCAGCCGTCGGATGGGGAGATCGTCCTAGCTGTGTGTTCGACCAGAAGTGGAGGAGACGTGGCTGAAGTTTCAGCTCGATCCGCCTCCTGGATTGGCAGCACGAAGTTGACGAAATGGCAGCGACGGGAAGGGCATGAGGATTTAACTCATCAGGACAGGACTTCCAAATCCATGGAAGGGTAGAGGAGGAGAGTTGAGGCGACACACACCTTTAGAAGACACACTTCATGATTTTTTCAAAATATTCAACTCCCCTTTCACCCAAGAGGTTACAAGGTTATAAAGCCAAAGCAAAGCAAGGAAACAAGTTTCAGGACTCATACTAGTCGTTACATAAAGAAAACTGGATGATGCAGGCGCCTTGATGAGGAGTGATTCCCTTTCCCCAAATGGCTGATTTGCTTTGAGTCTTGATTTGAAGTCTTTCCCAAATGGAAGGGTCGCCAGCTATGGATGATTGAGTGCTGAAGGGGGCTGACATCTTCCATTAAGTGCTGATGTCTTCTTGGGAACCGAATGAAGGAAACTTACCAAGTTTGGAGCTGCAGGGGTCTTGTACATGGAGAAGGTGCTTGAAGACTATCCCCTTGTAATGTTGGCTGAAATTCTTCCCCATATAGTTGCTGGAATGGCTGGCGAATTGCTGGTCTTGTCTCCATCTCCTCAAGGGGAAAGTGGCGGTTGGAACAAATGGAGAGGCTGCACTTGATAGCCAACTAGGATGGTGGATCTTTGAGTAACTTTGTAGAGGGTGCTTCACCAAAGGGGCTGAATGGTCATAGGCGCCTCCATACTTGTCTTGGGCTTGACTTGAGCTCAAAATTGGATCAACCTAATCTATTACATCATTAGCATGAACTAACCTACCATACATAAGTGGCGGATCCTAGTGAATGTAACTACTTGGTGTAATTTGAGGTGGATCTAACCTACCACATGATGCAAGTTATGCTAGGAGATCTAACTTAAAGGATGCATGCAATGAAAATCTAACTTAAAGATGCATGCAATGCAAGAGATGGAAATTTAGGTGCCCTAGCTAGGGTAACCTTAAACTCCATTTGTATTTCCGTGGGTCATGTCGCCTCCCCACATCACAAGGCAATGCTCATGACTCTTCTGGTGGATATGAGGCGCAGTGAATAATTGGCAATTGTTGCTCCTCGCGCCTTTCCAGTTCATTATACAGATTTGACTTCAAAGTTTTAGATAGTGTCCATGTCTCGGCTTCCTTCAGCTCTTCCCTTTTATGCTTTTCCCAATTTTCTGAGAGACGTCTATCGATTTCAAAATCACTTTCTTTATCAAATTTGTTCTCCTTCACCCATAGAGATTTGTCGGACCCTGCAAAATCAATTCTTTTAGCTTCTGATGAAAAATCAAAGATCAACTTGCTATCATTCAAATTCAAAGTAAGCTTTTCATGCAACATGTCAATAACAGCTCCTGTGCTTGCTAAAAATGGTCTTCCTAGAATGACAGGGAACTTAACATTTTGCTTCATGTTAACAACCATAAAGTCAGTAACGATAGAAAATTTGTCAATTTTAACTGTTACATTCTCCAATATACCAATTGGTTGCTGATCAAATCCATTAGCAAATTGAACATAAGTCTCGGTAGGTCTAAATTCTCCACTACCTACTTCCTCAAGTAAATATGCGGGTATTAAGCTAATGCTAGCTCCTATGTCGCACAAAGCATTTTCAACTGAAAACTCACCAACTTGGCATGGTATCGAAATATCACCAGGATCCCTCACCTTTATCACCTCAGTGTTCTTGCTTACCTAATTTTCCTTTACGTCGGACTTACCGCCCTCATGTTTTATCTGATATGTTTTTCTTAACCTCTAGGGAAAAGAAATTGGAGGAATATATACAGGTGGACCTATATATTTCTCCTTGTCTTCCTCACAATCCTCTAAATTAAGAGTAATGCTTGCAGATAGATCAATAGGTTCTTCATTGGGCTCTCCAGGTGTCTCATCACATTCGGCGCTTATTATTGTAACTGCATTAATGTGCTCTCTGGGATTCATCTCAGGTTATCCCGGTAGTCTCCCTATAGGTCTGCTAGCCGTACTAGCCTGCTTTGCAATTTGGTTTTTCAACATCTTGTTGTGGGTAGTCAGGGCTTCCACACAAGATGTCAGCTGCTTGATCTGGTCAGCAAGGTCGTCGATTCTCTTCTATTGTTTCATAACAACTTCCAGCATGGAATCAAAGTTCGACTTAGGGGGCTGCTCGTACTGCCTTTGTTGAAAGCCCGGTGGTGACCTATTATTCTACTGAGAATATTGAAGAGGAACTTGCCCTTGATTATTTTTATAGGATAGGTTGGGATGGTTCCTCCATCCTGGGTTGTAAGTTGAAGAATATGGATCATTCGTGAGCCTCTGATTGAAATTCCCCACAGCGTTGGCTTGCTCCTAATTAGACTCCTCTTGTGATGAAGCTATGATTTGGCATTCAGATGAATTGTGTCCTGTTACACCACATACCTCACAAGAGACTGCATTAATTGCACTAGATGGAAAAGACAAAGAATCTATCTTCTGAACCAAAGAATCTACCTTAGCCGCCAATGATGTCAAGGGATCATTGTGGTACTTACCAAACCTTGTGGAAGCAGTGTTCCGCTCACTTGACCAGTGGTTATGGTTCATGGCCATATCCTCGAGTAGAGCAGTTGCTTCTTCCAAGTTTTTTCTCATGATCGTCCCTCCAGCCGCAACGTCCACCATCAGCCTGGTGTTATAATCCAATCCATTGTAGAAGATGTGGATCAGAACCCATTCCTGAAGTCTGTGGTGTGGGCACATGTGCTAGAGCTCCTTGAAGCGTTCCCAGGCGTCATAAAGCGATTGTCCCTCTTGTTGTGTGAAAGATGTGATCCTGTTGCGCAGTTGAACGGTTTTGCTAGGCGGGAAATATTTGTTCAAGAATGCTTTAGATAGCTCCTCCCAAGTGGTGATAGATCCTGCTGGCATCGAGAATAACCAAGCTCTGGCGCGATCCCTGAGAGAAAATGGAAATAGTCTTAGTCTTATCGTATCAAATGAAACTCCGTTAACTTTGACAGTATTGCAGTATTCAAGAAAAACAGCTAAATGAAGATTTGGGTCCTGATTTGGGGAACCCCCAAATTGATTTTGCTGGACCATCGTTATCAGCGCTGGCTTTAGTTCAAAGTTGTTCACCTCTACGTTAGGTTGAACGATGCTAGAATTGAATCCTTGTATGTTTGGTGCCACGAAGTCCCTCAAAGATTGATTGTTCTGGTTCGCCGCCATCTCTCCTTCTTCCGAGATCTTTTTGGTTACAAATTGCAATCTCCTTCGAAGGTGAAAGGTGCGTTCAATTTCTGGGTCTTCTGGAAATAAACCACCTGCACGAGAAACTCTGGGCATACAACGTGTAAGTAAGCAGTAGCAAAAAAGAATAGTAAAAACTAATAGCAACAAAAAAGAAAAATGCCTAATCTCCGAACTTATCAATTAATCAATATTAACTATCCGTAATTCCCCGGCAACGGTGTCAAAAACTTGATAGCAATCCGCAAGCGCATGGATTTATCTTAGTAATAAAAGATTATCGTTCCCAATGAGGATTACGCAACTAAATACTGACTTCTTGATATGTTTGAATTTAGGTGGAATCAATCTTTGGTTGTTTTGACTTCTAACATGACACAAACTAAGAAAAAGCTTTTAAGGGACTTGATTTCTAAAGTATCGGGAATTCATGAGTTCGCCACACTGATAAACATGAATCGTGTAAAAATAACTCAGTCAATAAATTTATCTATCCTGAAAGGTACTTTTCCTATTGTACATATTACCTCCTCTCGGAGCGTAATACGGTATTCAATTAGGTCAACTCCTTACTCTCGTGACAGTTAACCTAATTAAACCCCTTGAGTTCTATGAAAAGTAGGTTAATTCCTTTAGACGAATCCGAACTACTCTCGTGATCGGATTCGTAGGTTTAATCGAAATAGATCAGACGTTAGAGATTCACCTCTCAGCCCTTCTCGCAACGTCTAGGATGTAAAGTTACTTGGCCAAGGTAAATTATGGGATACATGCAATTCCAATCAAATCAGGATGACAAACTTATATTAAAAGAGTAGGAGAATAAATTGATCCATGCAAATCAGTGGGCTACGCCCAATAATCCCGAAAAAGGTATCTACTCGCTCATATTGTTAAGAAAATACATATTTATGATGAACAAGTAAAATCTCCTAGAAATCGCGAAGAAATCACAGAAAGAACAATGAAACCATCTTCGCTTCGATCTGGAGATGAGGAAAAGTGGATCAATTGTCGAATTCGTGTGGAATTTCGTCGAAATATGCGTTGAAATCAAGTTTCACCCTCGTCGCCACTGCCGCTTGTTCTCGTCCGAATCGTCCTTTCTAAACCTCAAAAAATCTCATCTTTCATAGTTGGACCGGTTTAGAATCCATCAATGAATGGTTCTGTGAAGTTTGGCTCAAATCTAGTTTGAATCGGGTGAAAAACGCGTGAAAAACTCGTCGGGCGGGAGTTTTTACGGCCCGTGATGTGTTTACGGCTGAGGCCGTAAATGTTTCTGTGTATAATACTTTCGGTCACAAAGAGTTTCATGGTCCATGATGGAATTACGGCCGCACCCGTGAAAGTTTCTGTTCATTCCGAAACTTAGCCGATTTTCGCCTTCCGCTCGTCGTCGCATTCACGACGGAATCTGCAATTACGGCCAAGGCCGTAATTGTCTTGTTCTTCACCGTTTTCGTCCCAAATTTTCTGTGTAAGCCCGCGATCTCCTCGGGAATCATGCTTTGGCTTCAAACCCCTCAAAATCCTTCATTTTTATGCCATTTTTTCTACATTTGTATTAAAACTAAGAAAAGTGAAGATTCTGTGCAAAGTAAAACAAAAATACTAAAAATTGCATTAAATCATTCAATTAAGCCCAAAATTTGATGTAAAACATAGGCAAAAACATGGTGTAAATGCAACGCATCAGTGTGCCATCTTTGAGAAGCGATCCACGACTACAAAGATGGAGTCGTGGCGCGAGGCCGAGCGGGGAAGACCGAGGACAAAGTCCATGCTGATGTCCAGCCACGGGCCTTTAGGGATAGGGAGAGGGATGTAAAGGCCGGTGTTGGCAGGACGGGGCTTGGCACGTTGGCACGTGCCACAGTGGCGAACAACCCTATCGACATCTTTACGAAGAGTGGGCCAGAAGAAATGATCTTCAGCCAAAGCGAGGGTCTTGTCACGGCCGTGGTGCCTGGTGGCATCGCCGGTGTGCTGCTCGAGCAAAAGGTGCTCACGGAGAGAGGATCGGGGAACACAAAGCCGGTTACTGAACACGAGGTAACCGTCGTGGAGACGGTAAGGTAGGTCCGAGGGTCATCGGCAAGGAGTTGGGCAAGAGTGGGTCCAAAGTCAGGGCAGTCAGCATACTCATCGCGGACATGGTCCAGCTTGGGGATCGATGTGGACAAAACACACATCAAGGAGCGGATGCGACTGAGGGCATCGGCCACCACCTTCTCCTTTCCTGCTTTGTGGGTGATCACAAAGGTGTATTGCTGAAGAAACTCGACCCACTTCACGTGGCGAGGGACAAGCTTCTTCTGCGCATTAAGGAAGGAAAGGGCCTGATGGTCACTGAACAGAATGAACTCCTTATGTAGGAGGTAGTGACGCCACTGTCGGAGGGACTGAACGATGGCATAGAACTCCTTGTCGTAAGTGGAGTATCGTTGCCGCACCTCGTTCAGCTTCTCGCTGAAAAAGGCGACGGGGTAGCCCTCCTGACTAAGGGTACCACCGATGCAGATGCCGGAGGCATCGCACGCGACCTCGAAGACCTTCAAGAAGTTAGGGAGACGGAGGACGGGGGCCGAGGTCATGATTTCCTTGAGAGCCACAAAGGCACGACTAGCCGCAGGGGTCCACAAAAAAGCCTCATGTTTGGTGCAGGCCGTCATAGGGGAAGCGATGGTGCTAAACCTCTTAATGAAGCGGCGGTAGAAGGCTGCGAGGCTGAGAAAACTACGGACCTCGATGACAGACTCGGGTTCCTGCCATTGGCGAATGGCCTCGATTTTAGCGGGGTCAACCATGAGACCCTGATCCGACACAATGAACCCAAGGAACTAAACTTGGGTCTTAATGAAGGAGCACTTTTTGGCATTAAGGAACAAGTGTTCCTTGCACAGGATGTCGAAGGTCAACCTAAGGTGCTCAACGTGATCATCGCAAGAGCGGCTATAGATGAGGATGTCGTCGAAGTAGATGACCAGGAATTTTCCAATATAGGGCCGAAGGGTCTGACTCATAAGATGCATGAAAGTTGAGGGTGCATTGGTAAGGCCGAAGGGCATCACAAGCCACTTGTAGAGGCCATCTTTCATCTTGAAGGCCGTCTTCCACTCGTCGCCCTCACGGATGCGGACCTAGTGGTATCCACTTCAGAGGTCAAGCTTGCTGAACTAACACGCGCCGAAGATACGGTCAAGCATGTCGTCCAAGCTCGGAATGGGAAACCAGTACTTAACCGTGATGCGATTGATTGCGCGGTAATCAATACACATCCGCCAAGAACCATCCTTCTTAGGGGTAAGAAGGGCTGGAACGGCGCAGGGGCTAAGGCTCTCTCGGATGAAGCCTTTGGTAAGGAGGTGGTCAACCTACCGTTTGAGCTCCGTGTGCTCGGTGGGGTTAAGGTGGTGATGGGGCAGGTTGGGCAAAGATGCCCCAGGGACGAGATCGATGACATGCTGGATGTCATGATCCGGGGAAGGCCAATGGGAAGATTGATCGGTGCGATGTCGGCGAACTCATCCAAAAGAGTGGCAACCTCCGTAGGCAAAGGGGCCGGTGGAGGAGGGAGATCGCGGGAGACCTCGCGCACCATGAGAGCATAGACCACCTTGGTCTCATGGGCCTCGTGGACGAGGGAGCTTGGTTGGACCAAGGCGATTGCCTTAAGTGCAGGTTGGGTAGGCGGTGCAGGGGACATGGGCGACGTCCATGGACGTAACATCGCACCACACCTTCTCGGTATAGTCACCGAAATAGATGGGAACCTGGCAGTGATGGGCGATGGGGAGGCTAGACGCGTCGACCCAGGCAATCGAGTATGGCCGAGGGTGCGGCTTGAGGGGGAGCCCAAAACGGGTGACTGCCGTCCGAGAGACAACGTTGAGGCTACTACCTCCGTCGATCACAATCTTGCACGAG
This sequence comes from Costus lasius, assembly GCA_027563935.2. Classification (NCBI taxonomy): domain Eukaryota; kingdom Viridiplantae; phylum Streptophyta; class Magnoliopsida; order Zingiberales; family Costaceae; genus Costus; species Costus lasius. Next base: position 25,626,549 of record CM050451.1, on the reverse strand, counting down.
TGTCCATTACACTTGATGTATGTGTAAAAGTTGCTCGTGCACTTCCAATCTTCGGACGGAGGGGGGCTGTGGACAAGGGTGCAGCAGACCACTGCCATGGTGGGACGCGGGCTTGACTCCTCATCGGAGCAGCACTGTGGGCCAACCTCTTAGGTCGAGGGAGGCATGTGAGAGACGACGGGTTGAGGACACGGGGTGCGCGGGGCGGCCGCGATGTGGAGGGAGTGACGCGGGCAATCCCGATTGAAGTGATCTGAATTTCCACAATGATGACAAGGGCCGGGTGGTACGGCGGAGACGGGCGCCTTGCCCTTCTCCTCCCAAGTCAAGTGAGGTGGCGGTGCGTCACGGGGAGCGTCGCGTGGGGGTCGACAGGGGCCAGGGTGGTTCGGACGAGGAGGTGCCTCGAGACGAGGAGGCGGGGCTGGCGCCGGAGGCACGTAGGCGGCACGACGCGGGTGAGCTGGTTCCACGCGAGGGCGCGCGGAACACAGATCCTGGTCGATATTGCGAGCATGGTGAAGGGTCAAGACAACTGAGTCAAGGCTGTGAGAGGGCAGCAAGCGACGAATCTCGTCGCGGAGGCCGCGCTTGAAGCGAGACAAGGTGAAGGCCGGGTCCTCCTTAAGGTTACACCTAATGCCAAGCTCGTCGAAGCGAGTGTGGTACTCGTCGACGAAGTCAGAACCTTGGGATATGGCGCAATAGGCATCGAGGAGCTACTGCCTATATGTGGGAGGCACATATTTTTCCTTCAGCCGATAGCACATCTCCTCCCATCGAATAATGGGGGGAGGCGCTGATCGACGAGCTGATGCTCTACGTTCGTCCAATACAACCGAGCGGGACCGGTGAGTAGGAGACGAACGTAGCTAACCTTGAGATGATCGGACATGGCACTCCACTTAAAGTAGTTATCGACAGCCGCGGCCCAATCAAGGAACACGCGGGGGTCAAGGCTACCATTGAAGATAGGTGGGTTGATGCGTGTGAGCCGGCGGACTTCATCGTCCTCACAGCTACGCGGGAGTGGGCGACGTGGAGGATGGGCCTGCTCAGCACACGCGGACTCATCACCGAAGGGGTCGTACCGGGGAGACTCGGTGGCCTGCATATGGAGTGGGGCCAATGGAGGAGGTGCACTAAACAAGGGCTGACCCTCGGAGGGTTTAGACCAGAGTTCCGCGACTTGGTCCGTGAGATGTTGGACCGACGACATTAGATGCTGAAACATGGTCTCCATCGCTTCCAAGCGTGTGGATAGCGATTCTACTGACTCTATCCTAGGGAGAGGACTCTCTTCGGTCGCAGCGGGCACTTGGGATGAAGGGTTCTGATATGAGGTACTGGATCTAGTAGTCATGATACCAGAAATGCGAATGTATGCGGAAAACAAAGCCGGAGAAACCGTATGATATGCAATGATGAGATCGGCGGAGCTAGACAAGAGTTAGCTCCAACCTCCCTCTGATACCAAAACTTGACGCAGCGGGTATAGAGGTCCTTAAAGCCATACTCTAAGGGACTAGACCACGATGCGGAGAATGCAAGAGGGTCTTAAGACGAGAGAAGTTAAAACGTGTGCGAATGGAGAAACCATGAGAAAACCGGTGAGAAAGACGAATAGATGTTTCTTGAGTAATACCCGAACACAACGGAGGGGAAACAGCTCAGATACTAAGGAAATTACTCACCTCATGCGTAGAGCCAATTTTTGCAAGCAAGCAAGCACGAACGAAACCTCCACAGGGCTACGAAGGAAGTCTTCCGTAAGTCCAAGACGCGATACCGAAAGAGCACAAGAGCTGAATGCAAGTTATTTGCAAAGGACCCGGAGCCCGGTGAGGGTTCTCTGAGTGTTTTAATTGAAAGCAGTAAATGAGCAAAATACAAGAACGAGGGAGCTCTAGGTGAGTTCCTCGGAGCTAGTGGACCTAGGCCTTGCGCGGGGAAGGCGACTACTACAACCGAACTAAAAAGAGCACACACCCTTCAGCCTCCTTTATAGATCAAGAGGAGGAAGAGGTCACATGGAAAACACATGAGAGTAGTAGGAGAAGCCAACTCTCTCTTTAACTACCTAAAAGGAGGTCAAGATGCCTCTAACAAACTAAAAGCATGATACTAACTAACTCCTGCTGGGAATATTGTGAGTTTGCGCCTGGCTTCACGGGCAAGTTGCACGCTGGCCGACCCCCTGGGCCATCGATCGGACCGTCTTCAGTGGGCTACACCATCTCGGAGCATGCAAATACGAAGTAGTAGAAGCGGCTGACTGTGGGCTAATTTTGAACGTTGGTGGCGGTCTCTTGGGCAGAATTGAGGACCCCAGTTGTTGTAGCGATCTGAGGTCGGATCTTGGGGCGACCTTCTTGTGAGGTTGATGGGATGAATGGAGTCTGTGGATGCGGGTGAAGCCTCGTTGATGGAGCGGATGGGACAAGTTATCGCGGATGAGGGCTTACCACGCCCACAAAATGGTCTGGAGGATGGGAAGATCGTTGCGACCGTCGAAGTTCTTGAAAAATTGAACCCAGGTGTACTTTCGAGGCGGTCATGGCCTGGCCATGTTTGCCGTCACGGGCGTGATGAAGCGGCACCGGGTCGAACACGGCAAGAGGCACGGGGGTGTCCGGAGTGTCGACCAGCAACGAACTGGTCACGGCCTTGCCGTGCTTTCCGTCATGGTGGTCCTGGAGTGGCTCGAGATTCGGCAAACTGATCACAGGTGAAGGCACGGGCGTGCCGTGGCCCATGTCTGTGTTCGTGTTCTGGCTGGACCGTGTCACGGGCATGCTCGTCTTCACGGCCTGGCCGTGCTGGGGTTGACCGGTAGAAATTAAAGCGGGGCCGTAATCTGATTTACGGGCCATAATTCCGGGTCCAAAATCCACAGAAAGTTTGGACATGGCCGTGCTCTTGGTCACGGCCTGGCCGTGCTGGAGTTGGCTAGCGACACCGGATGGTGCGCTGGTCACGGCCTGGCCATGTTCCTTGTCACGGTCGTGATCGCTGTGGTCGAATTCCATCGAACTCGTCACGGCGGGTGTCACGGGCGATCAAGGGCCGGGCTTGCATTCGCGTTCTTCCTCGACCATGTCACGGCCGTGCTCTCGATCACGGCCTTGCCGTGTTGGGGTCGGCTGGGTCTTGCGGAGTTGGACACGGCTAGAGGAACGGGTGTGCAAGTGGTCTGCGAGCTCGTCACGGCCCTGTCCACCGTCACGGCTTGGCCGTGTTGAGGGCGGTAGATGGCCTTCTGGATCGAAGTTTGCTAGTTGTCCTCCTCAGGTCCTGGGGAGTCTCTCCAAGTGTCTTCTAGAGGAGTTGGGCCATCCTCAATTGCATCTATGACTCTGTCACTTATCTACTCAGGTACTTGACTGGGGACATACCGTTTGTGCACAGATACAATCCGTCTCCAGGGACATTATTATCCTTGTACATAGTCACAGATGTAAACATAGCATAATAACAACAATGCTAGAATGATATATTAAATAACAATTTCAAGTAGTACAAGCTAGACCAACAATGGGTCTAAGGGCATATACACCAACAATCTCCCACTTGCACTTAGACTTAGTTGTTGAGAAATCTCACCCCATGTCCCTCGTATGACCATCACGCTTCTGCTGCGCCAAAGCCTTGGTCAGTGGGTCTGCCAGATTGTTATTTGTGTTAACTCTGCTTATCTTTACATCACCTCGGTCAATGATCTCCCAGATCAGGTGAAATCTTCTGAGTATGTGTTTGGATTTTTGATGAAACCGTGGTTCCTTTTGCCTGTGCCATCGCTTTATTATTGTCACAATAGAGCTCAATCGGATCCACAGCAGTTGGAACCTCCTGAAGTTTAGAAATGAACTTTTGTATCCAAACGGCTACTTTGGCTGCCTCAGAAGCAATGACATACTCACCTTCGGTTGTAGAATCAGCTACAATGGACTGCTTAGAGCTATCTCAGCTCATAGCACCTCCACTTAATCTGAACACATAGCTGCCCTGCGATCTGAAGTCATCAAGGTCAGACTGGAACGATGCGTCAATGTAGCCCTGAACACTGAGCTCTTGCTGTCCCCCATAGACCAAGAACCACTCCATAGTTCTTCTCAAAAACATAGAATGTTCTTTACAACCACCCAGTGCTGCAGACCTGGATTGGATTGGTATTAGCTAGTTATACTCACAGCATAAGCCACATCTGGTCTAGTACACAACATCTCATACATGATCGAACCTACTGCCGAAGCATAGGGTACTCGACTCATGTGGTGGGACACTGGCTCTTGGAGAGAATAAGGTCATGTCTCACTGGAAGGTATCCTTTTTTGGATTGCGCGAAGTTGAACCTCTCTAGGACCTTATCAATATAAGTACTCTGACTAAGGGCAAGGAGCTTCTTGGATTTATCCTGGTAGATCCTCACACCTAGGATATAGGCAGCCTCCCCTAAGTCTTTCATCTCGAAACACTTCCCCAACCATGTCTTCACAGATTGAAGACTAGGGATGTCGTTTCCAATGAGTAGTATGTCGTCGACATACAAGACCAGAAATGTCACCAAGCTCCCACTGAATTTTTCTATATACATAGGCATCATCTTCGCTTTTGATAAAGCCGTAATCTCTTACTACCTCATCAAATCGAAGATTCCAACTTCGAGAAGCTTGCTTTAATCCATAAATGGATCTCTTTAGCCTGCAGACCTTAGTGGCCTCTACAAGATGGATGAAACCATCTGGTTGTGTCATATACACATCCTCTGTTAGCTTCCCATTAAGGAACGTTGTCTTTACATCCATCTATCATATCTCATAATCGTGATATGCAGCTATAGCAAGCAAGATTTGAATCGATTTGAACATGGCAATTGACGGAAAGTTTTCATCATAGTCCACCCCGTGGACTTGTTTGAATCCTTTAGCCACAAGTCTACCCTTATAGGTAACTATGTTGCCATCCATGTCAGTCTTCCTCTTGAAGACCCATTTACACCCTATAGGTTTTACCCAATCAGGTAGCTCAACCAAATCTCAGACTTGGTTAACCGACATGGAATCCATCTAGGATCTCATGGCCTCAAGCCATTTCTCAGAGTCCGGTCCAGCGACCGCCTCATCATAGGTCCTGGGTTCATCCTCAATGATGAAGATCATGTCGTGTTGGGTCGGCAGCGACCCGTACCTCTCAAGTGCACGACGAATCCTCCTAGACCTATGTAGGGCCTGTGTCTGAGCCTCCAGTTGCCTAGCAACCGATGCAAGTAGCTCAGGTTCCATCTCAGTGTCTTGTGGTTGCACTTGGACCTCGTCCAAGTCAAACTTCCTCCCACTAACGTTTGACATAAGCCTCTAGAAAGACAGCACCCCGAGCAACAAAAACTTTATTCTCGATGGGAACATAGAAGTAATATCCTTTAGTTTCCTTAGGATACCCCACAAGATCTGGGTTCTAGCTTGCTAGAATCCTGACGTTTGACATAAACCTCACATCCCTAGACTCTGATAAAAGAGAGATTTAGTCGTCTCCCTCTCCATACCTCGTACGGAATCTTGGAGACACTTTTGAGATGGAACATTATTCAGTACAAGAGAAGTTGTCTCAAGTGCATGGCCCCAAAATGAGGGTGGTAGAGTTGCATGACTCATCATAGATCAAACCATGTCCAACAAGGTTCAATTTCTCCTTTCAGACACACCATTCCATTGAGGTGTTCCAGGAGGAGTGAGTTGGGATAGAATCCCACACTCTCTAAGATAGTCAAAGAACTCACCGCTTAAGTACTCTCCACCACGATATGATCGAAAGTCTTAATAGATCTACCAAGTTGGTTCTCTATTTCATGTCTGAACTCCTTAAATTTCTCAAAGGATTCGGACTTATGTCTCATCAAATCGACATAACCATATCTACTGAAGTCATCAGTAAATGTGATGAAGTAGTTGTACCCTCCTCTGGCTTGTTTACTGAATGGCCCACACACCTCGCTATGTATGAGATCCAACAAACCTCCTGCCCTCTCACCAATCTTGGTGAAGGGCGCTTTTGTTATCTTCCGTAATAAACAAGGCTCACAAGTAACAAACTCCTCCAAGGAGGTTGAATCTAACAATCTATTTGCATGGCGTTGTTGAATGCGACTCTTGTTTATATGGGCTAATCCACAATGCCAAAGGTACGCACCAACTGAACCACTCAGTTTGATCCTTTTATGATTTATGTTACATATAGAGTTATCCATGTCCAAGACATATAATCCATTGCACAAGGTACCCTTCCCATAAAACATATTTGCAAATGAAAAAGAACAAGAGTCCTCTTTTATTTCAAATTTAAATCCTTTCCTTGCCAAGCAAGGAATATATACAAAGGGAAGGTACATAATAGCAATTATTTAACTCTAGTTTAAGTCCAGAAGGTAGGGAGAGCATCAAAAGTCCTATGGCAACAGCAGCAACCTGTGTTCCGTTTCCAACACATAGGTCAATCTCTCTAGGCAGCACCGATCTACTTTTCTTGAGCCCCTGCATATTTGTATAAATATGAGCTCCGTATGCGGTATCCAATACCCATGACATAGAAGTAGAAAGATTGACTTCGGTAACATAAATACCTGGGCCAGAAGACGAAGCCTTGCTTCTCTTCTCCTCGTTCTGAAGCTGCTTGCAGTCCCTTTTCCAGTGGCCCTACTCGCCACAGTGGAAGCACCGCTGTTCCTTTGACATCCTCACCATCTTTTTCAGTGCTTTGGTCAGACCCTTGGCACTACCCTTGGCACGTGTCTTACCCTTTTTCTTCATCTTCTTGGTCGCAGGGACCAAAAGAACATAATTAGGTTTGGTCTTGACCATTTCTTGCTCGGTCATCTGGAGCATATTCAGTAGTTCCTCCCTTGAGCACTCAATCCGGTTCATATTAAAATTAATAATAAATGAACTGAAGCTAGAGGGAAGGAACTGTAGAATAAGATCCGTGACCAGCTCGTTATCAATTGTGTGTCCCAGTCTCTTGAGATGATCCACATATCCAATGATTTTGAGTACATGGGGTCCCACTGGAGCACCTTTAGATAACTTACACCGAAAGATTGCTTTGGCAATGTTGTATCTCTCAGTCCTAGCTTGAGCCTCGAACATCTGTTTCAAATGAGTTGTCATCTGAAAAGCATTATGCTCCTCATATTGCACCTGAAGCTCAGGTGCCATGGTGGCTAGCATGAGACATGCAACTTCCAAATAGTCATCCTAATGCTTTCTAAAAGCATCCCTTTCAGCCACTCTGGCTGTAGGTGGAGGAGGTGCGGGAAGAGCTTGCTCAAGAACATAAAGCTTCTTCTTGAGCTTGAGGACTATCCTCAAGTTCTGATACCAGTCCATGAAGTTGGATCCAACCAACTTATCCTTGTCAAGAAGGGATCGCAATGTCAATCCACTATTGTTCGTTGCCATTGATCTACAACAACCAAGATAGCAGATTAATACTACTTCGAATCATTTAATCTGGACTTGCATTAAATGATCATGGCTCCCACTATTTTAATCGAATTGATAACCCACAAAGTCAATCGGGAAATCCAAGATTTCCTAGTGAGATGGGATCCTTATTCCACATGAGGCTTCGCGTCCCACGAGGGTGAGATGAGATGCACAAAGTGACTCATGCTTCTTAAGGTGGGCACGCCAACCGATTGCACCCAGGCAATTCCCCTTCTCAAGACAGTTCAAGCATTTTATGCCCAGCTAGGGCTGGAACAATACAAAACCCTAACTTCTCGAGGCTGCCTCTAGAGTTCCATCATGTGGCCACCACATATGAAAAACTACTCAAGTCTGTCCTGACCGTTATGCCCAGGGCCAACGAGTTTCCTTGCGAAGGCATGCCCAGATTTTTAACTAGACTGAGGAAACCATTGCCACCACACGCCTTCCAAAAATAAGTGGGTGTGTCCCACGAGGGTGAGAAATAGTACACAACACCACTGATCGATAGCTTGACGAGGGCTATACATCAGAAGGCTACAAACTTGATATTATTTTGAGGGTTTTTAAGGCCTCATCCTCTCAGTTTTATCTTTTGTCTAACATTACAGGCATGCAATCCTATAGTGATAACAAAACGATAAAACACATCCAGACATGCTTTAGCAGATATTGAAAGTAGTAAACAAGCGATGTGGTCATAGCCTAATCAACACATTGAACCATCACATGCCAAAGGATGTTCAATGCTTGACCTAGGTGACAAGCCCCAACAAGACCTAACCTAGCCGCCACTAAGAGCTATCTTCAAGTGCGGCTCCAAGGTCCTCCACACCAAGGCATAGCACACAAACCCTAGGGTTCGGCCAAGACCTTGATGGCTCCTCCATGCATGATGCGCCATCATGCTTGTGCCAAGAGGGATAGCTCACAAACCCTAGGGTTCGGCTAAGCCCTTACTTGCGCCACCAAGCAAGATGCGCCATCATGGTTATTGCGTCAAGATGTAAGCTCCAGGAGGGATGCGCCCCTGATCTTCTTTGTGCATTTACAAAACAAAAAGAAAAAGCGGCACGAAGGCCTCACACATAATACATCACAGGCATACAAGGGGCTTGACTATGACCACAACACGATGCACAATCATCTCATGGTTTTCTATATGCTTATGAAAATATAAAACATTAGTTTTAGTTTCTTAGAAAACATGTCTTTCAACCTCAACGTCTGTTCACAAATCTAGGATTTTTTGTTTCTCTTGGGAGTCTACAAGTGGCGCATGCATGCTCCAAGCACGCTTGCCGCCTACCCTTGCAATCCTTAACTTGCCAAGATTAGGACAATTACCTTGCCCCATAATCATCGACAAGTCCCACACAGTAGGTCTATCCTACATGCGTGGGGAGAAATTAATTCTGTCACATATGGGTCTATCCCACCATGTGAAGAAAGCGAAAAACCAAAGAGATCGAATAGATGTTAGGAACGAAAAACTTATGATTCTTAGAAAAATCCATGCGCATATGCAAATTTTCAAAAAATTTCAGATGGCATGTGAGCATACAATCAAAGCATAAAACACCGTTCGAGTTCGTAAGTTGCCTCTGATACCACTGTTGGGAAACCCCAGGGATTTTAAAATTTTAAAGACATGCACGGCGGAAGTAATCCCCGAAACAGGCCAGTCCCAAAAACCCAGAAGATCAAGTCATGCAAAGGAATCGACATGGTGAGTAGGAGATGATACCTTGCAGCGATGAGAAAGCATGCGATGCAGGCGCCCAAATATTCGCCCTCTGCAGTCTCGCACATAGCTGACGCTCGAGTTCTCTTCTTCCACGTCCGATGCTAGCCTCGGGAAGAAGATCCACGCCTATGGGAGAAATCCTCAAGAGCTTGCGCCACCCTCTGATAGAGAATGCACCAAGAGGAATAGAATGATGGAAAAACGCTGCCAAGGTCTAACCTTGCAGCCGCCCAGAGGAGAGGGAAGAAGAGAGGAAGATGGCACCAAGGAGAAGGAAGCAAACATGAAAAGCCTTAGGCGCAAACTCTCAACCCTCCCTCTCTCTTTTATAGAAATCGTGGTGACCTTTCGCATTCTGAATTAAATTTAGAATTAATATCTGAATTAATTCATCATTAATTATAGAATTAAATTCAGAATTAATTACATAATTAAACTCTGAATTAACGTCTCATAATAGCCCATTAAAACCTTGAATTAAAGTTTCATAATGGCCATTAATAGCATAACTCTTCAAATTCAGAATTAAATTCAGATTTAAATTCAGAATTAAATTCATCATTAATCTTACAATTAATTACAGAATTTAATTCCTAAAATTAAATACAGCATTTAATTCACCATGATGTCTATTGGGCCAGGCAACTTATTGTCATGGCCCATTAGACTTGACGGCCCATTGGACCTCAAGGCCCATTAGGCCTCACGCCCCAACTGGGCTTCACGCCCATTGGGCTTGGAGGCCCATTGGTCCAGTGGGCTTCACGCCCACTGGGCTTCATTTGACCCCATTTGACCCAATTGGCCTACTTGGCCTATTTGGCCCATTTGACCCTATTGCGCCCATTAGGCCCATCTAGCCCAAAAATGAAGTTAGCTCCAATAAGTCCCTTCCATCTCATCAGGCACAGTGGCACTGGTGAATTCTCCCAAAGAAATCCGAGTTATCCAATAACTCGATCATTAGGCTACTCGATCAATAAAAGAACCCGAGTTTCAAGTTGTGTGACCCTGTAGGTTCCTCTAATGTTGGCGATGATGAACTCAGGTCATCACAAGCAGTAAGTGGCACCTGGCAGTGCATCGCTGCTACCCAAGTCTTCGGAATGGATATCAATATCGACATCCCCATCATCGCAACAAGATACCAATGCATTACAGTCTCTTTGCCAAACTGATATCCGATTGGACAAAGTGTGTCACCACTTTGTTTTCATCCAATCTCATGGTCATGACTAACTCAGGCTTTCACCTGGGTATGGCTATACACTTTCAGTCATGCAACCATAGGGGGGCCCCATGGATATCAAGCTTCCCGTTGGAAGAGGCAAATCCTATGTCTGTCCATTGATCTTCTCATATGGGTCGTGACATACCCAATAACAACCGTTATGACCTCCCTACTATGGCAAGGTGTTAGGTTGTATCAAAGCATGTCCCTAACCATATAGAAGAGTCAATGACCTCAAGTGAAGGGATCAATGCATCTCCTGTCACTTGTGAGCTTAACTCATGACACCAAGTTACAGCCTCATAACGGGTCAATCTAGTATATCCACCACTGATATACCCATATGCCTGCGTTAGCACCTTGTGCCTAACCAGCCCATATATCAGTCTCACATGTATCAGAGTTGTCCCTTATCCACTCAGGTACTTGACTAGAGACACACCGTTTGAGCATAGATACAATCCGTCTCCAGGGACATTATTATCCATGTACATAGTCACAGATGTAAACATAACATAATAACGACAATGCTAGAATGATATATTAAATATCAATTTCAAGTAGTACAAGCTAGACCAACAACGGGTCTAAGGGCATATACACCAACAAGGCTGAGGAACATACCCTTGATTACTTTTATAGGAAAGATTCAGGTGGTTCCTCTAGCCTGGGTTATTGGTAGAAGAATAAGGGTCATTAACCTGTCTCTAGATGTAGCTACCTAAGGCATTAACTTGATCCTAGCAAGAGTCATTCAGTGGCGAAGCTAGAAGTTGGCAATCAGCAGAAGCATGACCTGCAGTACCACAAACTTCACATGAAATAGCATTAACTATAGCATAGGAAAACTAAAGCAATCAAGTTTTTTAGCAAGAGAATCAATGTTTGCTGCGAGAGATGTCAATGAATCATTACTATACTTACCAGCGCTCGCTAATGTTGTACCTCATTCATTGGAACAATGATTGTGATTCATAACCATGTCCTTGAGTAAGGTCATGGACTCCTCGACCCTCTTGTTCATGAGTGCTCCTCCGGCCGTAGCGTCTACCATAAGCTTTGTGTTATAGTCTAGTCCATTGTAGAAAGTATGGACTAAAACCTATCATTCAAGTCTGTGGTGTGGACACATGCGCTAAAGTTCCTTAAAGTGATCCCAAGCATCGTAGAGTGATTCCCCATCCTTTTAACAAAAGCATGTGATCATATTCGTTAGCTACACAGTCTTACTGGGAGGGAAATACTTTGAAAAGAATGCACGTGAGAGTTCCTCCCAAGTTGCAATCGATCCTAGTGGAACAGATATGAGCCACATGTGAGCACAATCCCTTAGAGAAAAAGGGAAAAGTCTTAGTCTTATAGCATCAGGAGATACACCGTTTATTTTAATGGTGTCACAATTTTCATGAAAAATAGCTAAATATATATTCGGATCCTATGTCGGTGAGCCCCCAAATTGGTTCTACTGAACCATAGTCATTAAAGCTGGCTTGATCTCGAAGTTGTTCGCCTCAACAGCTAGGAGAATAATGCTGGAATTAAACCCTTCTACATTTGGTACTACAAAGTCTCTAAGTGATTGATTGGCTGCCATCATTGCTTCCTTCGAAGTTTCTCAAGCTTGAATTTGTAGCTTCCTTCGAAGGCAAAAGGTGTGTTCAATCTCTGGGTCTTTGGGAAAAATCGTACATGTCTTAAGATTCCAAAGCATACAACGTGTTAATCCAAAAAGAGAAAAGTAGCAAAATTCTAATGTAAAGAATAACTAAAGCAAAGCAAAAAGTAAAAAAAATGTTTAGTCTATAAATTTCACAATTAAATCAATATTGGCAAGCCTGATCCCCAACAACGATGCCAAAAACTTGATGAGGTCGTAAGTGCACGGCTTTATTGAAGTAATAAAATAAGATCATTCCCAATGAGGATTTAGTGGTCAATTATCGATTACATAGTTAATCTATAGTGAGATGATTCAATAACTGTTTTTTATTGAAAACTTTAAAGCAAATTCAAAGCAAAAGTGAGCATTCGAGTAGAAAACTATGTGGAGAAAATTGGGACTAGGGTTTCACTAGGTTGACAATCCAGAACTTGTATAGCAAATCTAAGCAAAGAAAATAATGCGTCGAAAGGGATTCGTCCACATGTACAGATTATCTCCTCTCTGAGCGTAATCTAGTATTTAATCACAATAATTCCCTACTCTCGTGACAATTATCATAATTAAACCCCTTAAGCTCTATGATAAATCATAAAAATCATTCAAGTGAATTCAAACTACTATGGTGATTGCATTCACATGTTTGAAAAGAATAAATCCCACGTCGTGATTCACCTCTCGGTTCATCTCGCGATGTCTCAAATGTAATAGTACTTGGCTAGAGTAATTATATGAATTAGAGCATAATTCTGATCAAATCAACACACTAAAATTCTTTATCAAAGAAGAATATAAGAATTAATTCATAAAATCGTCAACGAGCTACGCCCCTAATCCCGAAATAGTGGTTTAAACGATCATGTTCATGGTAAACAACATGTAATTTTGTGAATTTGACATGAAAGATTAATCAAAATACAAGGAAACACTAGGTAACCCTTCTCTTCAATTAGGAAACGAAGATCAGGCAGCAAAATCCCTCCTTTGTGTGATCCTCCGATCAGAATTTTGCCAAAATTGTGTTTTCACACTAATCGCCACTTCTGTCAAAAATCATCTCCTAATCTGGCCCAAAATCTTCTCTTTTAAAGCTCAATCTGTGTGGGACCCTCTTAGGAAGGTTCCTTAAAGATTTTGTTAAGTTCTGATCATATTTGAGGTTGAATCGTGTGAAATATCATGTCTGGCAGACATATTCATGGTCCATGAATGCATTCACGGGTACACCCGTGAATGTTTCTAGTTGTTATTTCTACTTCTGGGAGTTGTACACTGAGCTATTCACGGTCCGTGAATAGATTCATGGGTACACATGTGAAAGTTTCTATTTAAACTTTCAGTCTTGGTGCAAAGATGTCTTTTAGTGCAGCGGCATACTCGCGGCCCATGAATAGACTCATGGCCATGATTGTGAATATTTCGTCCAGCATCTGTTTCACTCCAAATTTTACATGTGGTTTCATCTTTTCATCGAGAATTGTTCCATGGTGTCAAAACTCACTAAATCTATTATTTTTTTAGTAATATTACCTGTATTTGTAAGAAAATTAAGAAAAGTAAAGATTCTATATAGTATGAAATAAAAATATTATAAATTAGTATAAAATCCTACGATTAAAAATAAAAAAGCATATAAAATATAGCAAAAAATATGATATAAATGTAACACATCAGCTGCATCAACTGTGAGATGGGTGTTATAAACTAAACCATTATAGAAAGTATGTACCAACACCAATTTCTCGAGGCCGTGGTGAGGGCACATTCATTGCAGCTCCTTGAAACGGTCACACGCTTCGTATAATGACTTACTATCCTTTTGATAGAAGTTGGTGATTTGATTCCTCAACTATACGGTCTTGCTCGGAGGAAAATATTTGGAGAGAAAGGAGTGAGAGAGCTACTCCCAATTAGTAATCGATCGAATAAGTAGAGAATGTAACCAAACTCACGCCTTGTCCATGAGTGAGAAAGAAAAAAGTCAAAGCCTTAGAGTGTCAATGGTTACACCATTCATTTTAAGAGTATCGTAGTATTTATGGAAAACAGAAAGATGCATATTTGGATCTTTAACTAGGGATCCACCAAATTGATTTTGTTACACCATCGATAGAAGAGGCGGTTTTATCTTAAAGTTGTTTGCTTCTATCGGTGGACGTTCAATACTGGAGTGAAGTCCGGAACATTAGGAACAGCAAAGTCCCTCAAGGACCGATTCCCCTCCATCTGTTCTGATTCTGAGGAGTTTGGAACTTGAATTGGCTTAAGCTTCCTATGGTAACAGAACGTCCTCTCAATTTCAAGACCTTTCGAAGCAAGTGGTTTGGATCATGAAGTCCTGTGCATAAACTGAATATATCAATGTGGAAATCAAGTGACCTAAAGTAAATAGAGTGAACTACAAGCGTAAAGAAGCAGGATTATAACTAAAAAGGGAACTAAAACTATAGAAGAAAGGCGAGGTAAACAAAAAATAAAAAGGTTTAGTCTAGTAATTTTCTAATCTTGTCAATATTGCTGATATTAATCCTTGGCAACGGCATCAAAAACTTAATAGGCCCCGCAAGTCCACGGGGCTATCGTAGTAGTAAAATATCTATCCCATAGGGACTAATTGGCAAGTACCGACTGATCTAAATCTCACTATCGAAGAAACTATATGATGAGCAAATCAGGATATAGATCCACCACATTGACGTTTTACGATGGAATAACCAATTGTTTATGCTATCTTCCTATCTAGTTCAAGGGAATTCATGCCTAAGGTATAGGTTGCCCCCTTTTAGCGTCACAACTCGATATTCACTTAGAGCAACCTCCTACTTTTGTGGCTTGCTACTCTAAGACAAACTCAATGCATATATGATGAATAAAGTTCCCTCCGATAAATCTCCCCTACTTTCATGGTACGATTTTTTGGTTTAATCCAAATGGTTCCAATACAATGAATAACCTTTTGGTCCTATTCACCACATCTAGGATCAAGCATAACTCTATCAAGTTACACAAACAATGAACACAATATGGCTTAAATAAACTTGGATAGGATTCAATAGCAAGGATTAATCATTCCATGCACAAAACTATCAATGGGTTTCTCCTAAATCCCGAAATGAGTTTAAGCTACAATATCCATAGTCATCACACAAGTATACATCAAGACAAGTTCATACATTCTAACCCTATCAAATATGCATAGAGAACAAGATTTAAGACTTCCCTAAACCAAATTTGGATGCTTGAGGTGATCTACCGCAGGTGTTGGGAAGTTCTTCCTCACAAATTTCCTTTCCAGGCATTATGAAAAACCTATGTTTCTTCCCTTGTGCAAGTCCTCCTCTAGGCATGCAATTCTTCCCTTGTTCCTTCCATTACACAGTTTTTATCTACTCCACCCTTCTCCTTCGAAAGTCTTCTCCAACGCTTATATCCTCCCTCTCTGATCCTCTAGATTTTCCCTTGTCCACCAACAATGCTTACCGATTTCCCAGATTTCTGCCGCTCCCCACCTTGTACGTCACGTAACCTCCTCTCATCATGGTATTTTTCCCTCCAAAAGCCTCTCTTAAGGTTTTACTGATTGTGGGAAGGAAATTACTACGCTATCCTCTCCACTCCTTCCATTTGGGTCAAAGAAACCAAGGCAAAAATAGAGTTTTTGAAATAGGCAAAATCGCAATCATGGGCGTGATTCTGGTCATGACCCGGTCATGATCTTCTCAGCACAATTTTTCACATGCACTAGTGATGTATCATGGTCATGATTGCGATCATGACCCAGTTGTGATTCTTGCCGAAGGCTCCAAATGCTCTAAAACTCTTTAACTGGATCCTTCTTGATGTTGGGAGGCCTCCTGTAATCTTGAAATTTCGCAATTTGCTTTCTTTTATCGTTTTTACCCTCAAATACCAAGAAAATTCCAAAAGATGTAGATTCCATAGATATAATGAAATAGGGCAATTATAGTGTAGAAGCAATGGAGTAATGATGATTCTAATGATAAATTTGCATAGAAAACGTTATATAAAGAAGTGACATCAGATACTTTATGAGAATTGAAATTGCTTATAAGGGCTTGAATGTTCACCTGTCTTAACGAAAGTATATATCCTCAATCTTCTATTTGACATAGGTATACTTGATTCCAAACCTACCGATGTGCCTATAGTTCCAAATGAACAATACAACAAGTGGGAGGAGTTTGAAGATACTGATCCCACCTTCTACAGATAGGTTGTGGGTAAACTCATATATCTCACTGTCACACACCCAGATATATCATTCATAGTAGGTGTCGTCAATCAATTTATGCAATCTCCCAAGAGCGACCACTGGATAGTCGTATTGAAAATTTTATAATATCTCAAGAAATCTCTAGGCAAAGATCTATTATATCAGAAAATTAAACAACTCACTATTGAATCTTACTCTGATGCAAGCTATGTAGGAAACATCGATGATCGAAAATCCATTTCTAGCTTTCGCACATATGTTGGGGGAAATCTAGTTACTTAAAAAAGCAAGAAACAAAATATTGTATCTAGGTTTAGTTGTGAAGTTGAATATCAGACCATGGCTCATACCACGTGTGAGCTTATATGGATCAAAGAGTTTATTGCAAGAATTTGGCATAGTTGTTGATACTCCCATAATCATTCACTATGATAATCAATCGGCTATATTCATTGCAAATAATCCTGCGTTTTATAAACAACCAAACATATGGAAATTGATTGTCATTTTGTTAGAAATGTTATTTTAAGTCACCAGATCAATACTCCATAGACCAAATCTGAAGATTAAGTTACTGATATTTTTATTAAGATTCTTAACTCGATAAAATTTTATGATTTTGTATCAAGCTGGACATGATTGACACTTTTACTTGCTTGAGGGGTGAGTGTTGAGAGAAAGCTATTCCTTATGTATACTTTTATTGGGTTTTAGTTGCCAGCTTATCGGGTTTACCCTTCTTGTGTCCTACTGTATTTAACCTTGTGAGAAACCCTAAGTTAACAGATTTTCCGTAATTCTTACTTCAAGTGTGGACACCCCAGCATTTGGGCCATTTGATTCCACTTTTATTGATCTATAGTTTACTTGTAAGACTATGAAATTCCTGTCAATAATGTTTTTCAGCAATTTGTTAGCTATATCTGTATCGATCTTTGATTTGTTTAACTCGCTTGACTACAGGAGACTCAATTACAGCGGGACAATCTCTGCGCGATGGTGAAACCTTAATTTCCGCTCATGGAGCATTTGAGCTGGGATTCTTTAGTCCTGCCAAATCAAACTTAAGGTACCTGAGAATACGGTACAAAAACATTCCCCCAGATAACAGTACAATAGTTTGGGTTGCCAACAATGACAAACCACTTACTAGTGCCGACGGAGTTTTAAATCTCACCAGTGGCGGAGGTCTAGTTCTTTACAGCGGTGGGATTTCTTTATGGTCGGAGGGAGCAATAGGTAAGACTAATCCGATTCTCCAGCTGTTGGATACCGGAAATCTTAAATTAATGGAAAGTGATTCGCAAAGGATAACGTGGCAGAGTTTCGATGAACCATATGATACATTCCTGCCAGAAATGAAGCTCGGTATCAATCTCGGAACATATCTTGACAGGCACTTAACATCACGGAAGAGCGAGTCTGATCCTTCACCGGGGAATTACACCTATAAGATGGATCCTTCTGGCGTGCCACAAATGAAGCTTTGGAATGGTGACAATATTATTTACCGGAGCGGGCCCTGGAACGGGAATGGATATAGTGGCCGTCCTGAAATGCAAAATGACAGCAACTTCAAATTCGATTTCATTTGGGACCGGGATGATGTTTACTACATTTTTCATGATTTGAACAGTTCTGTTTTTATATCAAGAGTAATTCTCAGTAGCGGCGGAGTGGTTCAGAGATTTGTATGGAGTAGGTTAGAACCAGGCTGGAAGCCTTACTGGAAGATACCAAAGGAAGATTGTGATTCTTTTAAAAGATGTGGACCTAATACTGTTTGCTATAGCACCTCAGTTCCATGCCAATGTTTGAAGGGGTTTATTCCCAAGGATGAATCTGCGTGGAAGCTCAAAGATTTCTCTAGTGGTTGCGTGAGGAGAACAAAGTTGAACTGCTCTGCGGCAGATGGATTTTGTGAATATAAGCAAGTAAAACTTCCTGACACATCACAAGCAATCCGTAGCAATATTACTCGTGATGAGTGTGAAGCATGGTGCTCAAGAAATTGTTCCTGTTTGGCCTTCTCTATTATCTTTCAAGGAAGCATGTGCATAACTTGGTTCAGTGATCTTGTTGATATCAGAGCTTTCGTTGAAGGAGGGGACACCATGTATCTTCGGCTAGCATCTTCAGACCAAGGTAGTTTTCCTTCATCAAGAAGAAACCATGAGATTATATTCTGAAATCATTGACCAAGTTCTCTAAACTTATGTTTAGTTTTACCTATGCAATCAACATCGCTATAAATGCAAGTCATATTAAACTAAACCATAACAACCATTGATCAACAGTAGCGCAAAGGTTTAATGTAAAAAAGATGTATAAAAAAGAGAGTAAGCAACCACAAATGTATACCTACAATGATTCAATCATACAATGTTTATTCACCATAAGAATTCTATCAAAGAAATGAAACACGTCAAAAAAGAATAATTTCTTAAAAATATAAACTGAATTAAATTAGAAGCTAAAAATCAAAATTAAATATCTGATCCTCGGATGCTTATTAGCACAATCCTTAAGAAGCAGCCTTAGGATAACTAGATTTATGATCTAATTGTATATTGAGATGGATGTAAATATATGAGTAGAGTTAAGCTTAATTGTAGCTGATGATTTTGAATCAACTAAATTTTAATACTTGCTGAGAAGATTTCCCAAGCTGCTTGGTGGCGGAAAAGAAGAACAATTTTCTGGTGATAGTGATTCCTACGGTAGTGGGCCTAGCGGCAGCAGTGATCTTTATTCTGGTTATTGCGGGTTTTATTTGGAAGCGGAGGAATGGAGGCAGAAGACCAGGTAATTTGCCTAGTTCACATGCACTCTTTTTCTATTGTCGCATTGCTTTGTTCCTGTTTTAATAATCTGTACAAGGGTCTCTTTTCGCTAATCAGATATTAGCACGCCAACCGAAATTAGCAGAAACAAAAATTTGCATTTCTTGCTTTTGGTTGAATAATTTGAATATGCTGTCTCTAACACATAAGAAGTTAAGAGAGCGGAGGTGGTCAGTAGAGACCGCAAAACACATTATATGCTCATTGTGATATGCACCTGCAAATCCACGAGAATGAATTGCAGAATGATATGGTCATAAATGCTCCTTTTATCCCCGATTGTTGCTCTCAATATCCGGATTGAGTGGGAATAGGATAAGTTTGTGGTGCTTTTTAGTTTATGTATTATCTTCTTTGTGTTGCCTTATTTAGTTCCTAAGAAATTATTTACTGCTAAATGCAAGTTTCTATATTCGTCTAATGAAGTTTGGGGCAAAATTAAGATTTTGACCAAATTGAAATCAAATATTAGTATATGTTTAGTTCTAGTGACCAAATTGAGATTTTGACGAATTTGGGTTGGAATAATTTGTTTACGATTATTACGAATGTTGGGTCAAAGTAGGTGATTTTGACTATGAATTGATGAGAAGTAATTGATTGGTGAGGAATTTAAAAATAATTTTTTTTTAATTAAAAAATAAAAAGATGTGATATGTGGTTAGAAGGAGTTCAATGAGGAGCAATTGGTGGACGGTTAACAAGGGTGGTTAACAAATGAAAAAAATAATATAAAAAAGAAAGAAATAGGAGGTGAGAGAGAATCCGCTATTGTCTAAATTTGGAGAAGAACAAACGAGGACTTGAAATAGGAGAAAAAACTATCGACAGAAGGTAAGTTTTCTTTTCTCCTTTCCTTTTGTCTTTCTTCCTTCCTCTTCTCTTGACACTATCTATGGAGAGAAAACTCTGGTTAAATAAACCATTAACGGAGAAGGAAAACTCTGGTGAAAAAATGTTTCCATTGCCAAAGAAGGAAAACTCTGAGTAAAAAAATCTTTCTGTTGATGGAGAAGGAAAACTCCAAGAAATTTTTTTTCCCCTAATGGAGAGAACAACTCTGGTAAAAAAAAATCAATTTTATGTTTCCACGGCAACAATCACAGGTTCTATTTGGCCTAGCTTCTATTTCTAGCTTTTGCTAATTGAAGAAGTGCTGGTTGAAAAGATACTAGCTGAAGAAGTTTGAGAGTGTTTGGATGCACAACTTATATTTAGGTTATTCTATTTATAATAAATAATTTTTTATTAAAAAAATTCCTAAGATAAAAATTATATGATTAAATTTATAGTTAACTATAATTAAAATATTTATTAAAAATATTATGAGTTATACTATTAAATTATTATTACATATAAGGGTTATTAAGCATAAGTTGGTGGGAGGCTAGAGAAGCAGCTAATTTATGAGTTAGAACAGAGAAGTTGAAGAGTCAAACACCTCAACTTCTTAATTTCTGCTGGCTACAGAGTCATAAGCAGGCCTAGAAGCTAAGCCAAATGGGGCTACAGTCGGCTGGTTGTTGTAACTTTGAAATGTTGAAAATCTTGCTACCAAATAGAAATCTATTTTTTACACATCCTTTCCTGACAACGAAGTAGATAAAAGAGAGAAATTCCCTCTCGGCAATTCTTATTTAATGACAGGGAAAGCAAAAAAATTAGAAAGGAAAAGGGTGCGCTTCGAAATGAAAAAAAATGCAAATTTCGATAAAAAAAATGAAAAGCGGCGAAGGGTGAAAACTCTTCTCCCATTCTACTCCAGCGAAGAAGCAGGGGATGAACTATGCTCCCCTTTATCGATTCTTCTTCGGTGGTGGAAAAACAACAAAAAATAGTGAAGGAATTGCTGCTATAAAAGTCATGGTTAAAAAAATTGATGAAGACGGGATGTGAATAAAAATAAATGAGTTGTCAACGACGAAGGGATGTACTTTCCCCAAATTCGCTATGGATGAAGAAGGCACGTCCGCCACTGAGTAGGAAAGGGAGGAAGGAAGCTTTCCTCGGTGAATAGCACCCCGTAGAATTTATTTGTCGTCACGCCTATGTCCATCGCTCAATGAACCGTAGCTATTATTCGCCACCACAATGGGATCATGTGGGAGAACGAATCAGGGAATATTGCTCTCACGAGTGACTCGAACCAAACCCGGTTTGACTTGGCTTAAATCCAACTCAATGTAAACCGCTTGAACAAAATCCAATTTTTGGATGAAATAAATCAGCTGTTAAGATTTGACTCAATCCACATTTTAATCTTGACCAAGATTTAAATCCAGGATTTTGGTCAAAAATTAAATTACTATGCAATTTGCATAGTATATTAACTAAAGTCAAAATCTAGCATAAGCTAATTTTGCATCAGAATTTTGATTGAGGCTTAGTATTTGGACAAAAGTTAACATTGGATGAGAATAACATCTTATGCCAAAATTATGGTTGAAATTAAAAAAGGATATACCTTACATTAACTTGGATCGAAAAATGAATCCAAAACCAAAGTTGCATTAATTTTGACTAAATTTCAAGTCTCGATAGACTTATCTAAGATGAAACATTCAAAAATCAGAAATTTGGCTTTGTCGAAACCTAGATATGTTTAAAATTCAAAGTTTCTAATCGAAATCAAATTAGATCAAAGTCTAAGCCCAATTTAAGTCAAATTTTAATTTGAAATATGAACACAAGACAAAGACCCCATGTCTAAATCTTAACCTTACATTAGATTCAAATGAATTAAGAGTCCACGAGATTTGACTTGAGTTGAATCGAACTTAATCCAATGTGTTGATAAGACGGATTCATTCCATATTGCTATGGCAATTGCAAAAAAAAGAAGATAAAAGAAGTAATAGAAAGAAGGAGAAATGATGACTATAGAAGAAACAACTTGAATGTCAGATCTATCTTTAACTTGGGTTTGAATCTATCTTAACCACACATTAGTCTTGACTCAACACAACTTTGATTTAATGGAAAACTTGGGTTTGAATCTATCTTAACCACACATTAGTCTTGACTCAACACAACTTTGATTTAATGGAAACAAAAAAGAAAATAATAAAATAAAAAATAAAGAATATTTTGTTGTAGCATTTTGTTAATAATATTGTTTGGGAGGTGCATACGTCGATACTATATATCAGGGCGTATTTTCTAATATTATTTTAAGAGTGCTTATTGTAATTTACGAACTTGGAATCAGATAAATATTCACAGAAAGAATATTTATCGAAAGAATGAAAATAGAAGAATAAACATTCAGAAATATTAGAATGTGAAAGATGAAATCAGATAAATATTCACATAAAGAATATTTATCGAAAAAATAAAAGATGAAAGATAGAGATATTGAAAGATGAAATCAAATAAATATTCACAGAAAAAAATATTTATCAAATGAACAAAAAATGAAAGAAAAATTGTGAAAAATGAAATGAGATAAATATTCACAGAAAGAATATTTATCGAATAAATGAAAGATGAAAGAAAGAACTATAAAAGATAAAATAAAATAAGTATTCAAAAAAGAATATTTATTTATGAAAGATGAAATCAGATAAATATTTACAAAAATAATATTTATCGAAGAAACGAAAGATGAAAGAAAAATTATAAAAATGAAATAAGATAAATATTCACAGAAAGAATATTTATCGAAAGAGTGTAAGATAAAGAATATTTATCGAATGAACGAAAGTTGAAAGAAAAATTATAAAAAATGAAATGAGATAAATATTCACAAAAAGAATATTTATCGAATGCATGAAAGATGAAAGAAAGAATTGTGAAAGATGAAATAAAATAAATATTCACAAAAAGAATATTTATTTAATAAATGAAAGGTGAAAAAAAGAATTGTGAAAATTGAAATAAGATAAATATTCACAGAAAGAATATTTATCAAAAGGATGTCACAACATATTGTCAATAATATTATTTAGGAGGTGCGTACGTCAATACTAGGTATCGGAGCATAGTTCCTTAATATTAATATAATATCACTTGTAGTAACTTATGTTACTTGAAATCAAATAAATATTCATAGAAAGAATATTTATTGAAAGAATGGAAAATAAAAGATGGTAAATGAAAGATATATTGAAGAAATGAAGGGCGAAATTCAAATATATTTTCTTGGAAGAGCATTCATCAGAAGCTGATTTCAGATAAATATTTATTGAAAGAATATTTATAAGAAAATGAAGGATGAAAGAAATAATAGAATGTGAAAGGATGAAAATAAAATTGTATTAAAATTGTAAGCATTTTATGGCAATTGTTATTAATAATATTGTTCTTCTAACTTATTTTGTTTGACTTGTATGCATAGATCTCTTAATCAAAGGTGTCCCCTAAGCTACCTAAGGATAATTAACAATGAATTCTTGCATTCATTAGAAGTCAAAACCTATTTAAAATAAAAAACCTTATATGTATAAGGTGAATTTAAAATAATAGCATAATATTTTAATATAAAATTTCAATTTAACCATTTTTGACCCAACAAAATGTTGACTAAGCGAAAGAAGAAGGTTGTCTGTTTGCTTTGGTATCCAGCAAATGTATTTAATCCTGTTGTGGCTCTAATTAAATCGTAATTTTCTCTCACATAATCTTCTGGCTGTCCTCAACAGTTGCTGACGCCGAAAATGGTAATCAACAAAGTACATGTCTAATTACAATCCACTCTGCGGATGAACGTTCTTTGGATCCAGGAAATCAGGGAGGTAGGTACAAGTACCGTTTACCTTTCTTTTTTTTTATGCTCATGTTTCCACATAAACAATAAACTAGCCATACTGGATTAAGTAACTAATCAATAGATAGAAAGTTTCACATGCAGAAACATGTAGACTGCATTTTGGATATTGTTTTCCGTTCACATTTAACCTATGATTTAATTATCGCAAAATGCAGAATTTTGAAAACACTATGTGCTAAGAGACATAGTGCCAATATCAGTCCTGAAGCACATTCATATTATATGTATTAGATTGGAATAAAGGTTCCCTTATTTTGTTCAAGTTTAATTTATTTTACAGTATAAGATCGTAGCTACTTCATGATAAGATGAAAGTTTAAGTAATGATCTGTGTGACCTTCATGATCGTATTCCAGATTCTCCAAACATTAATGCCAGAGAAAGAAACAGCGGTACGACTAATAACTCGTCAGGTGCTGGCACTTCCTCCACTACTAGTGAAGTGCCACGTGAAAATGCAGTCGGAGGGTTCCCTTCGTTTAGTTTGTCTACAATTGTAGTTGCAACTTGTAATTTCTCCATAAAAAATAAGCTTGGAGAAGGTGCTTTTGGAATTGTTTACAAGGTAAATATGCTCATCCCGTGGAAGATTAATTCAGCTACTCTAAATTTAAGTCTGCAACATGATGAGCAATTCGCAGGGTCAACTTAACGATGGGAAAATGATTGCTGTCAAAAGGCTGACAGATTTACCACGCCGACCACTTGAGTTTGAAACTGAGCTCCGGCTGATTGCCAAATTACGACATGTAAATCTTGTCCGTCTACTAGGATATTGCATCGAAGGAAATGAACGAATCCTCATCTTAGAATATATGGAGAATCGGAGCTTGGATACCTTCTATGGTTGGACCTAATAATCTTATTACTCTGCTGATCGTATGCTATATTGAATTTTCGCAGCTGCACTTTATCTACCATATTATTGTGTTACAATTATTAATACAAGAATGTAGTAGCTGTCAAGTATGTAGTTTCTACATCTAAATCAATTTATCTGAAACTTACTCATTACGCTTATGCAATACAGATTTCATCGGCACCACTACCTGATTCACTTGGTTCAGTCCATTGTGGTTTCAATATTGCCACATCAGTTCATCAACCATGCTACTTACTGTTTTCAAAACTATAAACAAGTAGTTGGAGTCTTCTCTTTTGAAGGAGCCCTACCGGTTCCTGAGAGTTTGGATCAGGGATTTGACCCCAATGGGGTTGTCCCTGCATCATTATGTAGGGTTTTCCGAGTTCATTATCCATTTTAGTTTATTTTCAGATAATTTCTTAGTTGAGGTAGAGTATGGTAGTGTATGCCTGCCTATATGTACAATGTAATTCCAGAATTTAATCGCACTTAAGACGTGAAATTTTATTATTATGATTTTGTCACTCAAGAATTACCCCTGATGAATTTACAACCATGAACCTTACTATTTTAGGTAATTTAAGTGGTTATTTTGGGTTTTCCATTGAGCAGATCTTGAGTTACGTACTACAGGAGGCTACCTCCTTCCCTCCAGGTAACACATGCTTGAACACAGTCGAGAAATCACATCAAGAGCATCATCAAAATAAGAAACTTGGTGTAAATGATGTCTTTTCTAATAGATGATTTCGTAATTTGACTTGTAATTAAAACACAAGTTTCTGAATGCTCGTTGGCCTACATGTAGAGTTGTGGATTTTTTTTCTTGTTTCTTGATCTAGGAGATTCATCACATATATTACTGGATTAAGAAACCTGAAATTTTTTTAGAGGAAAGAAGTAGGAGAACGCTGCTGGACTGGAATATGCGACTCAATATCATTGTTGGGATTGCTAAAGGACTGCAGTACCTGCATGAAGACTGTGATTACAAAGTTGTTCACCGGGATCTTAAGCTAAGCAACATACTTATCGATGGGAGGATGAAGCCAAAGATATCTGATTTTGGAATTTCAAGAATTTTTGAAGGAGATGAAGTTAAAGAGAGGGCCACTGCGAGACCTATGGGAACAGTGTAAGTCTTCCACATTATCAATATGCTACTGGACTAGTAAGTGTGAGAGATTTACACCATGGTAGCTTCCTGAGCTAAAAGTTGTGGTGTTTTTCAGAGGGTACATGGCACCTGAGTATGCATACAAAGGAATCTTTTCTTCCAAATCGGATGTATTCAGTTTTGGTGTTTTGGTATTAGAAATCCTCAGTGGGAAGAAAAACATGGGTATTGATAGACGTGGCAATCCTACAGATCTTATAGAATATGTAAGTATTAGGCTATCTGCAAATGCTTTAGTTTCATGGGTTTATGTCTTTAAAATCAGTTCATCTGGTTTCTTCAAGTATGTGTACTTAAACAATTTGCAGGCATATAACCTTTGGCCAGAAGGATACATACAGTTACTTGATGTTGCTCTCAATCTCTCAGACCCTCCTTTACAAGTAAAACGATGCATCCAAGTTGGTCTTCTGTGCGTGCAAGAAAATAGCGAAGATAGGCCAAAAATGTCAGAGGTGGTTATGATGTTGAGTAATCAAGATGTGCAGCTAAAATCACCAAAACCACCAAGAGAGATGATGTCTTCGTGTGGAGAAATCACATCTCCAACTTCAGGTCGATAAGAAATAATTGTGCCGCTTAACTAGCTTGATATGTCTGTTATGTTCTGTATGTATTTTTTTTTCTAATGTTTTCAGTATTCATAGGAGTGATGCCCTGGGTCTGAGAGAATACATTTGGATGTGCCCAAATCATCGTTAATAACTTTGAAGAAAGTGAATGCTAGTAATTTTAACAGATGATTCATCATAAACATATGCTATATTTAACAAGTTCTTACGTTCTTTATATGCCTTATCGTTATCTATAAATAAATAAAAAAAAAGGTAGTCATCGTTATCATGCTTCATAAGTCTTATATTTGTTTAGCATAATTTGAGAACAAAAGGTGGATGAGGCATTCAGAATTATTGGTAGGCTCAAGTTGACTCTTTCATTTTTATTAAAATTTGAATCAGTGGCTAAAGAAGCTAGGGCTTCTCAGAAGCTATGGTACAACTGCCATATAAAAAGGTAAGGGCTAGTCCCTAGTGCTTTGGAACAAGGTAGAGGAGAAAGTCATGGTAAAACTGCCACGTAATTAGGTAAGGGCTAGTCCCTGATGGTTTGGAATAAGGTAGAGGAGAAATTATTAGCCCCTCTAAGGTGGTAATAGGATGTGAAAATAGTGCCAAGGATCAAGCTAGTTTTTGAAACCAAAAACCAAAGAAGAAATTTACAACCATATAGTTGACAACATGTCACGCCCCGGTCGGATCGACCTGAAAATAGCCCTTAACCGCTGTCTCAGGACTATCCGGCAGAACACTAGAACGCAACGCTCTCTAGGGTTTCCGGCCCAAAATCCGAAACCCTAACTCCCCGAATAATTTTTATCCCCAAATTATAAGTTCACTCAGGAACCCTAAAATCCAAAATACCTCAATTAGATTTTGACCAAAATCAACGTCATCGCGCCGCTGCCAAATTTGCTTCGCTGGCGTCGGATGACGTCAGCCTCCAGTTTCGTTCGCCGCGTTTAATTTCTTCTCTACTGACGTTGCTTGCATCAGCGCCTCAATTCGATTTCGAATCGATTTTACGTTCGACGCTTCCGCAGTCAAAATCGGAAGGCGTCTTTCTCCTCGCTTCGCGTAACCTTCGTCTTCGTTAAACCTGCGACGCCGCCTGCGTCGTCGTTTTCGTCCAGCATCGCCCAAGCACCGATCCTCACCGGGGTAGTGAGTGCCGAAGGAGGAAGGCCGCCGCCTTCCTTCTTGTTAGCCTCGTGGAGGCCGCCTGCCACCGGAAGGTCTCGGCCGCTGCGGATGAGCTCAAGCGCAGAAGAAGAACAGGGGAAGGAATAGTGGTAAGGAGAAGCCTTTATTCCTCAATGTCAAAACTACAGACTCCTCTTACCGGTGACCCCCGTCGCCGCCCTCATTCCCTCCCTCGTCGGAACCCCCTGGCTCCGATTACAATCACTCAATGGATCCCCGGATCACTCGCCGACTGTCCGCTTCCAAGCTTTCCCCAAAGCTTGCTGGAATGGTGGAAGATTGCTCGACGGTCCAGATGATCAAGCTCCCCTGCTCGACCTCTGCTGCTCTTCTTAAAGGAGAGGGCAGCCGCCTCCGTTGTCTGAATCAAGCGGAGGAAACACCGCCTCCTTTCCCTTTTGCGACCGCGTGTTTGCCCCGGTTAGGGCATCGCCGCGCGATTCTCCCGCTATCTCCGAATCATCCGGATTGCTCGCCATCGCCCACGTCCTCAGCGTCTTCGTCCGATTTGCTCACGGAGAAGGCATCGTTGAAGCCGTAGTCGTCGCCCCCGTTTGCAGCATGCGATTGAGACGAAGAGCAATCGGGTTTTGGGTCAACGCCTTTGTTTGACCGCACCAACCGGATGTTGGTGCCGCGTGGATTTGGGTTCGTGCATGGGCTTGGGTTTGTTCTTGGCCCACTGGGCCCTGGGCCGAACCAGTTAAACCAGGGCCTGACAATTCTCCCCTGCCCAATTTGGACATCGCCCTCGATATCTGTCACGGGCGGATCTTGAGCAACCATTGCTCCGATCCTCAAAGCACCAATTCTCACCTCTACGGGGATCTCCTCAGCCTCCATGGCTGGTTCCTGTACCACCATAGCCATCAGCTTCTTTCTGGACGGACAATCCTTTACCCAGTGAGGACCGCCACACATGAAGCAACCCTGTGGCTTTTGCTCTCGTCGTCCCGACGAACCCTTGTCCTGTCGGTGAAGGGGTCTCCCTCTTTCTGGAACTCTGTCCTTCGGTAGGGTCTGTGGGGAGCCCTGCCTACGCTTCGGTGGTGTTCTTGATTTCTTTGGTCTGAATTTTTGATTATCCACCAAGGACTCAGCCACTGCCGCAACTGCCCTCCAATCAACCGGTGAGTGCCGTCGAACCTCCGTCTCTGCCCATGGTTGGAGGTTCCAGAGGAAGGAATACCTCCTGTCATCCTCCTCCATGCGTGGAAGCTCCAACATCAGTGCTGAGAATGCCCTGACGTACTCCTGAATCGAGCCAGTATGCCTCAGCCGATCCAGTTTGCCACGCGCCTGATCTGCCGAGTTTCCGGGAAGAAACTGCCGCCGCAGTTCCTCACGGAAAGTCTCCCAAGAAAAGCTAGTCGCCTCCGATGTAGAGCTAACTTTAGTTCGTCACCAAAGCTTTGGGTCGCCTGTAAGATAGGCGATGCACACTTGCACCCGATCTCCTACAGAAACATGGTTAGCTGAAAACAATTGCTCCATGTCCCAGATAAAGTTTTTGACTTCTCTGGACGATCGAGCCCCCCCCCCCCCCCCCCCGAACGTCGCTGGGTTAGGCATGCGCACCCTCAGTTTGGGAGCCTCCTACTCCACTGTTGTTGTCGATCGCGATGCTTGCGCTAGGGCCAAGCGCAGCACCTTAATCTCTGCTTGCGTGTCCTCTTTCAAGCGTGCCATCTCCCCCGGTAGATGGTTCAGACTGTCGATAGTCTGCTGCATGCGGGCCATCCCTGCCTGCTGCTCCTCACGCATCCTGGCCATCTGCTCTGGCAGGTCGAGCAGACTCTCCAGGGCCTGTTGCAAGTTTTCAATTTGCAACCTCTGTTGCTCCACTTTCCTCTGAAGTTTTTCCATCTGAGGGAACACCGTCGTGTCCCTATCACCCGTCATACCGAGCGTATGCTCGATCTCTGCTATGCGATCACTTTGGTTCACCATCTTCTCAAGTTTAGCCGTCTCCTTGGCTTTACCTTTGGGCCAGGCGTCCTCTGACGCTCCTCTGGTGGTGTGGGTGATCTTTTGGAATTTCAAACCCTTCTTCACCTTCGAGGGTGAAGATGCCGTGTTTGCTGGAACACGTTAACTTGCTCTGATACCTTTGTCAAGCCCCGGTCGGATCAACCCCGGACCGGCGTTTATCCGTTGCCTTAGGGTTGTCCGGCGGAACACCGGAGTGCAGACTTCCTAGGGTTTCCGGCTAATTTTCTTCCCAAAAATCCCGCTTAGTAAGCAAACTATTCATTAACTTGGTGAGCCGATTTGCAACGTGGCCCAATATATTAAAATGCTTAAGCCCAAGTTAACAATAGTAATCCCACTAAGCCTTATATGTCATATAATGATCCCTCCCACTTCCAATGTGGGACTAAACTTGAGTCTGGGCCACCATCCGGCCCACTAGGTTAGGCCTGCTGGGCTCTGAGCTGAACCGGGTGAACCCGGGCTTAACAATTCTCCCCCACCTGATTTGAACATCGTCCTCGATGTTTGATGCCACCATTCACCATCCGGTGGGGGAGAATTGTCAGGGCCCGGTTCAACCGGTCCTGCCCAAAGCCCACCGGGTCAAGAGAAGACCTGAACCAAAGTGGAATGGGTCGGGTGATGGCCCAAGCTCACACAGAGAACGAAGACTCGTGGCAAAGGTACCATCGCCGCGAGACTCAGACGCGGACGAGTGGCTTCGTCAAAACGGGAAGGCAGCGGCTTCACCGAGCGAAGCGGACGTTGGGACGAAGCACGCGGAAGCAGACGACGTCTTAGGCGGTGCTCGCGGATGCGCTCGACGTGGGCGGCGTCGAGCCGAGGAGCACACGATTCTCACGGACGCGCGAGTAAATCCTTCTCCTATAAACCCAGCTGACGGAGATCGAAAAGGGGGGGGGGTGCACAGGGGCGACACCACCAAGGAGCACCAGGCGGGTGCGCCACAGGCGACGGCGAGGGTGCCGTCGCCCCTTCCAGAGCAGCGGCTCTGATGCTGCCAGAGGGCGTCGACGAGAGCATGAGTGAGCTAGAGCTTGTACCCGGCGTCTAGAGAGACGACCGGCGAGGGAGGGATGGGGGCGCCGATGGGCGTTAGAGGGAGAAGTTTGTAAGCTTTACTGATGAGTTTGTAAGCTTTACTGATGAAATGATTCTCCGATGTATCCTCTTCCTCTGTTCCTGTTCCTCAAACTTGACGACGACAGCAGCAGCGGCTGCTAGGGTTCCGGTCGACGGCGACGAGAGACTGTGGGGAGAAGGACAGGCGGTCCTTCCCTGTTGTCTTTCTTCCCCGGCGAGGCCACAAGCGCGGCAGCGCTCGACGGAAGGCGAACGCAGACGCGCGTTCGCAACGAAGAAGAC
The DNA here is from genome assembly GCA_027563935.2 of Costus lasius. Taxonomy (NCBI): domain Eukaryota; kingdom Viridiplantae; phylum Streptophyta; class Magnoliopsida; order Zingiberales; family Costaceae; genus Costus; species Costus lasius. The sequence continues at coordinate 25,595,423 of CM050451.1, read as the reverse complement.
GAGGTTTCGATTTTGACTGGGTCAAAATCGAAGCCGTGATTTCGAAGCGAAGCAAATCAGAATCGAGGTGGCTGACATTATCACGACGTCAGCATATGAGATTTCGGCAGCGAGCTACGGTCAAAATTAGGGTTTGACCAAGTTGACCAGAGAGGTATTAATTAGGGTTTTTCGGACTTTTCGATTTGGGGAAAGAAAGTGGCCGGAAACCCTAGGGAGTTCGCGCATCCGGTGTTCCGTCGGACGGCCCTAAGACAATGGATAAGTGTTGTTTTTAGGCCGATCCGACCGGGGCGTGACAACTTACCAAATGCTAATTTTGGTTCATAATCAATTGTTGGTCAAAATTTTGACCATGATTTGATAGATACAGAAGTGGTAAAGTAAAAAAAAAAGGAAAGAAGTGCTCGGTCACGATAAGTTGTGGGTCAAATTTTGACCTGATTTGATAAGAACAGAAGCGCAGTTTGAAAAAGGTAGACAGGAGTTAAGGTGCGGTTACAGAAGAAGTTAATTAAAGCGAGAGTAAGAAGTGCTCTTTCTTCGTCGAGTAGTTTTTGTTAATCAGAGTGTCCTTCCTTAACAAATAATTTTTTATTTGGAATGATCTTCTATGTCAAGTGATTTTTGTTAACTAGATTTTTTCTTCTCTCACAAATAATTTTTAAACTGGAGTGATCTTCCTCGTCCGATAACTTTTTTTTATCGGAGTTTTCTTTATTCGTGAGCGATTTATTTATCAAAATTATCTACTTCGATAGAATCGTTTGAAAGATGAAGACGAAAAGAGAAAGCAATTATTTAGCGTTCCAAAAAAAAAAGAAAAGGAATTGCTCTAGAAAGAACAGCAGTCGCCTCTCTCTCTATATCAAGTTATGGAATTATTCTAGAAAGGTTTTTGGGTGTTTTTTGTTTTCTCTTAGTTAGGTTTACTTTTCCTCTTTTGTAGTTTTCAAACTTTAAAGATCATGATGTCTTGTTTATATTAATTATATTAATGATTTTAGGTTAATATTAAAGAAATTCTATACAACATACAATTTATAATATTTTATTTAAGTTCATGTGATGGTTCTTCACGCTTTTATTTAATTCTATTTACAATACAATTATATTTGGATGAAAAATAAAATTTTTTAAGGTTTCTAGAATTAAACTAATGATAAATATTAGTATCTCTGATCTACTCTTGACCCGGTAATATTACTGTGTACTTTTGGCTTTGCACACAGTTTATTTTATCCCCTCTGTTGATTATCCTTTTGGTTTACTTGTATGTAGAGAATTATCATGTTTGGTATAAAACTAAAATGATTTATGTTTTTGTGAAGATGAAACTTGTGTAGACAGATATGTGTTGATTTTGATTATTTCTTTTATAATTCTGATTTGCAAGCCATTAGCATCATGTTGAAAACAAATTAAATGATCACTTTTAATAAGAGTAGATTAGTTTATATATTGTCTCTTTTACATTGAAAAATTAGTGTAAGTACAAATAGCTATATTTTGCACTTATGTTTAGATAAAATGTGTTCTGTTTAGTTTTTTTTTTAAAAAAAAGAAAAAACGAAAATCTACCTCTCTCTTTGTATAAATGTTATGCAAATTCTATTAAACACTCTATGTTATGGAAATTTTGGAATATGACACAGCAAGAATGCATTATTATGTGTTTATGTGTTTATATGAAGCATATTTTTATGACCTATGGCCAGTATTGGTATATATTGGCAATTCTCATATGGGATTTTAGCAGGTCATCAGACGATCAATCTTCATTTTTGAAGACATGTCCTCATCGTGGTGAGTGTTGGCACCACTCCTTATCAGTGCATCTTATGTTGGCTCTCTTTTACCAAAAAGAGATTGTTAGTATATTTATTTATAACATATATGTATGATTTTTAAATTTTTATATGTTGATATTTTGGTCTTCTAAATTATATTATTAGAACCATAGCTTTTCATGTTTTTTTTTAAAAGTCTGCTTAGCTTTTTGCTAAAATATGTTGTTACCTATTTTTAGAACAAGTAAATGCGAGCAAGGTGCAAGAGAAAAATTGTTAAGAAGTGTTTATTTTTAAAATTAGTTTGTCAGGGATCGGAGGAAGTCGGGTGTAAAACTATTGTTACCCGCCTCTGAGGCTATCTTTTAGTTTAAAACTTGGTAGATAAGTATATCTATGTACAAATAGAGTTTGGTACATATGTGCCATGTGTTTTGGTCATCAGGGGTTGCGATGCACTCGGGGGACTGTCCCAGGGCATCAAATGTGAGTAGGGGACTATGTTTTCACAAGTACTCTAGGATGGAGGGCTCAAATGTGTAAAATTAGCCCACCCAAGACTTGTGAAGCCATCTGTTTTGGTCATCAGGGGTTGCAATGCAATCGGGGACTGTCCCAGGGCATCAAATGTGAGTGGGGGACTATGTTTTCACAAGTACTCCAGGATGGGGGGGCTCAAATGTGTAAAATTAGTCCACCCAAGACTTGTGAAGCCTTCTACTCACACCCCTTAGTTTGTGTAGGTGGGATAATATTGAGAGGGGTGGTAGTGCTGGTGGTTAAATACAGTCTTGTGATACCATGTGTCACGCTCCAAATTTGTGCCTAAATTTTTGCACTAATATTTGAGCGCGATGGCGCAACTTACACACCCCTGTGTAAATTGCCAGCCAACACTCACTATACGGAAATACCAAGATCTAAGTGCGGACTAAATACTTTCTGAATCCACTGCCTCAATCTGAAGGCACTGCGCTCCAAGGCTGGGCTCTGATGGAACTGTTGGGTATGCCCTTAAGGCTAATGTTTGAGGCCTTGGGATTCTTTCAGTATCATGTATAAACACTTATGTTTATAAAGGCAATGGTTGTTATTCAGGTTGTTATATTGTCTGCTGCAATATGTATACTTCTGAATAATGTCTCAAAGCTGTTCAGCTTGGTTGACAGGCAATAAAGTCCTTAGTCGAGATATCTTGGTGAACATGAGACAGCCTTGATATGATTGAGACTAATATGTGTTCTAATTTTATAGGATGCTCCGAGCATGGAATAAGATGTAGACTCATGGGTACATTGGATGTACTGGACAGACCCTACTAGGATATTCAATTGCTTGTCACAATGTGAATAATCCTTGTTTGCACTAAGTGGCACATGTCCTCTGACTTGAGATCACTTATGTTTCTAAATGATGATTGTCATTGTTTTGAGGTAGTTCAATATCATTTGAAACATAATGGTTATAGACTATCTTGGATAATGATCATGAGTCAGGTTGGGACACTAGTGATAGATATAGGATTGCCGTCTCCTTGTTGAAGGAGTGTGATGTTCTATAGGGGCCCCCTAGATGAGATGATTGAGAAAGTGTATGGCCATACCCAGGTGACTATGTTCATCTGATCTAATCATGCTCATCATATTGGAGTTACAAGCTTGACCTGCTTGTCCAATAAGAACATCCAGTGGCAAAGGATACATGCATGCCTTGTGAAGTTGATTCACACTTGTGCTGTGGTTTGGGTGTAGTCTTGGAAGACTCTTTCCTTTATATCGGGAGACAGTGATGTGTTGCTAGATACCCCTCACTGATCGTGATAACGTAAGTTATCGTTACCGACATTTAAAGGAAACCCTCAGGGTCGCACAATTTGATGATATGGCTTTCTTATGTCAGATCGTATGGACTGAATTGTTTTTGGTTCAGTTAAAAGGAGTTTAGACTCTGATTGTAAGTGAGATCTGGTCTGATCATGTTTGATTGATTAGAGCTTTAGATCGGTAAGCTTCGATCGAGAGTATTGATGCTAGATCGGTGAGATCAAGTGCATCTGGATATGAATGGTTAGATCTTGAACCTTCATGGTTCATATTAGATTTAGACCATCGCATGTCTTAGTTTGGTCTTGGTTTGATTTGGTCGTTGAACCAAAGTCAATTGAACCGGTTCAAGAGTGTGAACGCATGGTTCAAGTAATTAGGCGTTTTGATTAGTTCACTAAGCGTGAACGTGTGGAGTGAAGGCTTACCATATTTGGAAGCCTCAACGCCTCAACGCCATAAGCCAAGAAAACGCCTTTGCTTCAATGCTTCTCTCTTGGGCGAAGTAGAGCTCTTGAGTGTGTCTCATCGCCGAGAGTGAAGAAGAGGTATTCGGCAAGCCAAGAAGACATCCAAGGATTCTCCTTCAAGCGATTAGGACTCTTGAAGCCCTTTGCTAGCACAAAGGACGACAAGGAGAAAGCCAACTTCTTCTTGTGTGCGCGCCTTTTGGAGGAGATCAATTTTGTTCTCTACTTCCAAGTCGCCATCTTCCTCATGGCTATGGTATGATTCGATTTAAGATATATGCAATTTCAAGTTGATCATATATGATGCATGCGATTCTTGAAGCCCTATTTCCGCCCATGCAAAATGCTTCCATATGCGCATGTTTAGGGTTTCGCCCCCCCCTTGAAAGGGGTCCCTTCAGGAACTGAGCTCCAAGGCTGATCTTAGATGGTACTGAATCCTAGCCTTCTCTTAATCCTAGACCTACGTCAATAAGTGGCGGATGGGTAGCACATGTTGCTCCTCAACCTCTTTGCACACTTAAAGACCGTCTTAGACTTAGGCGCTATGTAAATGATCACACACACGCTGGCAGTCACAAGATAAGGGCACTAGACATATGCCCAAACCCTAAACAGATATCAACAACTACACAGTGAGCGAGCTCCTTGCACAAGCACAGCGCTTGAACAAGTCACAAGCTAAACACACCGAATCAGCAAAACACTCTCCTCCAAGGAAACATTGGGTATGAGATATGGCCTCTCCCAATGTGGGTAGAGATACCAACACACAACTCAATATAATGAATACACACAATGTTCTACAATGTAAATAACTCAAAGACAACTAGAGTTATACCACTCTAAGTGTCACGCCCCAAATTTCGTGCTAAATTTTTGCTTAAAATCTCGAGCGTGATGGCGCAATCTACACACCTCTGTGTAGATTGCCAGCCTACACTCTATGCGGAAATTAGCCAAGATCGTCTTCTAGCACAATCTGCACCTCTCTGCGCTCTCTGGGCTGGGCTCTGATGGAACTGAGCTCCAAGGCTGATCTGATAGAACTGAGTCCTAGCCTTCTCCTAGCCCTAGACCTAGGTCAGTAAGTGGCGGGTGGCAAGCACATGTTGCTTCTCAACCCCATATGCACACTTACCAACAGCCTTAAACCTAAGCGCCCTGTAAATGACAATACACAATCGCTGGCAGTTCACAGAATAAGGGCACTAGACATATGCCCTAACCCTAATACAAGTATCCACAACTACACAGCGAGCGAAGGATGATAACAAGCGCAATGCTTGCGTCTCACCTAAGCTAATCACACCGAACGATAGAAACAAACACCCTATCAACTACTCAACATAGCATAATGTTCATACAAAGGTTTTACAATGCTAATGCAAGGTAAATAAGCTTAAAGCAGGTAAAATATACCACTCCAATGCTATTGTTGATGTGAGGATGAAATCAGCCTCCTCTCCTCCAAGGTGGCCGGTCTTCTCCAAAGCTCTCCAACACTCCTCAAGTGCAAGCACTTGAGGCACCACCCTAGAGTCGCCCCTCTAGGTGGTTTAGATACAAGCTTTTGCACTCCTTAGCTCCAAGAGTGCTCAGCCCCCTGATGGACAGCACCTCAGCCGCCCAAGGTGAATGAATAACAAGTGGCGCCACCAATGATCTAGTGGCTACCAATCAGCCCCCTTCTTCCCCAAATCAGCCCCCTTCCTCCAAAGGGGCAAACTGTCAAACACTATGGATGCACTCTCGGTTACAAGCTTCAATGGACAGCAAGGTGGTTGGATCTCCCTCAAGTAACCCGCCACCAAGAAGCTCCAAGTGTAGATGAAGAATGGAAGGGAAGATCTCGCCTAGATCCTCCTTCTCCAAGCCGCCACTCCCTTGCTCACTCTCGGCCAAGTGTGGACAGCAAGGTGGCGAATGGAAACTTGAACTCCTCTCAAGCCAACCGGATGGAAGAAGGATGGGAAGGTGGATGGTGGCACAAGCTCCCTCAAGCTAGCCCCAACTCGCCAAGGAAGAAGATGAAGCTTCCTCTCCAAGTCGCCCTCCTCAAGCTCCACAAGCTTTCGGTTTTCCTCCCCAAGCCGAATGTTTCTTCTCCCAATCAATTTCGTGAGATCCCCAAATTAGCTAAGCCTTTTGTCATTTTTGCCCTTTTGCATTATGAAGACCTTAAGAAGAAGGCGCCTCCTCTTCTTTCAGCTAATGACCCAAGCTCGGGTTGGTCCTCTCATGCAACTTAAGGCTTTGCTCTCCCATAGGTCTTGGGTTCAAATCTCACCCATGACATATTTTTTTTCCAAGCTTGTACACCTCTATACAAGCTCAAATAATGCACTAAGGTTCATGTAGCCTTCCCCATTGAACCTCACATTTTTGCAAGTGTATTCTCCTCTGCTAAGCTCCCCTAATCCCTACTCAAATCCCATTGAGTCCATGGGATGGGCTGGGGTATAACCCCAGTATACCCAGGGTCTCACAATACTCCCCCAACTGAATTGACGCTCGCCCTCGAGGCCAACAGCTAGTCATAACCCCTGGCTAACTCCTCAAACTGGGCAATGTCCTCCATCTTCTCCCAGGTTGCATCCTCTTCTAGTTCATTCTCCCACTGAACTAAGAATTCCATCTTTCGACCTCCAGGTGGTCCCGAACCATAGACTCTATGGTCTAAAAATTTCACGGGCTTCTTCGCGAACTCAACTCTGCCCCTCACAGGTTGTCTTCTCACCTGTCCACGGTCTGGATGCCTATCATCAGCATGATACTTCTTCAAAAGGCTGACATGAAAAGTAGGGTAAAACTGAAGCCATCGTGGTAAGTCCAACTTATAAGCAACTGGGCCTACTCTTTTGATAATCCTGAAAGGACCCTCATATCTCCTAATCTGGCCTCTGTGATATCTCTTTACCTCAGTCTTCCTCCACATCTGAGGTGTGAGTTTCAGAAGGACCAACTCTCCAACTGTAAACTCAACATGTCGCCTGTCCCTATCAGCATAGAGCTTCATTCGGTTCCTGGCCTCATTCAGGCTGTCACGAGCTTCCTCCCACAGCTCTAACCTATCTTCCACGAAATCAACCACCGCCTGACATTCTCCCCCTGCGCCCCTGTTCAGTGTATCCATGGGTGTCATAGGTTGCCACCCTAACACATGCTCAAACGGGCTCTTCTCAGTAGCAGACGAAGTCTGGATGTTGTATGCAAACTGAGCAGTGTCTAACAAGTTCAACCAATTCTTCTGTGTAGAAGAAACAAAGTGCCTCAAATACTCCTCCAGTAATGCATTAATTCTTTCAGTTTGACCATCAGTCTGGGGATGGTATGCTGTTGACATCTTCAAATCAGTACCCAATCTTTTAAATAGGGAAGTCCAGAATCTCCCTGTGAACCTTGGATCCCTATCACTTATAATCTCCTTGGGTAACCCAAAATGTTTCACTACATTTGTCAAGAAGAGGTTAGCAGTAACCTCGGCTGTGCAAACCTCAGGTGCAGCAGCAAATACAGCATACTTGCTACATCTGTCTACCTCCACAAAGACAGATGCCATCCCTTCTACTTTGGGAAAGTGGGTGATGAAATCCATGGATATAGATGAGAAAGGTCTATCAGGAATAGGTAATGGCTGTAAAAGCCCTGCTTCTTTCCTCCTTTCTACCTTGTCCTGCTGACACACATGACAAGTCTTAGTATAATGCTCAATATTCTTCTTCATCCCCGGCCAATACCATGCTCTGCTGATCAAGGCATACATTCTTTTGCCTCCAGGATGACCCGCCCACACGGTGTCATGGTATTCCCTCATCAAGCCGAACCTAATATTCCCTGAGGAAGGGACATATGGTCGGTCTCCTTTGGCCATGATCAGACCCTCATCACTAATGTAATATCTCCGGATGACCCCCATCCTAATCTGAGATAACAGCTTCTCATAGGTCTGATCCGCCAGTGCTGAATCTCTAATCAGTCCAATTATCTTACTCTCTGCATAGGACAATGCACAACAAGCTGTCACCACTGCAATCCTACTGAGTGCATCAGGTACCTGATGAATGCGCCCAGGTTTATGTTCCCACCCAAAGTCAAATTCGGCTAGCTGCTCCTGCCACCTAGCCTGTCTTGCTGATAACTTCTTTTGGGTCTGAAAGAATGTGTTGGCTACATTATCAGTTTTAACAGTAAACTTGCTCCCCAGCAAGTACACTCTCCATGTCCTTAAGCAATGCACTACAGCAAGCATCTCCTTCTCGTGTGCAGAGTAATTTCGTTCTGCACTTTTGAGTTTCCTGCTCTCATATGCAATAGGTCTACCCTCCTGGACTAGGACTCCACCCAAAGCCCTATCCGATGCATCTGTATGAACCTCGAAGGGTAAAGTAAAATCAGGAAGTCTCAATATGGGTTCTGAAGTAACCCTCTCCTTCAGATCACTGAATGCCCTCTGGTGTCTCTCCTCCCAACACTGTAAGATCCAAGGATCTTAAGTCCTGGTAAGCATTATTTTTGAATTAAATAAAATTATTGACTGTGATATTGTTTTATGTATTGGTTGTTAATAGTTACTTAACTAGAAGTTTTTGGTTGTTAATTTATTGTAAATTAATTAGAGATTATTTGTTTGATTATTGGCTGTTAATTTATGATAAATTATTGTTGGTTGTTCATGATAAATTAATTAGGATTTATGGGTTGTAAGTTGTAAGTTAATTAATTAGACCTTATTGGTTAATTAAACCCTTATTGGATGTTAATTAGACCTTATTGGATTTTCGTTAAGTTAATGGTTAAATTAATGGGTTTTTGGGTTGGCGCTAATTGGGTTTTTAAAATTCAAATTATTAGTTAAATGGATTAAACCCGATTTGAATTAATGGGTTAATGGGTTAAGAGTTAAAAACCGAAAATTCAAATTGATATTTCGGTTAGGGTAGAGTGTTGGCGATTTTTTTGGCTTGAAAGAAACCTTGGGCGACGGCTTGAAGAACTTGGCGACTTCTTGAGGAACTTAGGCGATTCTTGAAGAGTTCTTGAGGTGATTTTGGTGATTTCTCCATCTCTTCCCCTTTGGCGAATTATTCCTTGGTGTTTGGTAGCATCTTTCAAAGCCTTAGACGAATTTTTGGAAGGGTTTTTCACCTTGTGTTCTCGGTTCAAGGTGAGTGGGTTGTCTAATCGATTTCTATCTATTTGTTTGTGTTAATTGATGAGTTAGATGATATATTCGCTTGTTGGAAATCTTACCATGCTAAAACCGAAATTCAAGACTCCACTATGATGAAAACCGAATTTTGTAAAGTTGAATATATCATGAAAACCGAATTTTTCAAAGGTGATTATATGATGATTATTTAACCGAAAATTTGTATGAAATTTAAGGTATTTTTATAGGAATTTTGGTAACATTAAATCATTGAATTTTGGGTATGAAATTCTTGTTAATTATAGTTAAACCGAAATCAATTTTGGTAATATTAAATCAATGATGTTTGTAGCATGAATGGAAACCGAAACCTTGTTGATGGTAGTTAAACTGAAATAATCTTGATGATTGTTTATGAAAACCGAAATCTTGATGTTCTTGATAATTGTTTATGAAAACCGAAATTGATGTTTGTAGTTAACATGAAAACCGAAATCTTGATGTTCTTGATAATTGTTTATGAAAACCGAAATTGATGTTTGTAGTTAACATGAAAACCGAAACCTTGATGACCTTGATAATTGTCTATGAAAACCGAATTTTGGTGTTTGTAGTTAATATGTTACATGTGGTAATTTGTAAAGTAATTTATATGAATACTTGTTTTAAATTTTAAGTTGATTTTATGGATGCTTGATATGATTGTTTCTTGGTGTGTGTAATATGTTAAATAATTATGATTTTATATTTATGGCTATGTATCTGTATTTGAGAAACTTGAGTGACAACATAGCAAGGTTTGACTAAACAAATCAGCATGAAATCTAAGGACTACACTATATTATGTGATATTCGAATATGAAATATTATGTGTTTATTATGTGATTTATGGGTTATGTGAATCTTGAACAATATGTGTTATGTGTTGGTTAGGACTATGGCTAAGTGTAACCGGGTACTCATTGGATAGTCTTTATGTGATATGTTAAGGGTTTGAATTCCAGCCCTGTATTTGATATGTGAGGAGGTTGATGTTCAGCCTGCCTATTATGATTATTGTGATGGGGGTTGATGTTCAGCCTGCCCGATATGATTTTTGTGATGACTATCCTAGAGTCTAGTTGACACTTAGGAGTCCACCTTTGTGAAATATGAAATAAGATATGTCTGTTGTCCAGTAGGAACCTTTTGGGAGAACGGGTTTTGACGCAAAGTGCCATGTCTTGGTCGGACAGGGGCCACCTCTTGATGTCATTACTCTTTTATGTTATGGGGTGATATAAGACGCAAAGTGCCATGTCTTGATCAGACAGGGGCCACCTCTTGATGTCATCACTCTCATTTTGTGATGTTGGGTGTCGTAGAGCAAAGTGCCACGTCATGACCTGACGGGGGCCACCTCTTGAATCTACACACAATCCATCGATGTGTTATGGGGTGATAGAGCAAAGTGCCACGTCGTGACCTGGCGGGGGCCACCTCTTGATTCTACTCACTATCCATGTTTATGTGTTGCACGAGATTTTGCAGCTCCCAGTGCTTTGGCCAAGCCGGGTTAGACCATATTGGTCACTACTGATTATGCTGGACAACTAGGTTAATTAAGTATGGTGTGTTTAGTTGGTTTAGAATATATGTGTTTAATTGGTTTAGAGTAAAACTCTAGAACCTGAGTTTGTTATATGCTAGTGTGTACATCTGACTGTCTATATGACTTCTGTTTCTTTATTTTGTTATATGTTGACATAATGTTCCTGTTAAAGATTTTTAAAATAATCTGCCTATATTTTTGAATGTATGTTCTGGATGGTCGATTTAGACTATCCACTCACTGGGCTGTGTAGCTCACCCCTCACTATTTTCAGGCATAGAGCAGGGGCGCATTTCTTGAGTGCATTGGCGTGGATCATTATGCTGTTTGCTGTTTTAAGAATTTTTGTGCTTAATTCTTGGGGCCGGATGTGGCCTTAATATGAATTATATGAACTATGTGAACCATGTGAATTATGTGAATTGTGTTGCCGGTTATGGCAGTCTTATGAGTTTGATTTTTGTGTCACCGCGGGCTTCAGCCTGGTTTCGGTGTTTGGTATGAGTTTATAAAATCGACTTTGTGGCTTTGCTTTGAATTTCGAATCGAATTGTATTTATGCCATCGGATTTGATATAACTGTTGCCTTGCATATGTCTAGTGCAAGGATTGCGTGGTGGCAGGTACCTTTATGTAATTTATGAAATTTGTGTTTTGTGAATTTGTATGTATGGATTTATGAAAATTTTCAGATCGTATTTTTCTTGAACTCGGTTTTACCTAGCATATGAATCGATCTTATATGAAACATCCTGTATTCTTCATGAATTGTGCCATTTGTTTGGGGTTAAGATAACGGGATGTTACAGAATGGTATCAGAGGAGTTGGCTAGCTAAAATTTAGTTTGGGGGAAAACATGTTTGTGTATTGCTAGACACCTGTTAGGTTTATGATTGTTTTCCTGACTATGATATGTGGGTGTAGGCATTTAAGATGGTGCGAACCAGAGGAAATGCTAGTGGCGAGGATGAGCAGCCTTCGAACCTCACGAGAACTATTGAGGCTCTGACTTGCATGGTACAGCAACAAGGTGCCATGATAGAGAGGCAAGCTCAGATGCTGCAGCAGCAGCAGACTCAGCACCAAGAAGCACAACATCAGCTTTTGCAGCAGCTGACTCAAGAGAGACCCCAGACTACTACTCGAGCAGTGGGAGATGACTCTCAGGAGGGCGCTCACAGGCGCTATGCTTCACTTGTGAGTGAATTCCAGAAACTGGGTCCTAGTTCTTTTTATGGGGGCTCAGAATCCAGTACTGCTGAGAACTGGCAGTTGTGCTTGGAAAAGATTTTCCAAGTCATGCGCTGCTCAGATGAGGATAAGATATGTCTGACCACCTATATGATGCGTGCTGACGCAGATGAGTGGTGGAAGGGCGTGGTGAGACTTGCCGAAGAAAGACATGAGACTGTAGATTGGCCTTACTTCTTGTCTCGATTTAACGAGAAGTACTTCCCAGATAGTTTGGTGGAGGACCGAGAGGTGGCATTTATTCACCTGGAGCAGGGTGATATGACTGTGGACCAGTATGAATTACAGTTCACGAAATTGGGAAAGTATGCTCCTCATCTGATAAACACTGAAAAGAGGAGAGCTACTAAGTTTCTCAGAGGTCTCAGATGGGACATTAGAGAGCAGGTTGGTGCTCAACATTTGGAGACCTATGTTGAGACTGTTGGGCGAGCACGCACCATTGAGAGATACATAGCTGAGAGGAGTTCTCATGTTGCCGTGGCAGTGGTTCCTGCAGCTGAGGCGGCGGTTCCTCAGTATGGTAGTGGCGGCAAGGGTAAGAAGTACCCTAAGCATAAGGACTACAAGAAGAGCAGGTATAAGCCTTACTCTTACAAGGCACCGCAGCAGTCCAGGGATGCACCGCAGCAGTTCAGGAATGCCAGGGATGTAAGAAACAGTATCACATAGGACCGGACTTGTAGTTATTGTGGGCTCAAGGGACACCTAGTGAAAGACTGTCATAAGAAGAATGGCGTGTGCTTCAGGTGTAAGAAACCAGGGCACATGGTCAAAGACTGCAAAGAGCCTGAGATACAGCCTAGAGGCGCAGATAAGCCTACAATCCAGACACGAGTTTATGCTGTGGCTGAGAAGGATACACGAGCTTCCCGATCCGTTGTGGAAGGTACTTTATTTGTATTTGATCAGTTAGCTCGCATTTTATTTGACCCTGGTGCAAATCTGTCTTTTGTATCTGTTAAGTTTGCTACATGTTTACCTGTTGTACCTAAGATGCTAGATTATGTTGTGTCTGTCAGTACTCCCTTAGGAAAGTCATTATCTACAGACACTGTGTGTGCTGACTGTGTGGTACATGTAGAGGGTTATGAGTTTCTAGTGGATTTAATCCTCCTAGACATGCAAGACTATGATGTCATTCTAGGTATGGATTGGTTGTCCTCACATCATGCCTCTGTGGATTGCTTTGAGAAAGTAATCACTTTAAATCTGCTAGATGGGAATCGGCTTGTTGTGAGAGGTCTAGTGTCAGACCAAGGACCGCATGTGATATCTTTCCTGCAGGCCAGGAAATTACTGGCTAGTGGATGCAAGGGTTATCTTGCGCATGTTAAGGTGCAGGATGATTCTACTTCTGATTTGACTCAGATGGCGGTGGTGAAAGAATTTCCTGAGGTATTTTCTGAAGAATTTTCAGGCTTGCCACCGATTAGAGAAGTAGAGTTTGGCATTGAGTTGGCGCCAGGTACGGCACCTATCTCCAGAGCTCCTTATCGTATGGCTACTTCAGAGTTGGCCGAGCTTAAGAAACAACTGGAGGAATTGCTAGAGAAAGGGTATATTCGGCCTAGTGCTTCTCCCTGGGGAGCGCCAGTGCTATTTGTGAAGAAGAAAGATGGAACCCTGAGGATGTGTATAGACTACAGGCAATTGAACCAAGTGACTATCAAGAATAAGTATCCTCTTCCCAGAATTGATGATCTATTTGATCAATTACAGGGAGCTACAGTGTTCTCTAAGATTGATCTGAGATCAGGGTATTATCAGCTTAGAGTCAAGGATGAGGATATATTTAAGACTGCTTTCAGGACCAGGTATGGGCATTTCGAATTTTTAGTTATGCCTTTTGGACTGACGAATGCACCTGCTGTCTTCATGGATTTGATGAACAGGGTATTCCATGAATTGCTTGACTCTTGTGTGGTAGTCTTTATAGACGATATTTTGGTATACTCACGGACTACTTCAGATCATGTCAGTGACTTGCGCAGAGTGCTGGAGATTCTGAGGAAGAACCGGTTATATGCCAAGGCTAGTAAGTGTGAGTTCTGGCTAGAGAAGATCAGTTTTCTGGGACATGTGATTTCTGGTCAGGGGGTGTCTGTGGATCCAGTTAAGGTGCAAGCCATCCTTAATTGGGGAAGACCGACTAGTGCTACTGAGATCAGGAGTTTTCTGGGTTTGGCAGGTTACTACCGGCGATTTGTTGAGGGATTCTCCAAGCTGGCGGGTCCTTTAACTAAGTTGACCAGAAAGGAAGCTAAGTTTATTTGGGATGACAAGTGTGAAGAGAGCTTCCAAGAGCTGAAGAGAAGGTTGACTAGTACACCGATCCTCATTATTCCTAGTGATGGGGAAAGGTTTACTGTATATACAGATGCTTCTGGCAAAGGGTTGGGTTGTGTCTTGATGCAGAAGGGTTCTGTAGTAGCCTATGCTTCGAGACAACTGAAGGAGTATGAATTGAACTACCCTACGCATGATTTAGAGTTGGCGGCCGTAGTCTTTGCTTTGAAGATATGGCGTCACTATTTGTTGGGTCAGGAGTTTGATCTGTTCACTGATCACCAGAGTCTCAAGTATATCTTCACTCAGAAGGAGTTGAACATGAGACAGAGAAGATGGATGGAGTTGATCAAAGATTATGACTTCTCTAGTCAACAAGTCAATCTCACATGCAAGAGGTTTGCATTGATCCTTAGACTTGAGGTATTCATGTCTAGATATGATGATGGGTATGTTTTGATACAGTCTTACGTCTCTCCGTAAATGGGTGATCAAAACGACTGTCATTGAACATATCATAAGTCATGTAAAGATATGGATGACCAATAGTAGGATTTGCCCCTTCCTTAACTGGAAGTTTGATATCCACTTTGGGGTGCCCCACCTCATTGGTGCATGACAGGAATGTGTGGCCACACTGATTGAGTCATGACCAATAGATTGGATTAATAAATATGGACTAATCCAATGGCGGGATATCAGTTAGGCAAAGGGATCTAGAATGCATGGGAATCCTCGTTGCTTGTTAGGAGTTATTGCCATAATGACTTAAGTCCTATGACATGGGTAGTAGTGATGTGTTGCTAGATACCCCTCACTACTTATGATGTTTACATCATTGCCATCGTCATATGGATCCTACGGGGTCACACGCAATAGACTCTTGACGTTTCTTTAATCAGAAGCCTCTGGATCAAGTTATTGGATAACTTAGATCCATTTGGAAGATTTCATCAGCGCCAATGGGCCTGATGAGTTGGAAGAAAGTTGTTGGAGCCAAACTTCATTTTTGGCAGGTTGACCCGAAATTGACCTTAATGGGTCACATTTGGATTAGGGTTGCATTGGATTGGATCCAATGGCTTAATCAACCCATGCCATGAAGTTTGGGCTAGCTCATTATCCAATGAGGCCCAATAATAAGTTGTCATGAAGAGAGAATTGGCTTAAGGGGTATAATGGGGAGAAATCTCACCCCATTGGCGCCTAAGGGCATAATGGGGTGAGGGAGGCGCCTTTGCTTCATTATGGAAGTAAAGGGCGCCTAGCCCCTCTTCCTTGGATGGAATACTTGCCTCTAAGGCAAGTCTTGGGGCTGATATGGCTTGAGAACTTTTATGGGAAGCTCCTAGGCGCATATGGATAGTAGGGTAAGGTTTATGGTAAGATCTTGGAGACTTACCTTACCTCCAAACCCTAATTCCCCTCAAACCCTTGTTTAGCCGAATTCCTCTTACATGTTGCGCCTAGCCTCTTCTCCTTGGATGGAAAGAATGCCTCTATAGCATGTCTTGGGCTGAGGTATTGCTTGGGGCGCAAGACAAGGTCTTAGCGCATAAGGAAGGGTTGAATGGGTTTAAGGAAATGTCTTAGAGACTTTCCTTGCCACAAACCCTTTCATCCTAGCCATACACTTGTCCTAATCCTAGCCCTTGCCCAAATCGCCTCTTGTCCTATTCATAGGACCCCTTGCCGCCCTTCTTGTGGTTGTTGGTTGTTGTTGATCGAGTGGACAACATCTTGGAGGGGTGACATATCTCTTGGAGAGACTTGGAGTGCAAGGGGCGAGAGCAACATAGGCTTGGCGCAATCTTCTTCCTTGGAGCCGAAAGTTCTTCCTCTTCCTCTCTTCTTTGGCGCAAGGATTCTTTGTGCTTGGTGGCGTCTTCTTGCCACAAGCCCTATTCGTTCCTTGGCCATAGGCGCACCTTGGAGGTGGCGCAAGCAAAGAAGAAGAGGGAAGTCCTTGGCGGCATCTTCCCTATCCCCTCCTTGGCGCATGTTCTTTTGAAGGTGGCGCAAGTGAGGTGAAGGCTTGAATCTCTTCCCGAGGCTAGCACCAAGCGTGGAAGGGAGCAACGATCAAGGAGTCGACGCGTGGATACTTGTAGAGGACGAGCACTTGAGCGTCTTCAACTTGGCACCTTCATCCTAACAAGCAATAAAGGTACTAACCCTAACACATCCTTGTGTTTTCTCTCTCGCATGGATCCTTGGGAAAGGAATGTGTTTCGGGTGTAATGCTTCTTCCGCTGCGTCCTGGGACTGCAAAATTTTAAATTACACCCGGCATTCCCTAACAGTGGTATCAGAGCTACTTGCGAGAAACACAAGGTGTACGTTTGCTTGTGTGAAAAATTTTTGGAAAATTTTTCTTTCATCCATGCGTGTTTCACCTAGAAGGCGCTTTCATCCAAACTTCTTTTATCAATTTTATGGCTGTAATTTAGATTGTGTTTATGATGGATTTAAGACCAAAGGCGCATGTAGTTTTGTCAAGTAGGACGGGCATTGTGTCTTCGGACTGGCCAGGTCTCTTGATCTGACAAAATTGCCAGCCGATAGGGTCCATGAAATCATCATGAAACTTGATCCCAATTTTAGCATAAATTTGGTTAAGAGAGTGTTTTGGATGATGTTGGCGCATAAGGTGCTAAAATTTGACTTATCCGGATTTTCAAATTTTACATGCGCCACTTGATTGGGTTGATATGGTCATAGCGAGTGCCCTCCTGTGTTGTGATGTGGAAGCATGTTTCCACCTGTGATGAATGCTTGTAAAATCTTTCTACCACCTGTGTGTGGTTCTCACCCTTCTTGATGTAAAATTTTCATCTTTCCTTATAATAGATGTAGAATCGTTTACATAAGATAGGTTAAGGATCATCAAAGACAACAAGGTGTCTTCTTCAACCGATTTCAGAGTGGCGCCAGCTTTGGAAGCGTGGTGATGGATTTGCGGTTGAAGGAAGGGATGCTTGCTTTCGGCTTCTGGCATGGGCTGATCTGCTAAAGGGACTCGCAATCCTTGGATGCATGATAACATGTCACATGGCTCGTGGCAAGTTATGTGTATGAAAAGGGCTATGACCATATCGACCAAACTAGCATGCCTGTGATGGTTTATTATTTTGTCCATAGCATGCCTGTGATGATTTTCCTTTGCTGCCATAACCATAGGAAAACTGCATGCTAGAAAAGAATAAAATAAACATGCAAAACTCTCATTGAAATATCAAGTCAAATAGCCTTCTAACGCGTAGCCCTCATCAAGCTATCGATCGGTGGTGTTGTGAACTGTTTCCCACCCTCGTGGGACACACCCACTTATCTTTAGAAGGTGTGCGGTGACAATGATTTCCCCAGTCCAGTTTTAACCTGGGCGTGCCTTCGCAAGGAAATTCGTTGGCCCTAGGCATAACGGTTAGGACCAGACTTGACTAGTTTTTCATATGTCACTGACATGATGAATCACTAGAGGCAGCTGTTGAGAGGATAGGGTTCTGTGTTGTATCCAGCCCTCGCTGGACATAGGGCGCCTAGTCTGTCTTAACTAAGAGGAATTGTGCGCGGCACAATTGGCTGGCATGCCTACCTAAGGAAGCATGAGACTCTCTGTGCATCTCAACTCACCCTCGTGAGTCGCAGAGACCTCACGTCAAATTAGGATCCTACTCACATATTTCCAAGTTGAGTTTGAGAGTTATCAACTTGTTAAGGAAATAGTGGGAGTATAGCATTTAATTTAAAGTCCTTGTTAAATGCTTTATCAAAGTACTTATTTTGCTTGTTTGCTTATTGTAGATGATTCCATCTCCTGAACCTAGATTGAAACTTCTTAAAAATAAACTGGATGGAACAAATTGGACAATATGGTTCAGACTTTTGTCCAAACTTCTAGAACATGAGAATATGGTATATCTTCTTGAAAGACCTCCAACCCAGCCCTTTATATATTTCTGTACAGAGTGGGAGTGGAATGTCTATCTTGAACATTGTGTGGATAGTGAACATTACACTGCTCTTATTTTGAGGTGCTTGACCCCTGAGGTCTAGGTTGAGTGTGATGAGATGGGGATTTATGATATGATCATACATCTTCGACGTCTCTTCACACCAGGCACTTCAAATAGTGATCAAGAGAGTGTTGTTGGATCTTCTGGGTGATCGCCTGAATCCAGGAATGACTATGGTTCCGTATCTTCGAAGCTAAAACTTCGGAAGACTGGGAATGCATGGAAATTTCAGGATGGATTAAGGCCTAGGAAGAGCATGGCACAAAAGAAGGGATGTTATCCATCTGCTTCAGGTATTGTGTTACTGAGGTCTTTATGTCTACTTCTTATTCATGGGTACTGGGTACCGCATGAGGAGCTTACATATGTTTTTCATATGCAGGGGCTCAAAAGAAGTAGGACAATAAGGCTTGGTGGGATCGACTTTCGAGTCGGGGACGGAGCATTGGATGCTGCTGTTGATGTCATCTCACTACCTTCAAAGACTTCAACTAGAACTTTGCTATTATATACTAGCTTTTGTATTAGAACATTATGTCCATTATTTTGAATGGATTTTCAGTTTGAAATAAATTGGTATTTCCTTAAATATGGAATGTTCTATAGTAGTGGTATAATTGATGATAGCTTGTAGTTCTGTATGTAACACTGAATAGATCAAGTCCAATGATTCAATCAATACCATCTCTTTGCATTGTCTCTTGGGCCATAAGACAAAAGTCACATCCAAAAGTCCATGGACTATTGGGATTCTTATCCTTTCAGGGTTATGATATATGTGAGCCTTGTCTAATGGACAAGATGACAGATGCTACCTTCATTTAGGAAGGAGAGAGAGGTTAGATACTTGTTGGATCTAGTGCACAGCAATGTGTGTAGACCCATGGAGACAAGCACTAAGTGGTATACTTCATTAAGTTGGGATATGTCATATCCAACATGTAACTTTGGAGAAATCCAAGAAGTTAAGAAATGAAGTATAGAATCGAATTGGAGAATCTATTAAAACCCTTTGATTGGATCAAAGTGGGAAGTGAAGAATTTGATGACTATCTTGAGGAGTATGGGGTTGTCTCACAGCTTACTTGGAACACCACAACTGTGTGGTGAAATTCAAAGAAAGAAAAGGGAACACATTGGATGTGGTTCCACCTTTGAATAGTCATGCAAATTTACTTCCTTTAGAGGCCATGCAAGCAACTATTCTGACACTCCATAGTGTGTATTTGTGGGGCACTGAGAGTGCTACTTCTATCCCAATGAGAACAAAATATTTGTTGCTCAAACTACTGTCTTTCTTGAGGAGATATCTTTTTGAAAGAAGCTAGTGGGAGTAGATTTGATTAGGACAAGGTCCAAAAATCAACCACAATACAGTTAGACACAAATGGAGAGTAGAATTACACATGCAGGTTGAAAGTCAACCTGAGGTTCAAGTAACACAGGAACCACATGAGTCTGAATGGATTCGAAATACTCTCACAGGTTGTGGGCATGACAAATTTTTCATCTAGGATGAACCTAAAGACTTATGAGGAAATGGAAGCAGTCAGTGGACTAAATTCCAAGAGATGGCTGAGCGCCATAAGAACCGTAATGGACTCCATGTCTGCTAATCAAGTGTGGGACTTGATTGAGCCGCCTAAGGGGTAACACCCAGAGGCTTATGTGGATCTTCTTGGAAGATAGACATGGAAAGTAACATTGTTACCTATGATGACAAGCTAGTGAATGAAATTTCAGATAAGTCCACTGGGTGGATAGTGATGAAATTTTTCACCGATAGCTTTGTTTGAGTCCATTAGGTATCTACTTGTTATAATTGCATGTTCTGTTATAGCGTGTTGTTATGAAAAATTGCTTTTCTTAATGGACGTCTAGAAGAGGATGTCTAGATGGAAATAGCCAAAATGTTTTCATACAGTCGCCATAAAGATATGTATGGTATTATACAAGTATCCTGTGTTTACAAGAAGATCAGTGGGAGCATCATAATGTTTATTGTTCTAATTGATTGACGATATCTCCTCGCATAAAATGACATCCCAGCTCTTCACGCTGTGAAGTACAGGCTTGGAATGTATTTCGAGAAGAATGACCTAGGGAATGCAGCCTACATTCTAGGCATGTGGATCAAAAGGGATCCAAGAAAGTCATTGCCCTTTAGTCAATCTAAGTTCATCCAGGAGATTCTGGAGAGGTTCATGTTGGATCATTCCAAAGGATGACACCTTCCAGAGAGACATAGTCTGATTCTCTCCATGATGCAATGTCTTTTGACACAGCAGGAGAGAGATAACATGAATCTATAATCCTAATACATTGGGTATAGGATAGATTATGTTTTGTGCAACTGGCACAAGACTATGTGTGGCGAATGCTTGGAGCAATGCCAGCAAGTTTCAATCTAATCCTAGTGTTCATACACTAGATAGCTGTGAAAGCAACCCTTCGTACTTGGGAAGTATAAAGGATTGAATTTTAGTCTGTGATAGACAGGAAGAACTTTGTGTACAGGGGTACACTGACACTTCGTTCCAGTCTAATGACTATCGTTCACAGCCAGGATTTGCGCTTTGCCTTGATGTGGTGTTGTAGGCTGAAAGAGCTTTATGCAAACCATAGTGGCAAATTCTACAATTAAGGCTGAGTACGTTGCAGCTTCTTGTGGCAGCAAAGGAAGCAGCTTCATTCATTTGAACTTGATTTAGTCCCTTTGTGCTTGATGGTCCAGTATAGTTCTTACTGGAGCCGTAAGCATGTATAAAGGAACTTAGCACTCAAGTATGTACTGCAGCGATATCATCTGATCTTGGAGATCATGGATAAAGATGATGATTCAAATTAGTAAAAATAAACACAGATAGCAATCTGGAAAAACCCACTGACGTAGCCTCTGGTGCAGCAGAAGCTAAATAAGTCATACTAGAGACATAGGGACTGATTAAAATATCAGTTGCCCTTGGTCTTAGTGCAAGTGGGAGATTGTTAGTGTATATGCCCTGCAGACCAATGTATGGACATGATCAGGCATTGTTTGAATGTACTTTGAAAGAATTAATGTAATTGATATAATCAATAAAGGCATGGTCGTTATTATGCAGATTGCTTTACCTGCGTTGATGTATTGAATTGCATAGATAATGTCCCAGGAGTTTGGATTGGATCCATTCTCACAAGCTATCCCCAGTCAAGGTACCTTAGCAGATATGGGACAGCTTTGGTACATGTTGAAAGTAACCCTAGGTTACATGCGCATAAATTTCTTTCGTAACTAGGTCCACAATCGAATGGCTTAAACATATGATCAACATTTGAAGACTTGTAAAACAAGTAAGGATGTTACCATAGCCATGATTTGAGTGGCGGCTTGGAAGAAGGAAAGGGGCGAGTGCCTCTTCTCCAAAGGAATCGCACACAAGGTGAGATAGGCTTCCTTCCTTGCGCTCCTTGTGCTAGCAAGTTGCCAAGGATCCTTTGATCGAGTCTTGGAGAGGAGATGTGTTCTCCCTTAGCCGGTCTTCCCCTTTTTCTTTTCTTCGTCAAGAAGGTCTACTCCACGCACCACACCTAGATGACGAGGGGAGAGAGAGTTGCTATCGAAACCATGAAAGAAGAAGCCCAAAAAGGAAGGTTCGGTTACCATGTCTCATGGCAAAACCGATATGTAACTTCCTCTCATTAACTCCCCTTTTAAGATTCAAAACTCTCCTCTTAATTGAACCATGCGTTCACCCTAAGTGAACCGGTCCAATTCATTTGGTTCAAGGACCAAATCGAACCAGCCATGGTTTGGATCTCTTTGAACCAAATGGCTCAAGATCTAACCACACATCTCTTGACCCTCTTGATCTCTTCGATCAAGCATCAATTCTCCCGATCGAAGCTTACCGATCATATGCCCTAATCAATCAAACATGATCAGACTAGATCTCACTTCCAATCAGAGTTTAAATTGCTTTAAACAGAACTAGAATAATTCCAGTCCACACGATCTGACATAGGTAAGCCATATCATCAAATTGTGCGACCCTAAGGGTTTCCTTCAACGTCGGTAACGATAACTTACGTCATCACGATCAGAGAGGGGTATCTAGCAACACATCACTGTCTCCCGATATGAAGGAAAGAGTCTTCCAAGACTACTCCCAAAACATAGCACAAGTGTGAATCCAATTCATACAGTATACATGTCCCCTTTGCCACTGGATGTTCTCGTTGACAAGCGTGTCAAGCCTGTAATTCCAACACGATAAGAATGGTTAGATCAGATGAACATAGTCATCTGGGTATGGCCATACACTTTCTCAACCATCTCATCCAGGGGGCCCCTTTAGAACATCACACTCCAACTAGGAGAGGCAATCCTATATCTATCACCAGTGTCCTAACATGAGTCATGCCCACCATCCAAGATAATCCTTAACCATTATCTTTCAAATGATATTGAACTACCTCAAGACAATGCCAATCATCATTTAGAAACACAAGTGATCTCAAGTCAGAGGGAGTATACCACTTGCTTGCTTACAAGGATTATTCACATTGTGACAAACAATTGAATATCCTAAGTAGGGTCAGTCCAGTACATCCAATGCACTTATGTGTCTAAATCTTATTCCATGCTCGAAGCATCCTATAAGATTAGAACACATATTAGTCTCAATCATATCAAGGCTGTCTCATGTTCACCAAGATATCTCGACTAAGGACAATACTGCATGTCAGCCAAGCTAAAACACCAATGAGACATTATTCAGAAGTATACATACAGCAGCAGATAATGTAACAATCTGAATAACAACAATTGCCTTTATAAAACATAGTTTATACATGATACTGATAATAACCCAAGGCCTCAAACATTTAGCCTTAAGGGCATACCCCAACACATGTGAGACTGGTGTATGGGCTGGTTAGGTGTGGGGCACAGTAACGCAGACATACAGGTGCATTGGATGCACTGGAGTGATCCACCGTGAGGATTGACTTGTCTAGTCAACAAGTCAATCTCACATGCAAGAGGTTTGCATTGATCCTTAGACTTGAGGTATTCATGTCTAGATATGATGATGGGTATGTTTTGATACAGTCTTACGTCTCTCCGTAAATGGGTGATCAAAACGACTGTCATTGAACATATCATAAGTCATGTAAAGATATGGATGACCAATAGTAGGATTTGCCCCTTCCTTAACTGGAAGTTTGATATCCACTTTGGCTTGCCCCACCTCATTGGTGCATGACAGGAATGTGTGGCCACACTGATTGAGTCGTGACCAATAGATTGGATTAATAAATATGGATTAATCCAATGGCGGGATATCAGTTAGGCAAAGGGATCTAGAATGCATGGGAATCCTCGTTGCTTGTTAGGAGTTATTGCCATAATGACTTAAGTCCTATGACATGGGTAGTAGTGATGTGTTGCTAGATACCCCTCACTACTTATGATGTTTACATCATTGCCATCGTCATATGGATCCTACGGGGTCACACGCAATAGACTCTTGACGTTTCTTTAATCAGAAGCCTCTGGATCAAGTTATTGGATAACTTAGATCCATTTGGAAGATTTCATCAGCGCCAATGGGCCTGATGAGTTGGAAGAAAGTTGTTGGAGCCAAACTTCATTTTTGGCAGGTTGACCCGAAATTGACCTTAATGCGTCACATTTGAATTAGGGTTGCATTGGATTGGATCCAATGGCTTAATCAACCCATGCCATGAAGTTTGGGCTAGCTCATTATCCAATGAGGCCCAATAATAAGTTGTCATGAAGAGAGAATTGGCTTAAGGGGTATAATGGGGAGAAATCTCACCCCATTGGCGCCTAAGGGCAAAATGGGGTGAGGGAGGCGCCTTTGCTTCATTATGGAAGTAAAGGGCGCCTAGCCCCTCTTCCTTGGATGGAATACTTGCCTCTAAGGCAAGTCTTGGGGCTGATATGGCTTGAGAACTTTTATGGGAAGTTCCTTGGTGCTTATGGATAGTAGGGTAAGGTTTATGGTAAGATCTTGGAGACGTACCTTACCTCCAAACCCTAATTCCCCTCAAACCCTTGCTTAGCCGAATTCCTCTTACATGTTGCGCCTAGCCTCTTCTCCTTGGATGGAAAGAATGCCTCTATAGCATGTCTTGGGCTGAGGTATTGCTTGGGGCGCAAGACAAGGTCTTTGCGCATAAGGAAGGGTTGAATGGGTTTAAGGAAATGTCTTTGTGACTTTCCTTGCCACAAACCCTTTCATCCTAGCCATACACTTGTCCTAATCCTAGCCCTTGCCCAAATCGCCTCTTGTCCTATTTATAGGACCCCTTACCGCCCTTCTTGTGGTTGTTGGTTGTTGTTGATCGAGTGGACAACATCTTCGAGGGGTGACATATCTCTTGGAGAGACTTGGAGTGCAAGGGGCGAGAGCAACATAGGCTTGGCGCAATCTTCTTCCTTGGAGCCGAAAGTTCTTCCTCTTCCTCTCTTCTTTGGCGCAAGGATTCTTTGTGCTTGGTGGTGTCTTCTTGCCACAAGCCCTATTCGTTCCTTGGCCATAGGCGCACCTTGGAGGTGGCGCAAGCAAAGAAGAAGAGGGAAGTCCTTGGCGGCATCTTCCCTATCCCCTCCTTGGCGCATGTTCTTTTGAAGGTGGCGCAAGTGAGGTGAAGGCTTGATTCTCTTCCCGAGGCTAGCACCAAGCGTGGAAGGGAGCAACGATCAAGGAGTCGACGCGTGGATACTTGTAGAGGACGAGCACTTGAGCGTCTTCAACTTGGCACCTTCATCCTAACAAGCAATAAAGGTACTAACCCTAACACATCCTTGTGTTTTCTCTCTCGCATGGATCCTTGGGAAAGGAATGTGTTTTAGGTGTAATGCTTCTTCCGCTGCGTCCTGGGACTGCAAAATTTTAAATTACACCCGGCATTCCCTAACTCAAATGGACTTTTTCCTGTGGCAGAAGAAACTTGAATATTATATGAAAATTGGGCCGTATCTAGCAATTTGATCCAATTCTTCTGAGTCGAAGAAACAAAGTGTCTAAGATACCCCTCAAGCAACGCATTAATCCTCTCTATCTGCCCATCAGTCTGTGGATGGTATGCTGTTGACATTTTGAGATCTGTACCCAACTTCTTAAACAGTGAAGACCAGAACTTCCCAGTGAACCTCGGGTCTCTGTCACTAATGATCTCTCTGGGTAAACCAAAATGTTTAACTACATGTGTCATAAACAGATTAGCCGTCACCTCAGCAGTGCACGGCTCCGGTGCAGGCGCAAACACAACATATTTTGAACATCTATCCACCACTACAAAGACAGATGCCATTCCTTCCACACGGGGAAACTGGGTAATGAAATCCATGGACACCGAAACAAATAGCTTCTCAGGAATAGGCAAGGGCTACAAAAGTCCTGCCTCCTTTCTCCTCTCAACCTTGTCTTGCTGGCAGACAAGACAAGTCCTAACATAGTGCTCCACGTCCTCTTTCATCCCCAGCCAGTACCAAGCTCTACTCAATAGTGCAAACATGCGCTTCCCTCCTGGGTGACCAGCCCAGACTGTATCGTGATACTCACACATGAGGCCAAATATGACATTCCCAGCAGAATGAACATACGGCCTATCTCCTCGTGCCATGATCAATCCATCCTCACTCAAGTAGAAGCGACGGGTTACACCCTCTCTTATCTTCGCTACTAGCTTCATGTAGGATTGATCTGAACCCATTGTGTCTCTAATCAACTGAATGACCTTACTCACAGCATAAGACATAGCAGAACAACGAGAAATGGAGGTAACTCTGCTCAATGCATCTGAAACCTGATGAATGCGCCCTGGCTTGTGTTCCCAATCAAAGTCAAACTCAGCTAATTTGTCTTGCCATCTGGCCTGTCTGGCAGATAATTTCTTTTGAGTCTGAAAGAAAGTGTTGGCCACATTATCAGTTTTCACTATAAACTTGTTCCCCAACAAATATACCCTCCATAGCTTTAAGCAATGTACCACTGCTAGCATTTCTTTCTCGTGAGCTGAATAGTTCATTTCGGCACTTTTCAATTTTCTGCTTTCAAAAGCTACTGGTCTACCATCCTGTACTAACACTCCCCCTAAAGTTCTATCAGACGCGTCTGTGTGTACCTCAAAAGCTAGGAAAAAGTCTGGTAACCTCAGGACTAGTTATGAAGTCACCTGTGACTTCAGTATATCAAATGCAGTTTGGTGCTTGGCCTCCCAAGCCCAAGTGACTTCCTTCCTCAAAAGGTCAGTCAAAGGCGCTACTATCTTGGAATAGTCCTTGATAAATAGCCTATAAAAGTTAGCAAGTCCTAGAAAAGACCTCAATGTGC
This sequence comes from Costus lasius, assembly GCA_027563935.2. NCBI lineage: Eukaryota > Viridiplantae > Streptophyta > Magnoliopsida > Zingiberales > Costaceae > Costus > Costus lasius. The sequence goes on along the minus strand of CM050451.1, from coordinate 25,568,695 downwards.
TAACTGAAGTAGGTGCAGGCCACTCCTCAATGGCTCTAATCTTGCTAGAATCTATGTGAACCTGACCTCCACCAACAACATGCCCCAGAAATTCAATCTCACTCTGCGCAAACTCGCACTTTTCCAGCTTCAGATACAACTAATTCTGCCTTAGCACTGTTAAGACCTCTCTTAAGTGCTCTCTATGCTCTTCCATATTGGCAGAATAAATGACAATATCATCTAAATAAACAACAACAAACTTGTCCAGGAACGGATGTAGAATGTTGTTCATCAAATTGCAAAACGTAGCTGGTGCGTTGGTCAGCCCAAATGGTATGACCAACAACTCGTAAGATCCATATCTAGTCACACATGTCGTCTTAGGCTCATCCCCTTCAGCTATTCTCACCTGCCAATATCCTGATCAAAGGTCCAATTTTGTAAACACCTTTGCATGCACAAGGCGGTCTATCAAATCCTGGATCAATGGAATAGGATATGCATTCCTCACTGTAACTTTGTTCAAAGCTCTATAATCAACACACATCCTTAAACTTCCATCCTTCTTCCTTGGATCTGCGTTCACAGTCTTCACACTGGTATCACACTGGCTAGTTTTCAATCTCAGCTGGTCCTTCACCCTGTCTGAGACAAACACATGTGTAGCTCCAGTGTCTACCATAGCTGCTATAGATGTACCATTTAGCTCCACATCCACATACATCAGGGGTGAAGACCGCGCACTGACATTTGCAATCACTAGTGGATTAACAGAAACTGATGCGCTTCCCTGGTCTTTCTTTCCTTTCTCCCCATTACTGTCACCAAAGTACTTATCATCTTTCTGGTAGGACAGTCTCTCATCATATGTGGTCCATAGCAAATAAAGCACTCTATCTTCTTCTTTGTGCTAGGCTCGGCAGTCCTCTTCTGCTGAGGCTGATAGTGCTTCTTCTGTGGGCTCTTCTGTTGGTACACTACTGTATTTCCTTTATTTTTCCAATTCTGCGCATTCTTCTTCTGTGGCTGTCTATTTTGAACTGGTGATTTGTTTTGGGGTACTGTCCTAGTCCCTTGAGCTGTCATAGTAGGACGAGGTGCTCCCATGTCTACTAATCCATCAGCTGCTGCGACTGCCTCCCTATAGGTAGTCACTGACTGGTGTCTCACCTCAGTAAGTGCCCATGGCTGTAATCCTCCTAGAAAGTCTTGGAACTTCTCTTCTTCGCTCTTGTTAGGTATTTCAAGCAATAGGGTAGCAAATTGCTTGACATACTCTCTAACAGTGCCAGTCTGCCTCAAATACCTCAAAGTCATCCTAGCATCATGTAAGGCATTTACTGGTCTAAACTGAGCCCTCATCTTAGTTTTCAAATCATCCCATGAGGCTATCTCTGGATTCTCTCCCTCCGTCCTGGGAGCGATAGAGGTTCTCCACCATAATTTGGCATCCCCACGCAGGTAGGATACAAAAACCTCTATCCTATCCTCATCAATGACTTCTGCTGCTCTAAAGTAGTGCTCCATGTCAAAGATGAAGTTATCCAACTCTTTTGCTACTCTAACTCCCGCAAAAGTAACTGGGTCGGGAATATGGCGTCTAGCAGGCTGAACAAGGGGTGGCGCATGTGGGGTAGGTGGGTGGGAAGCCACCTGCACCACCAACAATCTCAGTGCAGTGACCTCTGTAGTGATTGTCGCTAAGTCCTGCGCCATAGTGCTAATCCTCCCATCAGTGTACTCTCTGTACTGATGGAACATCTCCATCAATGCCTCTAGGCGCTCAGAAAGAGGCTCTCCCTGCCACTCAAAATCTGCCTCTAAGCCAATAGTGTCCTCCAGTCTGGAGAACTGCTCCTCAAACTGTGCCATACTCCTGGTCCTGGGTGCAATGGTGTGCTGCTTTGCTCTGTGGATCTGCTGACTGTAGAATGCTCCTGTACTCACCTGGCTAGAACTGATCGATTAGAAGGAGTTACTGAGGTCTTACGCCCCGGCGCTAAGCAACGACGTACGCAACACCCAAACAGTGATCCAACTAACGTCTATATCCTGGTGGTCCAAACTCGTGCTGAGCTATCCCTCTGATACCACTTTGTCACGCCCTAATTTTCACCTTAAATTTTTGCGTAAATCTTGAGAGTGATGGCGCAATCAGGCTATGTTTTTAGCTTGAATGGAGGAGCAGTGGTGTGGAAGAGTTTCAAACAATCAATAGTTGCTGATTCCACAACAGAAGCCGAGTATGTTGCAGCCTCAGAAGCATCAAAGGAGGCAGTATGGATTCGTAAGTTCGTACAGGAACTTGGTGTTGTTCCTTCAAGTGCAGATCCATTGGTTATCTTCTGTGATAACACTGGAGCGATTGCGCAAGCAAAGGAACCACGGTCACACCAGAAGTCCAAGCACATACAGAGAAGGTTTCACCTGATCCGTGAGATCATAGATCGAGGAGAGATCAAGATCTGCAAGGTTCATACAGAAGACAATCTAGCTGACCCGCTTACAAAGCCTCTGGCGCAGCAGAAGCATGAGAAGCACTGTAATAATATGGGTTTGAGATTTCTCAACCATTAGTTTAAGTGCAAGTGGGAGATTGTTGGGGTATGCCCTTAAGGCTAAATGTTTGAGGCCTTGGGTTATTATCAGTATCATGTATAAACTATGTTTTATAAAGGCAATTGTTGTTATTCAGATTGTTATATTATCTGCTGCTGTATGTATACTTCTGAATAATGTCTCATTGGTGTTTCAGCTTGGCTGACATGCAGTATTGTCCTTAGTCGAGATATCTTGGTGAACATGAGACAGCCTTGATATGATTGAGACTAATATGTGTTCTAATCTTATAGGATGCTTCGAGCATGGAATAAGATTTAGACACATAAGTGCATTGGATGTACTGGACTGACCCTACTTAGGATATTCAATTGTTTGTCACAATGTGAATAATCCTTGTAAGCAAGCAAGTGGTATACTCCCTCTGACTTGAGATCACTTGTGTTTCTAAATGATGATTGGCATTGTCTTGAGGTAGTTCAATATCATTTGAAAGATAATGGTTAAGGATTATCTTGGATGGTGGGCATGACTCATGTTAGGACACTGGTGATAGATATAGGATTGCCTCTCCTAGTTGGAGTGTGATGTTCTAAAGGGGCCCCCTGGATGAGATGGTTGAGAAAGTGTATGGCCATACCCAGATGACTATGTTCATCTGATCTAACCATTCTCATCGTGTTGGAATTACAGGCTTGACACGCTTGTCCAACGAGAACATCTAGTGGCAAAGGGGACATGTATACTGTATGAATTGGATTCACACTTGTGCTATGTTTTGGGAGTAGTCTTGGAAGACTCTTTCCTTCATATCGGGAGACAGTGATGTGTTGCTAGATACCCCTCTCTGATCGTGATGACGTAAGTTATCGTTACCGACGTTGAAGGAAACCCTTAGGGTCGCACAATTTGATGATATGGCTTACCTATGTCAGATCGTGTGGACTGGAATTATTCTAGTTCTATTTAAAGCAATTTAAACTCTGATTGGAAGTGAGATCTAGTCTGATCATGTTTGATTGATTAGGGCATATGATCGGTAAGCTTCGATCGGGAGAATTGATGCTTGATCGAAGAGATCAAGAGGGTCAAGAGATGTGTGGTTAGATCTTGAGCCATTTGGTTCAAAGAGATCCAAACCATGGCTGGTTCGATTTGGTCCTTGAACCAAATGAATTGGACCGGTTCACTTAGGGTGAACGCATGGTTCAATTAAGAGGAGAGTTTCAAATCTTAAAAGGGGAGTTAATGAGAGGAAGTTACATATCTGTTTTGCCATGAGACATGGTAACCGAACCTTCCTTTTTGGGCTTCTTCTTTCATGGTTTCGATAGCAACTCTCTCTCCCCTCGTCGTCTAGGTGTGGTGCGTGGAGTAGACCTTCTTGACGAAGAAAAGAAAAAGGGGAAGACCGGCTAAGGGAGAACACATCTCCTCTCCAAGACTCGATCAAAGGATCCTTGGCAACTTGCTAGCACAAGGAGCGCAAGGAAGGAAGCCTATCTCACCTTGTGTGCGATTCCTTTGGAGAAGAGGCACTCGCCCCTTTCCTTCTTCCAAGCCGCCACTCAAATCATGGCTATGGTAACATCCTTACTTGTTTTACAAGTCTTCAAATGTTGATCATATGTTTAAGCCATTCGATTTTGGACCTAGTTACGAAAGAAATTTATGCGCATGTAACCTAGGGTTACTTTCACCAACAATGGTGGCCGAATGTGAACTCCTCTCAAGCACTCGCCTCCACCAATGGAACCAGATGGGAATGGAAGGAAAGATGATGGCGTGAGCTTCCCCAAGCTAGCCTCCAAAGTCTCCTCCACAATCGGCCAAAGGAAGAAGAAAGAAGATGATGTCGCCCTCTTCTCTAATGTCGCCACTCCCAAGTCAATTTCGGTTCTCCCCAATCCGATTGCCAATTGATTTCCAAGATCCCCAATTTCATTTGGACTTTTGTCATTTATGCCCTTATGCATAATGAAGCCTTTAACAAGATGCGCCTCCTCTTTACTTCAGCGAATCACTCAAGCTTGGGCTGGCCCTCTCATGCAACATAAGGCTTTGGCTCTCCTATTGGTCTTGGGTTTGAATCTCACACGTGACATATTTTTTTTGCCAATGCTTGTACACCTCTATACAAGCCTTTGATGATGCCCCATGGTCCATGTAGCCTCCTACATTGACCCTTATATTTTTGCTAGTGCATGCTCATTGCCATGTACCTGCAAAACATCTTAACACAAGAATTAGCATCCTAACTTCACTACTTCTCTTGCTTTTCTCTAACTTTACCCCCTTTGTCCCTACTCATAACCTCACTGAGTCCATGGGAAAGGTGGGGTAGTACCCCAAAGTACCCCGGGCGTCACACCAAGGATGAATGGAACTCTCGGCCAAGGTGGAACAAGGTGGTCGGATGTGTGAGCTCCCCTCAATCAAGCCGCCACCAAGCTCCAAGATGAATGGCACTCTCGGCCAAGGTGGAAGATGAGCTCCCTCAAGCTCGCCTCAACTCGCCAAGATGGAAGATGGAATGGAAGATCCGTGAGCTCCCTCAAGCTCACGCCCAAATCAGCCAAGGAAGAAGATGGATGAAGATGTCGCCCTCTCTTCTAAGCCGCCACCCCCAAATCGCCAATGGAAGAAGATGGAACTCTCGTCTCCAAGCAAGAGAGCAAGGTGTAGCCGAATGGATGCTTGAGCTCCTCTCAAGCAAACCGATGGGAATGAAGGATGATGCATGAGCTCCTCTCAATCAAACCCCCAAATCGCCAAGGTGGAAGAAGATGAACTCGTCTTCTCCAAGTCGTCAAGCTCCTCTCACTCTCGGTTCCTTCCAATGCCGATTGAGATTTTTCCTCCAAGATCCCCAATTCAATTTGGGCCCCAAATGGTTAAGTCATTTTCGCCCCTATGTGTAAGGAAAGCCTTTAACAAGGTCGCACCTCCATTGTCTTTAGTAATCACCTTGAACCTAGGTTGGCTCTCCCATACAATATAATCTTTGGCACTCCTATAGGTCTTGAGTTCGAGACTCACCCATGCCCTTTTTTTTTGTATAAGCTTGTATACTTCTTTACAAGCCTTTGTGATGTGCCATGGCCCATGTAGCCTCCTACATGTGCCCACATATTTTTGCTAGTGAACATGCTCCTTGCCATGTACCTACAAAACATCTTAACATAAGATTAGTGATCTAGCTTCACTACTTCACTTCTCTTCTCTAACTTTACCCCCTTCATCCCTACTCATAACCTCCATGAGTCCATGGGAAAGGCGGGGTAGTACCCCAAAGTACCCCGGGAGTCACAATTCTCCCCCACCTGAATTAGCATTCGCCCTCGATGCTAGGTACTCATCGTATTGTTTCAACAATCTCTCATACTACTCCAAATCCACGGCCTTTTCCCAAGTTGCATCTTCAAGTGTCTCATCTATCCACTGAACCAAAAATTCAGTTTTTCGCCCATGGGCCCACTAGATGCATAGATTCTATGATCTAGAATCTTTAATAGTCTCCTGCCATAATCAACTCTCCCTTGAGCTGGTTGTCTTCTCTCTTCTCCACGGTCTGGATGCTTTCCATCTGGATGATACTTCTTCAACAAACTAACATGGAAGGTTGGATAAAACTGTAGCCATGGTGGTAACTGAAGTCTATAAGCAATAGGACCTACCCTTTTGATAATCTTGAAAGGACCCTCATATCTCCTCACAAGACCCCGATGATAAGTGCGGGGTGAGTTTGAGTAACACAAGGTCACCCACATTAAACTCAAGATGCCTTATGTCTCTATTCGTATACTGTACCATCCTGTTTCTAGCTTCCTGCAAGCTATCACGAGCTTCCTGCCATAGCTCGGTTCTATCTTCCACAAACTTATTAGCCGCCTGGCATTTCCCCTCTAAACTCCTATTTAGTGTATCCACGGGTGTCATAGGCTGCCACCCTAACACTGTCTCAAAAGGACTCTTTCCTGTAGCAGAAGAGACCTGGATGTTGTATGCAAACTGGGCTGTATCTAGCAGTCTAATCCAATTCTTCTGAGTCGAAGACACAAAATGTCTGAGATACCCCTCAAGCAATGCATTAATCCTCTCTGTCTGTCCATCAGTCTGTGAATGATATGCTGTTGACATCGTAAGATGGGTACCCAACTTCTTGAACAAAGAAGACCAAAATCTCCCAGTAAACCTAGGATCTCTGTCATTAATAATCTCTCTGGGTAAACCAAAATGTTTCACCATATGTGTCATAAACAAATTGGCCATCACCTCAGCAGTGCAAGGCTTTGGTGCAGGTGCAAACACAGCATATTTGGAATATCTGTCAACTACCACAAATACAGATGTCATTCCATCCACTCGGGGAAAATGGGTAATGAAATCCATAGATATAGAAACAAATGGCTTCTCTGGAATAGCTAAAGGCTGCAAAAGCCCCGCTTCCTTTCTCCTCTCAACCTTGTCTTGCTGGCAGACAAGACAAGTCTTCACATAATGTTTTACATCCTCCTTCATCCCCAGCCAGTACCAAGCTCTACTCAATAAAGAAAACATGCGCTTCCCTCCTGGGTGACTAGCCTAGACTATATCGTGATACTCACGCATGAGAGTGAATCTGACATTTCCAAAAGAATGAACATACAGTCTATCACCTCGTGCTATAATCAGCCCATCATCACTCAAGTAGAAGCGGCGGGTGACTCCCTCTTTGATCTTCGCCACTAACTTCATATAAGACTGATCTGAACCCATAGTGTCTCGAATCAACTGAGTTACTTTACTCACAGCATAAGACATAGCACAATAGTGAGAAACGGAGGAGATCCTGCTCAAAGCATCAGGAACCTGGTGAATACGCCCTGGCTTGTGCTCCTAGCTGAAATCAAACTCAGCTAACTACTCTTGCCATCTGGCTTGCCTGGCAGACAACTTCTTCTGAGTCTGGAAGAAGGTGTTAGCCACATTATCAGTTTTCACCGTGAACTTGTTCCCCAACAAGTACACCCTCCATAGCTTTAAACAATGTACTACTGCTAGCATTTATTTCTCGTGAGCTGAATAGTTCATCTCGGCACTTTTCAACTTTCGGCTCTCATAAGCCACTGGTCTACCATCCTGTACCAACACTCCCCCCAATGCTCTATCGGATGCATCTGTGTGTACCTCAAAAGCTAAGGAAAAGTCTAGTAACCTCAGGACTGGTTCTGAAGTCACCTGTAACTTCAGTCTATCAAATGCATTTTGGTGCTTGGCCTCCCAAGCCCATGTAACATCTTTCCTAAGAAGGTCAGTCAAAGGCGCTGCTCTCTTGGAGCAATCCTTGATAAATCGCCTATAGAAGTTAGCAAGTCCTAGAAAGGACCTCAAAGCGCTAACTGAAGAAGGTGCAGGCCACTCCTCAATGGCTCTAATCTTGCCTAAATCCATGTGAACCTGACCTGAATCAACAACATGCCCCAGAAATTCCACTTCATTCCGTGCAAACTCACATTTTTCCAGCTTCAAATAGACAACAACAAACTTTCCAGGAATGGATGAAGAATGTTATTCATCAAATTGCAAAAAGTAGCAGGTGCATTGGTCAGCCCAAATGGCATGACCAGAAACTCATACGATCCATATCTTGTCACACAGGTGGTCTTGGGCTCATCTCCTTCAGCAATTCTCACCTGCCAGTACCCAGATCGAAGGTCCAATTTAGTAAACACCTTTGCATGCACAAGGCGGTCAATCAAATCTTGGATCAATGGAATGGGATATGCATTTTTCACTGTGACCTTATTCAAAGCTCTATAATCAATGCACATTCTCAAACTTCCATCCTTCTTTCTCTGAAACAACACAGGTGCCCTATAAGGTGCTTTTGAAGGCTGAATATACCCAGACTCAAGTAATTTGTCTAGCTGTTTCCTCAACTCAGCTAGATCAGAAGGAGGCATTCTATACGGTGACTGTGCTGGTGGGACTGCTCCTGGCACTAACTCAATAGCATGGTCGATGTCCCGCCTTGGTGGTAACACCTTAGGCATCTCAGGGGGAATCACATCTCTAAACTCATGTAACAGGCCTCCAATCGGTGCAGGTAACTGATGTATCCGCTCACCCAAAGTAAGACTTGTCGCCCCTATCTCAACTCCAACGACCTCTCGGCTACTAGAACTAGGAAGGTTGATCAAGTCTCCCATGTGTCCCCTCGTCTGCATCGGTCTGGAATCAATCACAGGAATAGATTCCACCACTCTGACATGTGCCAAATAGGTAGTCTCTCCACGCCGAATCCCCTTTGCTAGGACTGAGGCTGCAATCACCTCCTTGCCCTTGTTGCTCTTCTCATCCTTAGCCAACGAATGACAACGGAGAAAGCAAGGTGCCTTCTCATCCAGTATCTGCAACCCATTCAAGTGAGGCATGGGTATTGCTTTGGCCCTCCGAAGCAAATCCATCCCTATGATGACATCAAAATCATCTAAGGCTATCACCATAGTATGAACTCTCCCTGTCCATGGTCCCAACTTCACAGGCACGTCATAAGAAACTCCAAATGCCTTTCTTGGATCTGCATTAACTGTATTAACACTTGTATCACACTGGCTATTCTTTAGTCTCAACTAATCCTTCACTCTATCTGAGACAAACACATGAGTAGCTCCAGTGTCAACCATAGCTGCTACGGTTGTACCATTCAGAACCACACCCACATACATCAAGGGTGAAGACCTAGCACTGACATTCGCAATCACCAAAGGATTAACAGAAGCTGCCGCGCATCCCTGGTCTTTCTGTCCTTTCTCTCCATCTACTATCACCAATGAATTAATCATCTTCCTGGTGGGATAGTCCCTTATCAAATGTGGTCCATAATAGATAAAACACTTTATCTTCTTCTTAGCAACAGGCTCAGAAGCTGTCTTCTGCTGTGGCTGATAGTGCTTCTTCTGTGGAGACTTTTTCTGGTACACTACTGCTTTACCCTTATTCTTCCAATTCTGCGCGTTCTTTTTCTGTGGCTGTTTACTCTGAACTGTTGGTCTATTTGGGGTAGCTGGACGAGCTCCCTGAGCTTTCATAGTGGGACATGAAGCTCTCATGTCCACTAATCCATCAGCTGCTGCAACTGCCTCCCTATAGGTGGTCACTGACTGGCGTCTAACCTCTGCAAGTGCCCATGGCTGTAAACCTCCCAGAAAGTTGTGGAACTTCTCCTCTTCACTCTTGTTCGGTATTTCAAGCAGTAAAGGCAAACTGCTTAACATACTCTCGAACTGAGCCAGTCTGTCTCAAATATCTCAACGTCATGCGAGCATCATGTAAGGTATTCACGGGTCTAAACTGAGCCCTCATCTCAGTCTTCAGATCGTCCCAGCAAGCAATCTCTGAGTTCTCTCCCTCTGTCCTAGGAGCTATAGAGGTCCTCCACCATAACTTGGCATCCCCACGCAGGTAGGATGCACATACCTCTATCCGATCTGCACAGCAACTCCTGCGGCCCGAAAATAATCCTCCATGTCAAAGATAAAGTTATCCAACTCTTTTGCCACTCTCACTCCTGAGAAAGTGACTGGATTGGGAACATGACGTCTAGCAGGCTGAACAGGGGGTGGTGCAAATGGAGTAGGTGGGTGGGAAGCCACCTGCGCCACCAACAACCTCAATGTTGTGATCTCTGTGGTAGCAGTCTCTAACTCATGCACCAATGTACCTATTCTCCCATCGGTGTAATCCTTATACTGATGGAACATCTGCATCAATGCATCTAGGCGCTCAGCAAGAGGCTCTCCCTGCCAATCTGAATCTTCCTCTAGACCCAAAGCGCTCTCCAGTCTGGAGGACCGCTCCTCAAACTGTGCCATACTCCTAGTCCTCGGTGCAATGGTGTGCTGCTCTGTGAATCCACTGGGTGGAACGCTCTCAGAGGTATCCCATACTCGCCTGGCTAGAACTGATCGATTAGAAGGGGATACCGAGGTATTACGCCCCGGCGCTAAGCACCGACGTACGCAACACCCAAACGGTAATCCAACAAACGTCTATATCCTGGTGGTCCAGACTAGCACTAAGCTCCCCTCTGATACCAGTTGTCACGCCCCAAATTTGTGCCTAAATTTTTGCACTAATATTTGAGCGCGATGGCGCAACTTACACACCCCTGTGTAAATTGCCAGCCAACACTCACTATGCGGAAATACCAAGATCTAAGTGCGGACTGAATACTCTCTGAATCCACTGCCTCAATCTAATGGCACTGCGCTCCAAGGCTGGGCTCTGATGGAACTGAGCTCCAAGGCTGATCTTAGATGGTACTGAATCCTAGCCTTCTCCTAATCCTAGACCTACGTTAATAAGTGGCGGATGGGTAGCACATGTTGCTCCTCAACTTCTTTGCACACTTAAAGACCGTCTTAGACTTAGGCGCCCAGTAAATGATCACACACACGCTGGCAGTCACAAGATAAGGGCACTGAACATATGCCCAAACCCTAAACAGATATCAACAACTACACAGTGAGCGAGCTCCTTGCACAAGCACAGCGCTTGCACAAGTCACAAGCTAAACACACCGAATTAGCAAAACACTCTCCTCCAAGGAAACCTCGGGTATGAGATATGGCCTCTCCCAATGTGGGTAGAGATACCAACACACAACTCAATATAATGAATACACACAATGTTCTACAATGTAAATAACTCAAAGACAAGTAGAGTTATACCACTCCAAGCTAAGAACAATGTGAGGATGAAGTTCAGCCCCCTCCTCCAAGATGTGGCCGAACCTTCAAGCTCCAAATCTCTCCTCAAGCACAAGTACTTGAGGCTCCACCCTAGAGTCACCCCTCTAGGTGGTTTTGATGAATCCTTCGCACCTCTTGCCTCCAAGATGCGCTCAGCCCTCCAATGGACAGCAAGATGCCGCCCCAAGTAGATGGATGAGGAAGATGTTGGCGCCACCAAGGATGGATGGCCGCCGGTCTTCTTCCTCCCCAAATGCCGCCTCCTCTCCTCCAAGGAGACTCAAGCAGAGACCAAGGTCGATGGATGTATGAGCTCCTCTCAAACAAGCCGCCCCCAACTCCAAGGATGAATGGAACTCTCGGCCAAGGTGGAACAAGGTGGCCGGATGTGTGAGCTCCCCTCAATCAAGCCTCCACCAAGCTCCAAGATGAATGGCACTCTCAGCCAAGGTGGAAGATGAGCTCCCTCAAGCTCGCCTCAACTCGCCAAGATGGAAGATGGAATGGAAGATCCGTGAGCTCCCTCAAGCTCACGCCCAAATCAGCCAAGGAAGAAGATGGATGAATATGTCGCCCTCTCTTCTAAGCCGCCACCCCCAAATCGCCAATAGAAGAAGATGGAACTCTCGGCTCCAAGCAAGAGAGCAAGGTGTAGCTGAATGGATGCTTGAGCTCCTCTCAAGCAAACCGATGGGAATGGAGGATGATGCATGAGCTCCTCTCAAGCAAACCCCCAAATCGCCAAGGTGGAAGAAGATGAACTCGTCTTCTCCAAGTCGCCAAGCTCCTCTCACTCTCGGTTCCTTCCAATGCCGATTGAGATTTTTCCTCCAAGATCCCCAATTCAATTTGGGCCCCAAATGGTTAAGTCATTTTCGCCCCTATGTGTAAGGAAAGCCTTTAACAAGGTCGCACCTCCTTTGTCTTCAGCAATCATTTTGAAGCTGGGTCGGCTCTCCCATACAACATAAGCTTTGGCACTCCTATAGGTCTTGGGTTTGAGACTCACCCATTCCCATTTTTTTTTTGCATAAGCTTGTACACTTCTTTACAAGCCTTTGTAATGTGCAATGGCCCATGTAGCCTCCTACATGTGCCCACATATTTTTGCTAGTGAACATGCTCCTTGCCATGTACCTGCAAGGCGGGGTAATACCCCAAATTACCTCGGGCGTCACCCCAAATTAACTTAGGCTTAAGCATTTTAATAAATTGGGCCACGTCGCAAATGTACTCACCTAAGTTAATGAATAGTTTACTTACTAAGCGGGTCGTAACATATAAATTTATTAAAATGTTTAAGTCCAAGTTAACAATACCAAACCTACTAAGCCTTATATACCATATAATCTTTTCTCTCACTTTCAATATGGGACTAAACTAGAGTATTACATCTTTAGCCCATTGGCTCATTCATCAATTTTAAACATTTGACCCAATGACTCATTCGCTTAATTTGAATGTTTAGCCCAATGGCTCGTTCACTTGATTTAAAATTGGAATTGAATTGAAATGGGAATTGTGTTTTAACTATTGCAAATTCTAGATTCCAGGCGTTCACTTGATTTGAAATCGGAATTGTGTTCTAATTAATTGCAAATTCCAGATTGGAGATGCTCCCAGAGCCAATGGATCAATTAATAAATATTAGGAGTGTGCAGTTTTCCATTCAAAAAAAAAATTATAATTAATTAGTGACAAGATTCGAACCCTTGCTCACACGTTTTTTCACCTGTGCCTACTGCCCTGTTCACTCGCTCGCCCTGCAGGTTAAGTGTCAGCCCCGAAATCAACTTAAACCCAATTAAGCTAACTTAGGGCCAGTTTGGTAAAGCTAGAGCTTTTGGCTTTTGGCTAGTTTGACCAGAGCTAGTTTGACTAGAGCTGGTTAGAAAAATTGAGGCTGTTTGGGTAAAACAGCTACTCTGGATAGTAGTTTAGAAATGTTGTGCTATGCTGTTCGGTTCTATTGAGTGAAAAAATTATAAATACATATAAAATTTTATAAATTATAATATAAATAAACTTTTCTAATATGAAAGCTTATATAAAATTTAAAAATATCTAATACAATAATAAATATTTTTTTGAGTTATTACATGTGTGTTCCTCATCTTAGATGACTAGTCTTAAAAATTTATTTTGCAAGAGTTCCCCTACGTATAAGGTGGAAGCAGGACAAGTAGGTGATTATGACATTGAAGAGTTCAAGAGGAGCCATTAATTTCATTCCACCCTTGTCTACATTATTAGTAGAAGCTCAATGAGAGGCATCGATGAGGACTTATAGACATACTATTTAACTAAAACAAACAGCAATCAAAGGGAAATGAGAAATTGAACGCCATATTTGAGATCAAAATAACTATCAAAAACAAAGAATTATTTCAAATTGACCAGAGCTGATTTGACTAGAGCTGGTTCACTAAAATTAAACAATAAATCTTATTTGTTTTAAAAAAATATGCATAGCTTTTAACTCTTTTTTAAGTCGCACAATAAATATTTTTTTTGTTTTTAAACCTTAAAAAAATTATAGGATCAAATTGTAAATAAAAAAAAGATAAGGAGCAATATAAAATTACTTAGTGGTTAAGAGTGCAATTTGATTAAAATTTTTACTCATCTTCGTGAGGACCAAATTACTCAATTTGGTTAGAAAGAGTGCAATTTGATTAAAAATTTTACCCTATCTTCGTGAGGACCAAATTACTCAATTTGGATCGAAAGAGTGCAATTTGATTAAAATTTTTACTCATCATCTTTGTGAGGATGAAACAGCCTAGAAAAGAGGCAGTGACGACTGATGAAGGGGCAGCAACGGAAAGGAGGTGGCTTCGAGGGAGGAGTCGGCAATGGAAGAGGAGGTAGCTATAGGGGAGGGGGCAGCGACGGAAGGAGGTGGCGATAGGAGAGGAGGCGGCAATGGAAGGAGGCAGCGACGGGAGAGGAGGTTGCTGTTGAAGGAGGTGGCGACGGGAGACGAGGCGGCAACAGAAGGAGACAGTGATGGGAGAGGAAGTGGCGATGGAAGGAGGCGGCGACGGGAGAGGAGTCGGCAACGGAAGGAGGCAGCGATGAGAGGAAATGGCTGCACGAGAGGAGGTGGCAACGGAAGGAGGTAGCGACATGAGAGGTGGTGACGGAAGGAGATGGCGACGCGAGGAAATGAAAGTTAGGCGTGTTACTGTAGAGGAAAAGCGCTTGTGGATTGGGAAAAGCTGCTCAATGCCTGCTTCTTCTCAATAGTGCAGCTTCTCAGTTTGGTAATGAGAAGCTATTGTCCAAACGTAATTGCTTCTGGTTTTTGGCTGCGTTTAAACGCAAAAGCCGCCTAGAGGTCGCCCCAAATAGGGCCTTAATCACCCGATCAGGTGTCCACATCAGCAATCAGCACTCGGATCCCAAATTTTTGCTGCGCGTTGACTTGACCGTGCATGCGCCTAGAAATGAACGCTCCTCACACATTCATCTCCCTCGCGGATGTCGCCGGACCAGTGGGCTGGCTAGCAAGGAAAGGGAACGCTCGCACCCTGATGACACAAAAATTCACAGTATATTTTGTGCCATTTGATAGGTCCTTTTGTGTCATATTCATGCTCTTTTGCTTATTTTTATGTCTTATTTATCAAATATTGTAGAATCTACACCTCTTCTGGTTGTTGATCATTTTCAGGTAAAACGGCACTATTTTAAGGCATTTTCAAGCAAAGTCAGATGCATAGATGAATTCCCATCATCAAGAGAAGATAACATGTCAAATTTCACGCAAATCAAAGCTTCATACCAAATTACGGCAGGGTCGTAATATAAATTATGGTTCATGATTTTACTGAACTTACAGAATAAACCATGGCACTGCCGTAATTTTTGAACACTGCCATATTTTGGGTCAATTTCTGTACAGAAAGTTTCGCAGACTTTATGGCACCGCCGTAAATAATATTACGGGCCGTATTTTGAGGCAATTCCTGACCCGAAAGTTTTGCAGGAATTACGGCACTTCCGTAATGCATATTATGGTACCGTAATTCTGGTCAATTTCTGTACCAAGAAACTTTGCAGCAATTACGGCACTATTGTAATCGAAAACATGGCCATAATTACAACCCAGGTGGTTGATTTTCCCAGACTTATTGAAGGCCGATTCTTGCGCTAGTAATTGCGAACGATCTAGACCATCAATTGAAGATCCGTAAAAAGGGGAATATGCCAAAGAAGGAGAACATAGACACATGAAAAGCCCCAATTTTGATCAACGTTCGAGAGAGAAATCATGATCTTCACCTTCGCCCTAGGTTTCGCCGCTGGGAAGCGTACAGTGCATCTCCAACCATGAAATTTGAAGGGAAGCTGCACCTGGAGGAGGAGAATATACCCTAGAAGTTTCAGAGCGTATAGTGATCAACAAAAGAGGCATCGCCGCCACTATTCATACTAGAAATTACGGCTGTAATTTTCATTACAGCCGTGATGTTAGTTGAATTTCTCCTTTCTCTTTGATTTCTCACCCTTTGAAACTATGGTTTATTATAATTCTTCGACTATGCTAGCTTAAACTCTTTTTGGGACATGGGGGGTGTAATTCCCTTAATTTCTTAAAGACTAAATAATTTTTATTTCGTCAGGATGATTTTACTATGATAATTCTACTTATGTGATTATTGCCTTTAATTCTCCATAGTTTCATATTATCAACATGATTTAGAGTTTTTGCGACATGGACTGAAAAGTGACTTGAGAAAACTTGGAACCCTAAAAATTATGTTTAGGAACTCATCGTAAGAAATTAGGTTTGTTCTTATTTCTAGATTTTAGAAGCTTATTGCCATGTTGATAATTTGAACTAGGATTGAGTTAATGAAATAAACATGATGATACTGTAAGAAATTAAGTATCGGATCGTTGGAGAACAGTAAATAGAACCTGAGAAAACTAAAGTATGAAAGTATTTAGTTTTCACGTGAAATGATTGACTTAGAATTCGGATGCACGAAAGTGATCTTTGAGTTATTTGTCAATAATTTACTTATCTTTAGCATTGAATAAATCCTGTGCGAAAGTGAGGATTGGTTGTTTGTAAATTGTCTGTGCGAAAGCGAGATGATTTCTTTTTAAAGTAAATTATATTTTTATCATAATAAAATTAGACTGACGAACACTTATTTAGATCTAGTCATTACATTTAAGATGGATGAAACCTAGTCCTAGTTTCTCTCTCTGACTTTTTTGTGTAGTTTCTGATAGTTTGCTTTCATCATTTGCGATTGCCTAGCTAGTGAGAAATCGATTATTCGGTACTTGACAAACGAGGTCTCTGTGGTTCGATATCTTAATTATTACTTTGAGTATCTGTGCACTTGCGGACACAACAAGTTTTTGGCGCCGTTGCCGGGGACCTTTGTTTTTGTCAATATTGAAGATATTGAAAGTATTTATAGACTAGGTTTTGTTTTGTGTTTTCTATTCTTTTCTGCTTATTTTGAGTTATTTGATCTATCTACTTTAGACTGTACAGGAAACTTAGATTTGAAGGAAGAAGAAGTAATCATGGCAGATAGAAGATCACTTAGGGACTATGCAGTCCATAATCCGTAGGAGATACACTTTAGCATTGTCAGACCAACTATCGAGGCTAATAATTTTGAAATCAAGCCAGCTTTCTTGTCCGTGATACAGCAAAATCAGTTTGGAAGATCACCAGTTGAAGATCCGTATCAACATTTATATCTCTTTCTTGAAAATTGTGACACCATTAAAATTAATGGTGTTTCTGATGATGCATTAAAATTAAGATTGTTTCCTTTTTCTCTCAGGGACCGAGCACGTTCTCGGCTAAAATCTCGACCTACCGGTACCTTCACTACATGGGATCAACTATCAAATGCTTTCTTGATGAAATACTTTCCACCCAGTAAGACCATCCAGTTAAGAAACCAGATTACAAGCTTTGCACAGCGAGATGGCGAGTCTTTTAGCGAGACATGGGAGCATTTTAACGAATTACAACGGAAGTGTCCTCACCATGGCCTTGAAAATTGAGTTTTAATACATACTTTTTAGAATTGTTTACTTTATAATACCCGACTGACTGTTGATGGTGCTAGAGGAGCCTTCATGAGCAAAACAATTGAAGATGCTTTCACCTTATTTGAGGAGATGACCTTGAACCATAACCAATGGGCTACTGAAGAAGGAATGCTATATTGTCATCAACATGGTAAGAATGAGAATGATGGATGGCGAACTTCGACTGGAAAGGTAAACTCTTCTAGTGCTGTGTCTATGCTTGAAAAATTTATGGTTAGTCAAAATCAATTCATGACAAATCAAAACAAGGAAATTGAAGATCTTAAAGGATTGGTTAACCAACTTGATTCTTAGGTAGGATCTTTAGCTGCTCACAATAAAACCTTAGAAAACCAAATATCTGCTAAACCTGAATTAAACCCTAGAGAACATTGTAATGCTATAATTACTAGGAGTGGAAGGCAATTAGATGAACCTAAAAGGAGAACTGGGGATAAGGAAGAAGAGCCTGAGATTGAACATGACAATGAACTAGACTTGGAAAGATCTCATGTAAATGGGCAGTCCCAAACTAGTTTGTCACCTCACCAGGGTGATGAACCTAAACGTGATGAGCCATGTCAGTCAGATCTTCCTAGACCTAGTTCACCTACACCATATAGGCCACCTATACCTTTTCCCCAGAGACTAGTGCAAGCAAAATTAGATAAGCAATTTGGGAAATTTCTTGATGTCTTAAAAAAGCTTTATATTAATATTCCAATTACTGAAATTTTATCTTAAATGCCCACATATGCTAAGTTTTTGAAAGAAATTTTGTCTAATAAGAGAAAGATAGAGGACTATGGTACTGTGGCTTTAACTGAAGAGTGTAGTGCTATTATCCAGAACAAATTGCCACCAAAATTAAAGGATCCAGGTAGTTTCTCTATTCCTTGTTTTATTGGGAGTATGGCTTTTGACCGAGCCTTATGTGATTTAGGTGCTAGTGTAAGTCTAATGTCATTATCTATTTGCAAGAAATTAGACATGGGAGAGCTTAAAGGAACTTCAATATCTTTGCAGCTCGTCGATCGTTCAATTAAGTATCCTGTAGGGATTCTAGAAGATGTGCCTATCCAAGTAGGTAAGTATTTCATTCCAGCAGATTTTGTAGTTCTTGAGATAGAGGAAGATGCAAAGATCCCGATTATACTTGGTAGATCATTCTTAGCCACAGCAGGGGCAATTATTGATGTAAAGAATGGTAAACTTACGCTTAACAATGGAGATGAAAGAATTGAGTACGACTTGAATGAGGCCATGAAAAACCCATCAAATTATGAATCTTGTTGTAGTATACATGATGTAGATGACACTGTCTGTGCTCTAAAAGATTTATTTGTTGATACCTCTGAATATAATTCTGATTTAGATTCTGTTCTTGATTCTAATGTAGACACTACTGAAATTAATGAATTATTAGACTGCATTGTTTGTGATGACAAAAAGAGTGAAGAAGAGAAGGCTCCAAAAGTAGAACTTAAGGCTTTACCTAATAACCTTCGTTATGAATTTCTTGGTCCTGATTCTACTTACCCTGTCATTGTTGATGCACAGCTTGGAAAAAGGGAGACATATTTGCTTTTCAAAGAATTAAGGATTCATAGGAAGGTAAGAGCAAAAGAAAGGGGGAGGGGTATTTGGCACATAGAAAATACTAAAAAGATGATGATATATTAAAGAAAGAACATAAGGAAGAACATCAAAGACTTACAAGAGACACACTTCACAACTTCTCACTCGTGACTGAAGGCAGGATGCCCTCTTACAACACTCTACCTCTTCTTATATAGGCAAGAGGTTTTCTTACACACGAAGGAACACATCTTTTTTTGTACAATTATTTAGAGCATCTATAATGGATGCCAGCATTGGTAGTACAATAATTGAGCTACTCCACTAAGAAGATTCTTTGTGTAGAAGTCGCCTTGCAGAAAGAGCCGGCATCGCGCTTCTTTCAACACGTGATCTTTTCATAAAGTAGCTTTTCATAAAGGAGCTTTGTACAATAGGCCACTATTTGGTCATAGTGGAGATTCGTCTTGTCCACTACCTTTTGATAGTGGTAATTCTAGTCATCCTGTTGAATGTCTTCTAGTATGTCATCATCTCCGTCGTCCATTGGATGAATCATTCTTCTGTAATCTTTGTATTCTTTGGCTAAAGATTCTCCTTTAGTTTGCTTAAAATGTTCATACTGTCCGGGATGAGTACAAAAATGAGAGGAAAATGGAATAAAGAACAGATCACGTTCATCTTCCACATATATCTTCATGGTCTTATCTTCAGTAAGCAAATAAGCTTGATAAAAAACCAAGGTTTCTTCTGTCATAATGTAATTACGCCTGAGTTTTACTTGAAGTTCTAGAGGAACTTCAGATGTACTCAGGACTTCATCTCGAAAAGATTGATTCCAAAAGTCTGGCATAAATTCTTGTTGAATTTTGATCAGTACTTGATGCTTTGCATCACTCGGATACCCTAGGTACCAAGGAGGGCAAGAACTGATATTCAGATCTAGGAAACCAGAAAATTGGTGTACCTTGTAGATTTTGTTAATGCAATGTAATAATCTCCAGGAAAACATTGCTATTTTCTGAAGATGCATAGAATGGACTACTAATCTGTCAAGTAACCCATAGTTAAAAAGATCTAGTAAAGAGACCTCTGTATCCAGGATACGACAATCCCTCCATTGAGTAAGATCAATAGAAGCTTTGATAATCGTAAATCCATGATGGCAATGACAATGGGGCTCATCTGGATGAGCTGTGTCTTTCTTCAAAGAGATCATGGTCAAATGGAGACCTTGAGGCCTTGTTAGTTCATTCAGAGCTATACGCCTCAGATAAGTTACAACCTTCAAAAACTTCTGATGTTGTGTCTGTTTAACCAGCTCATATATATGTTGTGTAGCTGGATAAAGTTGTGGTGGAATCTTGGAGCGTGAATTATTCCATTGAGACTCCATTTCATTGTCCCAAGTTGTTTTTAACAACTTAACATTTTCTTCTAACTCCTGTTTTTGCATTTGCAAAGACTCGAGCTTGTTTTGACATAACTAAGTTCAGTTTCCAATTTTGAGATCTTCAACTCTTTTGCAATATAGGCGTCAAGAGTTTGAGGTTCCAGTTTGATCTGTTTTGCCGATTCTGGTAAAACTTTCATGTAGCGAAGTGCTTGTAAATGACCTGCTAAGGTATTCATAGCTGTAAGAAATCCAGCACCATGACGATCTTTCCATAAAAGATCTAAGACCATCTGATCATGTCCAGTCAGGGCTGTGTAATGTTTTGGCACTCTAAACAAATAAATTTGTTCTTTTGGTGCTTCTTCTTGGAGTATTTGTGCGTAAGAAGCATTTCCAGTGTCCAAAGCCATTGGCTGAGGACTTTTCTTTGTCTTTGCATAAGAATTTTTCTTTGCCTTTTCAGAAGAACTTCCGGAGGTCATTTTCTGCACAATTGGATTAGTTGTCATTCTGGTCTTTGTAAAAGACGTGATAAAATATCAGAAATAACATTGTCTTTACCTTTGATATGCTCAAAGGCAATTTTATATGCATTGTTAATACAATGGTCTATAAATGAGAGTCATCTCTTTTGGGAGATTCGTTTCTCATTTTTTGTTTTGAAGAACTTTACAATTGCTTCGCACTCAGTTCTTATTAATATTTCTTTCTTATTTAAAAGAAAGAGTCTAAAAGCATCTAAGCCGTAACAAACAACTAAGAGCTCTTGATCAATACTGCTAGTGACATTTTTCTCTCGAAATTTGCCAGAAGCATATCTACAAATGACTTCAGGCTCTGAAGTATATTTATGAGGTTTGCGAAGTAGAATGGTGCCCCATCCATGTTCACGACCGTCTGTTTGAACAATGAGATAATCATTATCCAAAGGTAATTTGAGCAAAGGTAGTGTATCTACCATCTGCCTAATTTTATTAATTTGTTTATAGTCTTCGGTGTTAAATTTCTTTACACCAGTAAGACTTAGTTTTGCGTAGAGTGGTCCACTCAATTTGTATAGATCCTTTAGGAAAGGTCTAGCATAATTTATTAATCTCAAAAATTATTGTAAACTTTTGGTATCAGTAACCTCTAGGGTTTTTATTTTAGAGGAGATATGCGGTTGGAGCTTAATAACACCATTACCGATTTCAACTCCTAAATATTCAATGGATTTTTTTATAAAACTGAGATTTTTGTCCGGAAACAATGATCCCGTTTGTATAAAATTTTTGTAATACAAGTTTTAGGTGACTTGTATGTTCTTTTTCTGTTTTGCTGTGTACAAGGATATCATCAATATATACACAAACAAATTCTTGATAAGGTTTGAAAACCTCATCCATTTTTCTTTGAAATACTACAGGAACAGTTTTGAGCCCAAATGGCATGACTAACCATTCAAAGCTTCCCAATGGACAGGTAAAGGCTGTCCATGGTATTGATTCTTCTGCCATCCTGATTTGCCAGAAACCAGATTTGCAATCGAATTTTGTGAAGACAGTGCTTCCCTTTATAGAGTTTATTAACTCTGTTTTATCTGGAATGTCATAACCATCATCTTCTAAGTTGTCATTTAGGCAACGATAGTCAATAACCATTCGTGTATTGCCTCTAACCTGTTCACTGTGTTTATTTACAATAAAGGCGGGCAATCTATGAGGAGATGTACTCCTTCTAATGACATTGAGTTTGAGCAAATCATCAATGTGCATTTTAAATTCAGCAATATTTTCATTTGTTGTTGTGATTTTCTTGTTTGTAATTCTAAAACCAGGGTCTTTGATTTTTAGAGTACAAACAAGTTTGTTCTTTTCCCAATGGGCTTGGGGATTTGAACCAAATATTTGGTCCTTTTCTAAGACTCGAATCAGGTTGTCTACATCTGGATTTCCTGATTCTATCTTATTATGAAGAAGTTGGTCAAAAACATCATCTTCTTCATATTCTTTATGGAACTTATTTGTCGGATGACGTAATATCCATAAGATTTCTTCTTCTTCATTAGAAGTAGGATTGTCCTTTGGACTAGTATCATCTTGCAAAGGTAAATGCAAAGGTAAAGGGGTTTTGCAAGAATATGGAATTTCACAGGGACACCCACCATGCTTCGCATGCGTAGAAGAGGTGTATGGGATAAGTGTATGAGGGAGAAAGAAAAGCCCCTCAGTAGTTAGTGTAACTCCTTTATAAGAGTTAATAAGGATGTTAAGGCCAATAATAAATTTAGTTTTAGCTAAACTTAAAGGTCTTAAGCATATGCGACCGGCATATGTAGGTGGCGTGTAATGAGCATTTCCTAAGGAAAAGGAAAGCTTATGTTTTGATAGAATATATTCGTATAAGAATAATTTTCCATCCATTTGTTCGGCATAAAACCGATCTTGAGGATCTAGTTTCATGTGATATTTTTGTGGAACAAGATCCATATCTAAGATTGTATTACTACAATCTGTATCAATTAAGGCAGGTACTTCCAATTTCCAATCAGAAATTTGGATAATACTATTAACCTTGATAGAATACAACCATGGTGGTTGTATAGCTTTATGGACATAATCAACGTAGTGAGTTGGTCCAGAATTTTCATTATAATCTGTATTCTCATAAAGAATAAGATTTTCAGGAAGTTTTCGTGTACTTCCCTTTTCTAAGTCATCAACTCGTCGGGAGAGTTTATAGACTTCATTCTCTAGTTGTAGAATACGCAATTCTATAATTTCAGTTCTTCCTGGCCATTGTGAGGTAGGATTAGAAGAACTTGGTAATGGTATCTCTTATTTTTCTAAGCAATATTTACATGCTTCGAGAGAACAAAGGATGCATTGGTAGCGAAGATCCATACTAGGGAATTTTGAACAAAATACACAAGCATGATCCTGGCTTCCTCTTCTCGGACTCCATTGGTGTTCATGTACTGGTGGTAGTACTGGAGCCATCATCTTATGTATAGAATGAGGATTCATTCTACTTATAATTGCTCTAAAAAGGGCATTAACATGTCTAATTTGTCCATTGTAGGACAAGCCATAGTTTCTGTCCCAAAGGGTGATTTTAATCTATCTGCTTTAGATAATAAATCAGCTGCAAATACATCTAATTCATCATCTGAGCCAGATTGATATGTTAGATCTGGTATAGAGACAATACTGTATATTGACTCTGTATCAGATATATATTCATCTACGTTTAGTAGATCTTCTTGAACACAGTCAACAAGGATAGACTGTTTACTATAGAGATTTTGTCTTTTGGTACAATCTCATGCTAAGTGGTTTTGGCTACCACATGTAAAGTAAGAAAGCTTGTTTTTATAAATCCTCTTAGGATTATATTTTTGAACATGTTTATCTTTTGCAAGATAAGGTTTTTTTTGTAGAAGATTTTCTAAGGAAATATTTCTTAGAAGATTTTCCCTTCTTTTTATGTTTCTTATATTCAGGTTTTTCCTAAACATAGGTTTGTGGTGTGTATAGTTGTTGACAGAAACTAAACTCACCTTTTAATTGGTGGTCTCCTCGTAAATGAGTACACCTTTTTACCAATTTATCAATGATAAATTGAATTCTGAGTGTAATATTATTTAAGCCAGGAGGCTGTTGTGGACTAGCATTCCAAGCTTGGTGTATTTCATGGCCAATAGGAATGGGTAGTTTTAAAATAGTCGCTCCCCTAGCGCTTGGTCATGATATCCTCCTGCCGCACAGGCGTAATACAAGAAATCTTGTAAGAAAGGCTTGATATACTTCCAATTTTTAATTTGAAGTATCTCAAGTTTTCTAATAGCTTCTTGTTATAGGGCATTATAACCCATATTAGGGTTAGACCCTGTAATCATTAATCGCATACGATTTGTAAAATTATACGGATTTACTCGTAATGCGACATCTTGTTGAAATTCTGTTGGGAAATTCAATTTATAAGATTCCCACATTCCTCTTGCAGTTCCACCAAGGAAATTTTCTAGATAGGAATACATTTCTTCAGCAGAAAAGCTTCCATCTAATTCAGATACTTTCATGGCTACTTTAGATGACCAATGGTCAAGCACAGTATTCCATGTTTGAGGATCATGAGCTGCTAGATTCAGGATTCTTCCATCATCTAGTAACTTTTTCTCATCTATAATTTCTAAAGGCATTCGCTTACCTTTAGTGCGTATTCCTTCTCTTTCACCTTCATACTGGGTATAAGGTTCTCGAGGAGGTTGTCCTATAGGATAGGTACGTGATCGTGATGTACTTGCTTGTGCAGTATTTTGTGTTGCTGCACTTGCTTGTGGTGCATCACTCATTTCTGTATTCATTAAGTCTTTCGGAATACTTTGTATACTCTGATTATCATCATCAGAGAGATCATGAAGATTTAGATTATTCAAGAGATCAAAATCTATATCTTGGTCTATTGTTTCTTCTGAATCTATACTTTGTGTAGCATAGCGTTCATCATGAAAATTTTCTAAATTTGTGTGATGAGTTTTTGCAAGGTCATTGTGTAACCCGTATAATATTTGAAGTGCTTTAAGATTTACCTTATTGTCACTTTTTGCTTCAGCTAATAGGCGCTGAAATGTTTGTTCAGTGGATTCATACTAGACTCGTATGTTTCCTTCTGAATCTATTATGTGTTTATGAGAACCAAGTATTTGACCTGCCTCAATAAGCTCAATTTTTAGGCTTAACATTTCTTCAAATGTAAAACCTAATTCTTTAGGTATTAAAAGAGTATTGTCTGCTAATACCATTATGATTCAAGAAAATTTTCAATTCTTGACGATGAAGCCTCATCATCATGAGTCTGCTTTTGTTTATAATTTGAAAATCTCAAATTATATGTATGATCTGGGTTTCTGAACATTATGCTTTCTTCAGGAACTAGCATTTGTTCATGGTCAGGATTTTTGGAAATATTCCAATCAAGACCTCCTAGTTCTTTAGGTGATATAGCCATAGGCTTTATCATCTTAATCCCTTTACTGGCTAAAGCATCAATCACCAAAGAAATATAAAGCTTATATCCAGTATTCGAATTATTTGTTAATTTTCCTAAAAATCCTAGTCCAATCAAAAGATTAGAATCTCTAGAAAAGTCTTTGTATCCTTTTGCCTGGATACCTATTTCTAATTCTCCTAAGTCTTTAAGACTTATGAGAAAGTCTGGGGCACAGTAAAATATACCTTTATTTTCAGTCATATCGACTTCCATGCAAGCAATAATTGCTTTCTTTGCATCAGATTTTCATCTTTTGTCAAGAATTGCAATTAATACTTTTGTTCCTAGCTTCTTTCGAGCTAGTCCTTTAACTGAAATAACAATCATCTCTATGTGGGCTAATGTTTTTCCTGATTGTTTTAATTTTGTTAAGGAGCCCTTTGATATTATCTTTAGATTCCTTGGTTCTGTAGTGACAGCAATATGCTCTTCACGAGTAATTCTTAGGAGTTGAGTCCTAAGGTTTAATGGTCCTATTCTATACAAGAGTTGATGACGTAATATTTGCAACCTATTATTTTGATAGGTTTCAAACTATTGATCTATGTCAACTACTTCCTCTAATATTTGTGCGGGAATTCCATTTCCATCAAAAATCCTATTAAGGATATTTGGAATGGGATTGCTGATTGATAACCTTTTATTCTGGTTATTTTCTCTTACTGTTGTAGAACTAGTAAGGGTATTAGAAGTCCCTGTAAATGGTCTTGTTGTCATTTACATGCAAACTGGGTACTTCTAGGTTGCCTTATACATCTTGGGGTAGACGTAGATGGTGGTGAGTTTGCAGTCATTTGTAGTACTTGATTTAATCGTTCTACTAACTCATGTACTGAAGTTTGATATTGTTGAGCCTGTAAGACCAACAAATTATCTAGCCTTTGTATTATCTCTTGTTGTCTAAGTATGGTCTCAGAAGAGGTTGTTATTCTTGATAATATATAATCAAGTTTTTTATTAAGTTGCATAAGATATATAATGATAAAATTATGTCGAACAAATCTCTTATCAGAAGCACTCTGGGGATCATCAGAGATCATTCCAAGTGCACCAATAAGATAATTACTAGATTCGACTAGTGCTTGTTGATAGTCAATAGCTTGATCTATCTGTCTTGGATATTCTTTAGATGGTTCTACCATTCTTCAGAATTCTTCTGCAGTTTTACAAGTAAATCTGCTACTTTTGAGTGTTGATGATTTGAGATTTGAGATTGTCTAAGTAGACGATCTAATATCTCTTTTAATTCAGCAATGAGCTATTTTTGTAAAATAATTGATTTCTCAATTTCTTTTACCATAGTAATTAGGTGGGTATATTGATTTTTAATATACTCCTGATTATTGTGAATATTGCGTAAAAGCATATTCTTTGCAATCATTTCAGTATGAACTTTTTTCCAAAGTTCAGTACAAAGATAATTAAATTCTCTAAGGCTTTCGGCCTGAGATATTTGAAAATCAATTATTGTTTTCATCTGAGCATGTTCAGTATGAAATTGATGAGCATATCTACCATTTTCTCTTGGAAAATAGCATTTATGCTTAGTTGCCTGAGAATTAGCTTGTAATTCCCAGTATTTTTGAGATAATGTTAGATATAAATAATTTATATCAATATTATCTGTGTCTTGAACTCCTAAGAGTTATAGTTAGATGTTTTGAAACCTGATAGGTTTATTTATATCTTATGATATGTTTATACCTTTCGGTATGATGTAATAAGCCTTTCGGCTTTTGTATATAACTTAATGTCATAAGTGTTTTATGTTAAAAGATGCCAATATTTGGAAACAGATCTACTAGGTACTAACGTATAAAGGATGGAAACAAGTTGTAATGTTTAAAGAAGAAGGGTCTAAGGAGTAATAATACTTGTTAGCTATAGATTCCTAGCCATTCTTATGCCTATGTTTTCCTCTGGTATCAATCGCTTTACCATAGATTTTAAATAATTAAGATAACATCATGTTGTATGGACGTTAGCAAGTCTCTTGTCCCTGGCGACTCTCCTGGTCTTTGGACTTTTACTTGCCAAGCCATTGGCCCTCTAGTTATCTTATTTATTCAAAGTATGGTGACTTAGGTAGCCCCGATATCTCCATATTTGTGTAAAAAATAAGCATAAGAAAGTCTATCTGAACTAACAAGCATACTACATCTGCTTAGGTTTCTTCTTTAAACCAACCTATTTTATTCCATTCTTATACATGTTCCCGTTCGATCAAATAGAACCGTACGGGCTCTGATACCAAAAGAAAGGGGGAGGGGTATTTTGCACACAGAAAATACAAAGGAAAAGGGGTTTTGCAAGAATATGGAATTTCACAGGGACACCCACCACGCTTCGCAGGCGTAGAAGAGGTGTATGGGATAAGTGTATGAGGGAGAAAGAAAAGCCCCTCAGTAGTTAGTGTAGCTCCTTTATAAGAGTTAATAAGGATGTTAAGGCCAATAATAAATTTAGTTTTAGCTAAACTTAAAGGTCTTAAGCATATGCGACCGACATATGTAGGTGGCATGTAATGAGCATTTCCTAAAGAAAAGGAAAGCTTATGTTTCGATAGATTATATTCGTATAAGAATAATTTTTCATCCATTTGTTCGGCATAAAACCGATCTTGAGGATCTAGTTTCATGTGATATTTTTGTGGAACAAGATCCATATCTAAGATTGTATTCCTAAGGAAAAGGAAAGCTTATGTTTTGATAGAATATATTCGTATAAGAATAATTTTCCATCCATTTGTTCGGCATAAAACCGATCTTGAGGATCTAGTTTCATGTGATATTTTTGTGGAACAAGATCCATATCTAAGATTGTATTACTACAACCTGTATCAATTAAGGCAAGTACTTCCAATTTCCAATCAGAAATTTGGATAATGTTTCAAAGTGGGTCGAAGCTCTTGCTTCTCCTACTAATGATTCTAGAGTTGTTATTAAACTGTTCAAAAATATTATCATTCCAAGATTTAGGACACCACGAGTAGTGATTAGTGATGGAGGCTCACACTTCATAGAACATAAGTTCTTAGCCTTGCTTAGAAAGTATGGGGTAAATCATAGAGTTGCAACACCTTATCACCCCCAAACAAGTGGACAAGTTCAAATATCAAACAGAGAAATTAAGGAAATTTTGGAAAAGACAGTGTCACGCACGAGAAAAGATTGGGCATCCAAACTTGATGATGCACTATGGGCCTACCAGACTGCTTTTAAAACACC
Organism: Costus lasius; assembly: GCA_027563935.2. Classification (NCBI taxonomy): domain Eukaryota; kingdom Viridiplantae; phylum Streptophyta; class Magnoliopsida; order Zingiberales; family Costaceae; genus Costus; species Costus lasius. The sequence goes on along the minus strand of CM050451.1, from coordinate 25,540,118 downwards.
AATAAGTAAGTCTCATTTTCAATTAGTTTATGGTAAATCTTGTCATCTACCTGTAGAGCTCGAGCATAGGGCGTTTTGGGCAAACAAAGCATTAAACTTTGACTTAAAGAACGCGGGTGAAAAACGAATGTTACAATTGAACAAGCTAGATGAGATTAGACTCTCTACTTATGAAAATGCAAGAATTTATAAAGAGAGGACTAAAAGATGGCATGATCGACATATTTTCAGAAGGGAATTCCAACTAGGTGACTTTGCTCTTTTATTCAATTATAGATTGAGACTTTTTCCTAGTAAACTTAAGTCTCGATGATCTGGACCTTTTCAGGTGAAGAAAACTTATCCCTATGAAGCTTTGGATATATGGAGTAATGAAACAGGAGAGTTTAAAGTTAACGGTCAGAGATTGAAGCATTATTATCAAGAAGAACTGATTGAAGACAGGGAAAAATCCGAGTGTAGAACGGTCAAGCTAAAGACCTTTAAATTAGCGCTTCTTGGGAGGCAACCCAAGCACTCTTACTTAGCTTAGTTTCTTTTATTTTAGTTTATTTTTAGGGTTGATTTTTCTTCTCTTTTTGCAGGTAAAATTGAGTTTGGTACAAAAATACGGCACCGCCGTAATTTTGGTTCATTTTCGACCAGAAAGTTTTATCGCTTTTACTGCACTACCGTAATGAATTTTACAGGCCGTAATTTTGTGAAATTTTCATATAGAAAGTTTCCGAGATTTGTCTCATATTATGGTAGTACCATAATTCTTTTTACGTGCCATATTTTTGAGTGATTTTCGGTCCGAGAGTTTTGAATTTTTATGAAAATTATGGCAGTACTGTAACCATTATTACGATGCCATAATTTTTCGTTAAAAAAAAATGGTCCGGACCCGAGGACACGGAGGAGATTGGATCTGACACGGACAAGTAGAGCTCTATGAGTATTTATTTTCTTACTTCTTTGTATTCTATCTTCCTATCTCATTGATGTTTCATGTTTTTATAGGGAAGGATGACTCTTCCAAACTTTTTGTGTCCGCCAACGCTATCTTGCCTTGTTTTTTCTTGACATTATTCTGATTCGATTGGGTTGTATTGTTGGTGTATATGCCCTGCAGACCAATGTATGGACATGGTCAGGCATTGTTTGAATGTACTTTGATAGAATTGACATAATCAATAAAGGCATGGTCGTTATTATGCAGATTGCTTTACCTGCGTTGATGTATTAAATTGCATAGATAATGTCCCAGGAGTTTGGATTGGATCCATTCTCACAAGCTATCCCCAGTCAAGGTACCTTAGCAGATATGGGACATCTTTGGTACATGTGAGACTGGTGTATGGGCTGGTTAGGTGCGGGGCATAGTAACTCAGACATACAGGTGCATTGGATGCACTGGAGTGATCCACCGTGAGGATTGACTTGTCTAGTCAACAAGTCAATCTCACATGCAAGAGGTTTTTGCATTGATCCTTAGACTTGAGGTATTCATGTCTAGATCTGATGATAGGTATGCTTTAATACAGTCTTACGTCTCTCCGTAATTGGGAGATCAAAACGACTGTCATTGGGCATGTCATAAATCATATAGAGGCATGGATGACTAATAGTAGGATTTGCCCCTTCCATATTGGAAGCATGATATCCACCTCGGGGCGCCCCACCTTATTGGTGCATGACAGGAAAGTGTAGGCCACACTAGTTAAGTCATGACCAATGCATTGGACAATAAACTTGAGACTATTCCAATGGCAGGATATCAGTTTAGGCAAAGGGATCTAAAATGCATGGGAATCCTCGTTGCTGGTTAGGAGTCGTTGCCATAATGACTTAAGTCCTATGACATGGGTAGTAGTGATGTGTTGCTAGATACCCCTCACTACTTATGATGTTTACATCATTGCCATTGTCATATGGATCCTACGGGGTCACACGCAATAGACTCTTGACGTTGCTTTAATCAGAAGCCTTAGGATCAAGTTATTGGATAACTTGGATCCATTTGGAAGATTTCATCAGCGCCAATGGGCCTGATGAGTTGGAAGAAAGTTATTGGAGCCAAACTTCATTTTTGGCAGGTTGACCCGAAATTGATCTAGATTGGTCACATTTGGATTAGGGTTGCATTGGATTGGATCCAATGGCTTAATCAACCCATGCCATGAAGTTTGGGCTAGCTCATTATTTAATGAGGCCCAATAATTAGTTATCATGAAGAAGTATAAGCTAATAAGGGTATAATGGGGAAGAGTTACACCCCATTGGCGCCAAGGGCATAATGGGGTGAAGTGGGCGCATGTTGCTTCATAAGGAAGCATTAGGCGCCTCCCCCTTTGCTCCTTGGATGGAATACTTGCCTCTAAGGCAAGTCTTGGGGCTGATATGGTTTGAGAACTTTTATGGGAAGTTCTTGAGCGCATATAGATAATAGGGTGAGGAATATGGTAATGTCTTGGAGACTTACCTTACCTCAAACCCTAATTTCTCCCAAGAAATCACCCTAGCCGAATTCTTCATGGAAGTTGCGCCTAGTCCTTCTTCCTTGAATGGAATGTATGCCTATAAGGTATGCCTTGGGCTGATATGGCTATTGGGCAAATTAGGATAGGTTGAATGAGATTTATGGAAAAGCCTTTGAGACTTTCCTTATCTCAAGACTTCTTTATCCTAGCCGCCCACTTGGCATGATCCTAGCCATTGCCCTTGCCGCCTCTAGTCCTATTAATAGAGCCCTTGTCGCCCCACTAAAAGGTTGATTTTACGTGGAGGATTTCTAGGAGGCGTGAGCAAAGGCAAAGGGTGACAACAACTAAGGCTTGGCGCAATCCTTCTTCCAAGTGGCCGAAAACATCTTTTCTTCTTCTCCTCCTGTTGGCGCAAAGAGTGATTGGGCTTGGTGGCTTCTCCTTCTATTGTCGCAAGCCCTCTTCCTCTCATAGCCATTGGCGCACCTTGCTTGAAGGCGGCGCAAGTAGAGGAGAAAAAGGAAACAACTTGGCGGCATCATCTTCCTCTTAATCCCTTCTTGGCGCTTTCATCTTGGAGGTGGCGCAAGAGAAGTGGAGTGAAAGCTTGATTCTCTTCCCGAGGCTAGCACCGAGCGAGGAAGGGAGCAACGATCAAGGAGTCGACGCGTGGATACTTGTAGAGGGCGAACACATGGGCGCCTTCAAAATGGCTTCGACATCTAAACAAGCAAAAGAGGTACATCTCTATCACATCCTTGTGTGTACTCACTCGCATGGATCCTTGGGACTGGAATGTGTTTCGGGTGTAATGCTTCTTCCGCTGCGTCCTGGGACTGCAAAAAATATTAAATTACACCCGGCATTCCCTAACAGTGGTATCAGAGCTACTTGTGAGAAACACAAGGTGTACGTTTGCTTGTGTGAAAAATTTTTGAAAAATTTTTCTTTCTATCCATACGCGTTTCACGTAGAAAGCATTTTCATCCAAACCCCTCTTCTCAACTTTGTGGCCGAAATTTGGATCTTGCTTAGGGTTGATTTAAGACCAAAGGCACACGTGGTTTTGTCAAGTAGGACGGGCATTGTGTCTTCGGACTGGCCGGGTCTCTTGATCTGACAAAATTGCCAGCCGATAGGGTCCATGAAATCATCCTAAAACTTGACCTAAATTTTAGCACAAAATTGGTTAAGATAGTGTTTGGATGGAGTTGGCGCATAAGGGACTAAAAATTTGATTTTCACGGATTTTCAAATTTAACATGCGCCACTTGATTGGGTTGATATGGTCATAGCGAGTGCCCTCCTGTGTTGTGATGTGGAAGCATGTTTCCACCTGTGATGAATGCTTGTAAAATCTTCCCACCACCTGCGTGTGGTTCTTCCCCTTCTTGATGTAAAATTTTTATCTTTCTTTAGAATAGATATAGAATCGTTTACATAAGATAGGTTAAGGTTCATCAAAAACAACAAGGAGTCTTCTTCAATCGAAGTCAGAAGTGGCGCCAGCTTTGGAAGCATGGTGATGGACTTGCGGCTGAAGGAAGGACACATGCATTCGGCTTCTGGCATGGGCTGATCTGCTCAAGGGACTCGCAACCCTTGGATGCGCGATAACATGTCACACGGCTCGTGACAAGTTATGTGTATGAAAAGGGCTATGACCATATCGACCAAACTAGCATGCCTGTGATGGTTTATTATTTTGTCCATAGCATGCCTGTGATGAGTTTCCTTTGCTGCCATAACCATAGGAAAACTGCATGCTAGAAAAGAATAAAATAAACTCTCATTGAAATATCAAGTCAATAGCCTTCTAACGCATAGCCCTCATCAAACTATCGATCAGTGGTGCTGTGAACTGTTTCCCACCCTCGTGGGACACACCCACTTATCTTTAGAAGGTGTGAGGTGACAGTGAACTCCCCAGTTCAGTTTTAACCTGGACGTGCCTTCGCAAGGAATTCGTTGGCCCTGGGCATAACGGTTAGGACCAGACTTGACTAGTTTTTCATATGTCACTGACATGATGAATAACTAGAGGCAGCTGTTGAGAGGATAGGGCTCTGTGTTGTATCCAGCCCTCGCTGGACACAGGGGCGCCTAGTCTGTCTTAACTAAGAGGAATTGTGCGTGGCACAATTGGCTGGCATGCCTACCTAAGGAAGCATGAGACTTTCTGTGCATCTCAACTCACCCTCGTGAGTCGTAGAGACCTTATGTGAAATTAGGATCCTAGCCACTTAATTTCCATGTTGAGTTTGAGAGTTCTCAACTGTTATAGAAATAGTGGGAGCATAGCATTTAATTCAAAAGTCCTTGTTAAATGCTTTGTCATTGTACTTATTTTACATGTTTGCTTTTTGTAGATAGCATCTCCTGATCTAAGAATGAAACTTTATAAAAACAAACTGGATGGAACAAATTGGAAAAAATGGTTCAAAATTTTGTCCAAGATACTGGAACAGAAGAATAAGGTGCATCTCCTTGAAAGACCTCCATCCCAGCCCAGTGTGTATTTCACCACTGAGTGGGAGTGGAATGTCTATCTTGAACACTGTGAAGATAATGAATAGTACACTGTTCTAGTCTTAGAGTGCATGACCCCAGAGGTCAAGGTTGAGTGTGATGAGATGGGGATCTATGATATTATCATACATCTCAAAAGTCTCTTCACACCGTGCTCTAAGGACAATGATTAGGAGAGTTCTGTTGGATCTTCAGGGTGTGTGCCTATGTCTGAGAAAAACCATGGTTCAGCATCTTCGAAGCTCATACTTCGGAAGACTGGGAATGCATGGGTATTTCGAAGAGGATTAATGGCCAAGAAGAGCATGGCAAAGAAGAAGGGATGTAATCCATCCGCTTCAGGTATTGTGTTACCATGGTCTTTATGTCTACTTCTTATAGGTACTGGGTACCGCATGTGAGCTTACATATATTTTTCATAAACAGGAGCTCAAAAGAAGTAGGACGACTAGGCTAGATGGGATCGACTCTCGGGTCAGGGACGGAGCATTGAATGCTGCTGTTGTCATCTCACTACCTTGGAGACTTTATCTAGGACTTTGCTATTATGTTTCAGCTTATGTATTAGAACATCATCCCTTTTGGAAAGGATTTCAGTTTGAAATAATATATGGTATTTTTCTTTATAACTGAGATGTTCTATTAAAGTAATACGATTGATAATAGTTTATGGTCTTATATGTAATAGAAGATCAGATCCAATGATTCTATAAGCACCCTCTTATAGCATTGTCTCTTGAACCATAGAACAATGGTCACATCCAAAGGTCCATGGACTATTGGGATCATTATCCTTTTAGGATTATGATAAATATGAGCCTTGTTCAAAGGAACAAAGTGACAGATGCTACCTTCACCATAAAGGGTTGAAGGGTAAGTGGTTTGTTGGATCTATCACACAGCAATGTATGTGGACCCATGTAAAACAAGCACTGAGAGGTGTTATATGCTTCATAAGGTGTGGGTATGCCTTATCCAACCTAAGAACTTTGGAGATATCCAAGAAGTTCACAAATGAAGTATTGAGTAAAATTGGAGGATCTTTTAAAGCACCTTGATTGGATCAAGATGATTAGTGGAAAATTTGATGACTATCCTAAGGAGTGTGAGGTTATCTCACAGCTTACTTAGAACACCACTATATGGTGAATTTCAAGGAAAGAAAGAGGAACACATTGGATGTAGTTCCATCTTTGAATAGTCATGCAAATATACTACTATAATGTCATGCAAACAGATGAATTGTCACTCCATTGGAAAGTGTGTCTAAGATAGCTTTTGAGTTAGAAACTGGAAAATATCCCATTCCTTCAATAGAATTGGGAATGTAATATGCAGTGATCTCAAAAGTATATATTTGTGGAGCACTGAAGGGTGCTGTTTCTATCCCAAGGAGAACAAAATATTTGTTGCTCCATAGTGCTGTCTTTCTTGAAAGGATATTTCTTTTGAAAGAAGCTAGTGGGAGTAGATTTGATTGGAACAAGATCCAGAATCAACCACAATACATTTAGACACAAATGGAGAGTAAAATCTCACATACAGGTTGAAAGTCAACCTGAAATTCAAGTAACACAGGAACCATATAAGTCTGGATGGATTCGAAATGCTGGGCATGACGAATTTATCATCTTGGATAAAACCTAAGACTTATGGAAGCGGTCGGTGGACCAGATTCCAAGAAATGGCTAAATGCCATGAGAACCATAATGGACTCCATGTCTGCTGATCAAGTCTGGGACTTGGATGAGCTGCCAAAGGAATAATTCCCACAGGCTATAAATAAATCTTCTTAGAAGATAGACATGGAAAGTAACATTGTTACCTATAATGACAAGCTAGTGAATGAAATTTCAGATAAGTCCACTGGGTGGATAGTGATGAAATTTTTCACCGATAGCTTTGTTTGAGTCCATTAGGTATCTACTTGTTATAATTACATGTTATGTTATAGCGTGTTGTTATGAAAATTTGCTTTTCTCAATGGACGTCTGGAAGAGGATGTCTAGATGGAAATAGCCAAAATGTTTTCATACAATCGCCATAAAGATATGTATGGTATTATACAAGTATCCTGTATTTACAAGAAGATCAGTGGGAGCATCACAATGTTTCTTGTTCTAGATAATTGATAATATTCTCCTCACATGGAATGACATCTCAGCTCCTCACATGATGAAGAAAAGGCTTGAGATGTATTTCGAGAAGAATGATCTAGGGAATGATGCCTACATCCTAGGCATGAGGATCTATAGACGGAGATCCAAGAAAGTCATTGCCCTTTAGTCAATCTATGTTCATCCAAGAGTTTCTGGAGAGGTTTATATTGGATGATTCCAAATATTGATACCTTCCAGAAAATATGGTCTAACTCTCACGAGGATGCTATGTCTTTTGACACAGCTGGAGAGTAATAACATAGGTCTAAAATCCTGTTACATTGGGTACAGGATAAATCATGTTTTGTGTATGGTACACAAGACCATTTGTGGCAAGTGCTTGGAGCATGTCCAGAAAGTTTCAATGAGATCCTAGTGTTTGACACTGGATAGCTGTGAAAGCAACCCTTCGTACTTGGGAAGTATAAAGGATTGAATTTTAGTCTATGATAGACAGGAAGAACATTGTGTACAGGGATACACTGACACTTCGTTCCAGTCTAATGACTATCATTCACAGCCAGGATTTGTGTTTTGCCTTGATGTGGTGTTGTAGGCTGAAAGAGCTTTATGCAAACCATAGTGGCAAATTCTACAATTAAGGCTGAGTACATTACAGCTTCTTGTGGCAGCAAAAGAAGCAGCTTCATTCATTTGAACTTGATTTAGTCCCTGGTGCTTGATGGTCCAGTATAGTTCTTACTGGGGCCGTAAGCATGTATAAAGAAACTTAGCACTCAAGTATGTACTGCAGCGATATCATCTGATCTTGGAGATCATGGATAAAGATGATGATTCAAATTAGTAAAATAGACACAGATAGCAATCTGGAAAAACCCACTGACGTAGCCTCTGGCGCAGCAGAAGCTAAATAAGTCATACTAGAGACATAGGAACTGATTAAACGTCAGTTGCCCTTGGTCTTAGTGCAAGTGGGAGATTGTTGGTGTATATGCCCTGCAGACCAATGTATGGACATGGTCAGGCATTGTTTGAATGTACTTTGATAGAATTGACATAATCAATAAAGGCATGGTCGTTATTATGCAGATTGCTTTACCTGCATTGATGTATTAAATTGCATAGATAATGTCCCAGGAGTTTGGATTGGATCCATTCTCACAAGCTATCCCCAGTCAAGGTACCTTAGCAGATATGGGACATCTTTGGTACATGTGAGACTGGTGTATGGGCTAGTTAGGTGCGGGGCACAGTAACTCAGACATACAGGTGCATTGGATGCACTGGAGTGATCCACCGAGAGGATTGACTTGTCTAGTCAACAAGTCAATCTCACATGCAAGAGGTTTTTGCATTGATCCTTAGACTTGAGGTATTCATGTCTAGATCTGATGATAGGTATGCTTTAATACAGTCTTACGTCTCTCCGTAATTGGGAGATCAAAACGACTGTCATTGGGCATGTCATAAATCATATAGAGGCATGGATGACTAATAGTAGGATTTGCCCCTTCCATATTAGAAGCATGATATCCACCTCGGGGCGCCCCACCTTATTGGTGCATGACAGGAAAGTGTAGGCCACACTAGTTAAGTCATGACCAATGCATTGGACAATAAACTTGAGACTATTCCAATGGCAGGATATCAGTTTAGGCAAAGGGATCTAAAATGCATGGGAATCCTCGTTGCTGGTTAGGAGTCGTTGCCATAATGACTTAAGTCCTATGACATGGGTAGTAGTGATGTGTTGCTAGATACCCCTCACTACTTATGATGTTTACATCATTGCCATTGTCATATGGATCCTACGGGGTCACATGCAATAGACTCTTGACGTTGCTTTAATCAGAAGCTTTAGGATCAAGTTATTGGATAACTTGGATCCATTTGGAAGATTTCATCAGCGCCAATGGGCCTGATGAGTTGGAAGAAAGTTATTGGAGCCAAACTTCATTTTTGGCAGGTTGACCCGAAATTGACCTAGATTGGTCACATTTGGATTAGGGTTGCATTGGATTGGATCCAATGGCTTAATCAACCCATGCCATGAAGTTTGGGCTAGCTCATTATCTAATGAGGCCCAATAATTAGTTATCATGAAGAAGTATAAGCTAATAAGGGTATAATGGGGAAGAGTTACACCCCATTGGCGCCAAGGGCATAATGGGGTGAAGTGGGCGCATGTTGCTTCATAAGGAAGCATTAGGCGCCTCCCCCTTTGCTCCTTGGATGGAATACTTGCCTCTAAGGCAAGTCTTGGGGCTGATATGGTTTGAGAACTTTTATGGGAAGTTCTTGAGCGCATATAGATAATAGGGTGAGGAATATGGTAATGTCTTGGAGACTTACCTTACCTCAAACCCTAATTTCTCCCAAGAAATCACCCTAGCCGAATTCTTCATGGAAGTTGTGCCTAGTCCTTCTTCCTTGAATGGAATGTATGCCTATAAGGTATGCCTTGGGCTGATATGGCTATTGGGCAAATTAGGATAGGTTGAATGAGATTTATGGAAAAGCCTTTGAGACTTTCCTTATCTCAAGACTTCTTTATCCTAGCCGCCCACTTGGCATGATCCTAGCCATTGCCCTTGCCGCCTCTAGTCCTATTAATAGAGCCCTTGTCGCCCCACTAAAAGGTTGATTTTACGTGGAGGATTTCTAGGAGGCGTGAGCAAAGGCAAAGGGTGACAACAACTAAGGCTTGGCGCAATCCTTCTTCCAAGTGGCCGAAAACATCTTTTCTTCTTCTCCTCCTGTTGGCACAAAGAGTGATTGGGCTTGGTGGCTTCTCCTTCTATTGTCGCAAGCCCTCTTCCTCTCATAGCCATTGGCGCACCTTGCTTGAAGGCGGTGCAAGTAGAGGAGAAAAAGGAAACAACTTGGCGGCATCATCTTCCTCTTAATCCCTTCTTGGCGCTCTCATCTTGGAGGTGGCGCAAGAGAAGTGGAGTGAAAGCTTGATTCTCTTCCCGAGGCTAGCACCGAGCGAGGAAGGGAGCAACGATCAAGGAGTCGACGCGTGGATACTTGTAGAGGGCGAACACATGGGCGCCTTCAAAATGGCTTCGACATCTAAACAAGCAAAAGAGGTACATCTCTATCACATCCTTGTGTGTACTCACTCGCATGGATCCTTGGGACTGGAATGTGTTTCGGGTGTAATGCTTCTTCCGCTGCGTCCTGGGACTGCAAAAAATATTAAATTACACCCGGCATTCCCTAACATGTATGATATTGAGCTATGATATTAAGTTCGATCTGGTTGTATAATATTTGATGACATGTTGATATTGAGCACCTTGGAGGTGAATTCTGATGAATTATGACACGTGTAATTTTGGTTCTGAATGAGTATATGCAATTCCTATTGTTGTGATTATATTGTGATGTGTTCTGATTTAGAAGAAATTTTTGTTGATAGTATGATTTTCTTGATGATGAATGTGTTTATGCCTGTGATTAAGACTAAACCTATTATGTTGAATTTATTTCTCTTACATATATTTGTTGGTGTATATGCCCTAGGACCTAGCTTTGGTCAACTTGTGTACTACTTGACATTGATATTTATGTATCATTCTGGCATTGTCGTTATCATTGTCTGTCTACACCTGCGATTGTGTACTTACATGGTAATATCCCAAGAGACAGATTGGATCTGTGCTCAAATAATGATCCCCAGTCAATGTACCTTAGTGGATATGGGACAACTAAGGTGCTTGTGAAGACTGGTATGTGGGCTGGTTGGGCACGGGGTGCTAACGCAGACACATGGGTATATCATGGGAGGATATACTGGATAGACCCGCTATGAGGCTATGACTTGGTGTCATGAGTTATCCTCATAAGTGACAGGAGATGCATTGATCCCTTGACTTGAGGTCATTGATCATTCTATATGGTTAGAGACTTGCTTTGATGCAACCTAACACCTTGCCGTAGTTGGAAGGTCATAAAGGTTGTCATTGAGCATGTAACGACCCATATGAGAAGGTCAATGGACAGATATAGGATTTGCCCCTTCCTTTGGGAAGTATGATATCCATGGAGCTCCTCTATGGTTCTATGACTGAAAGTGTATGGCCATACCCAGGTAAGAACCTGATTTAGTCATAGCCATGTGATTGGATGAAAACAAGTGGTGACACGCTTGTCCAATCGGATATCAATTCGGCAAAGAGACTGTAATGCATCTGTACCTAGTTGCGATGATGGGGATGTCGATGTCGATATCCATTCCAATGACCTGGGTAGCAGCGATGCACTGCTAGGTGCCACTCACTGCTTGTGGTGACCTTTGGTCAGCACTGCCAGCGTCAGAGGAACCTACAGGGTCGCACACCTTGATACTTGAGTTCTCGTATTGATCGGGAAGCCTTATGATCGAGTTATTGGATAACTCGGATCTAATTGGGAGATTCCATCAGTGCCAGTGGGCCTGATGAGATGGAAGAATGTTATTGAAGCCAAACTTCATTTTTGGCAGGTTGACCCATATTTGACCATGGTTGGTCAAAATCGGATTAGGGTTGCATTGGATTGGATCCAAGTGCTTAATCAACCTATGCAATGAAGCTTGGGCTAGCTCATTATCCAATGAGGCCCAATAACAAGTTCTCATGAAGAGGAGAAAGGCTAAAAGGGTATAATGGGGTTAAAACTTCTCCCCTAGGCGCCTATGGGCATAATGGGGAGAAGTAGCACAACTTGCTCTACATGGAAGCAATTGGCGCCTCCCCCTTTAACCCTTATGGAATGCATGCCTTTATGGCATGTTTTGAGGCGCAAGGCAAGGCCTTGGCGCACAAGGAAGGGCGTGGAAGAATATGGAAGGGTTGAATGAGAGTTATGGAAATGTCTTGGAGACTTTCCTTATCTCAAAAACTTCCTCATCCTAGCCCTACACTTGTTATGATCCTAGCCTTTGCTCCAACCGCCCATTGCTATATATAAGTGACCCTTATCGCCTCTTCTTGTGTGCGCGTGCAATCAATCCTTGGAGGCGTGAACACAATAAGAGGGCAAGAGCAAGGAACTTTGGCGCAAGCATCCTCTTCATCAAACCCTAGCCGCAACCTTCCTCCCTTCTTGATTCTTTGGCGCAAGAGAAGTGAAGGGTTGGCGGCATTCTCCTTTCTCCACTTCATCCTTTGGCGCTTCTACCTTGGAGGTGGCGCAAGCTTTGAAGAAGAAAGAGTGAGGCTTGGATCTTCTTCCCGAGGCTAGCACCGGGCGTGGAAGAAGAGAACTCAAGAGATCCGTGTGTGCGAGACTGCAGAGGGCGAACACTTGGGCGCCTTCATCGACATCGCTCTACATTGCTCTGAGGTATTTTCTAACTCATCGTGTCGACCCCCTTGCATGCGATCTTCACTGGGTTTTTGGGACTGACCTGTTTCGGGGACATTATTCCGCTGTGCAATGAATGTATGAATGTTTACAACCCAAAAATTGTAAAATGTCCCCGGGGTTTCCCAACAATATTTGTCTATTGGAATTTTTTATTGATTGATGAATAAAATTTTGGGTGAACATGTTATTTGTTGAATTTGGTTTAAAAAGTGAAGCTACTTCTTTAAATAAAATTAGCATATGAGTATGATTTTTGAATTGATATTGATTGATTAATTTAGTTGATATTCATCCTATCTATTATTTGTTGGGGAGAAAGATTCCATGATCCAAATAAAGAGGTGATGACTCCCTTACTTGGCACTGCACAAAATTGGCAGTGGTACCAAAGACATGGGTTGAAGTAAGAATGAGAGAAAAAGAAAAATCAAGAGAATGACTCCTCGTCATAGCACTATGTTGATTTGCGGTGGTACCTAAGTTAAGAGTTGAAGTCCAAAGAAAAAAACATGTATCTATGTGGGTACATACCATGAGAGAAATCGTTTCACATTAACTCCATTATCTTTGGATATGAGTTCTATTACATTGATTATGTGATCAATGTACTCTAACTTCGTCACCAGAAAAAAAGGTGGTACTCGAATTAGAGAATGTGAACGATACATAAAAGGGAGAAACTAAAAAATTCTGAGTGGAAAATGATCCTGGAAATTCTATTCCTGTAAACAAAAGTATGATAGGTTTGAACTGAAACTGGGTGAAATCTTGAGATTGAAATTCTACTTATTGTACAAGTTGGAAAATTTTATTTGATTAAGTTGTAGATCTTGAGAATTGAATTCAAAGGATGATATGTTTATTTAGAATTTTATGAAACAATTGGTGGAATTTTTCATTGGAGATTGTATTTTAGAAATTTATTCTCCATGAGAAAGTCTATTCCTTTGATCAATTTTAGATTTTACTTAAAGACATGCAAAGTTTGAGCCTTATGTATTTGATGACACGAAAATTCATAGTATATTTTGTGCCATTTGATAGGTCTTTTTGTGTCATATTCATGCTCTTTTGTTTATTTTTATGTCTTATTTATCAAATATTGCTTAATCTACACCTTTTCTGGTTGTTGATCATTTTCAAGTAAAAAGACACTATTTTAAGGCTTTTTCAAGCAAATTCAGACGCATAGATGAATTCTCATCATCAAGAGAAGATCACATGTCTAATTTCACGCAAATCAAAGCTTCATACCAAATTACAACAGGGCCGTAATATAAATTACGGTACTGTGGTTTTACTGAACTTATAGAATAAACCACGGCACTGCCGTAATTTTTGAGCACTGCCGTATTTTGGGACAATTTCTATACAGAAAGTTTCGTAGACTTTACGGCACCGCCGTAACCAATATTACGGGCCATATTTTGAGGCAATTTCTAACCTGAAAGTTTTGCAGAAATTACGGCACTGCCGTAATGCATATTATGGTACCGTAATTCTGGTTGATTTATGTACCGAGAAACTTTGCAGCAATTACGGCATTGTCGTAATCGAAAACACGGCCGTAATTACAACCCAGGCGGTCGATTTTCCCGGACTTATTGAAGCCCGATTCTTGCACTGGTGATTGCGGATGATCTAGACCATCAATTGAAGATCTGTAAAAAGGGGAATTTGCCAGAGAAGAAGGAGAACACGGACACACGAAAAGCCCCAATTTTGATCAACGTTTAAGAGAGAAATCATGATCTTCACCATCGCCCTAGGTTTCACCACCGGGAAGCATACAGTGCATCTCTGGCCGTGAAAATTGAAGGTAAGCTGTGCCTGGAGGAGGCGAACATACCCTAGAAGTTTCAGAGCGAAAGGAGATTGATTGGAGGAGAAATCAACAAAAGAGGCATCGCCGCCACTATTCATAGTCAAAATTACGACTGTAATTTTCATTATAGCCATGCTTTTAGTTGAATTTCTCCTTTCTCTTTGATTTCTTACCCTTTGAAACTATGGTTTATTATAATTCTTTGACTATGCTAGCTTAAACTCTTTTTGGGACATGGGCGTGTAATCTCCTTAATTTCTTAATGACTAGATAATTTTTATTTCGTCAAGATGATTTTACTATGATAATTCTACTTATGTGATGATTGCCTTTAATTCTCCATAGTTTCATATTATCAACATGATTTAGAGTTTTTACGATATGGACTGAAAAGTGACTTGTGAAAACTTGAAACCCTAAAAATTAGGTTTAGGAACTCATCGTAAGAAATTAGGTTTGTTCTTATTTCTAGATTTTAGAAGCTTATTGCCTTGTTGATAATTTGAACTAGGATTGAGTTAATGAAAGAAACATGGTGATACTGTAAGAAATTAAATATCGGATCGTTGGAGAACCGTAAGTAGAACCTGTGAAAACTAAAGTATGAAAGTATTTAGTTTTCACGTGAGATGATTGACTTAGAATTCAGATGCACGAAAGTGATCTTTGAGCTATTTGTCAATAATTTACTTATCTTTAGCATTGAATAAATCCTGTGTGAAAGTGATGATTGGTTCTTTGTAAATTGTTTGTGAGAAAGAGAGATGATTTCTTTTTAAAGTAAATTATATCTTTATCATAATAAAATTAGACTGACGACCACTTATTTAGATCTAGTCATTAAAATTAAGGTGGATGAAACCTTAGTCCTAGTTTCTCTCTTTGACTTTTTCGTGTAGTTTCTGATAGTTTGCTTTCATCATTTTCGATTGCCTAGCTAGTGAGAAATCGATTATTCAATACTTGACAAACAAGGTCTATATAGTTTGATATCTTAATTATTACTTCGAGTATCCGTGCACTTGCGGACACAACACACCCCTCGCCCCTCAGCCTCCTTCGGCGGCCCTCTGATCGCCGAAAATGGACCATCGAAAATGGAGAAGGGTTGCCGGAGAAGGTACGGAATGCACGCCGGAAAACCGAGAGAGAATGCCAGAAAACGTACAGGACGGTGGGGAAAGTTTCACTGTTTTGTTTCTCTACAAAACAGCTACCTAAAACCCCCTCTATATAGCTCTCTATACATGCTCTAATACCTCTCCTCTTCGTCTGACTTCGCGTCGCCAGAGTGCTCGCCGGGATGCCATCGATAGTCGCCACCTAAGGGAAGGAAATGGCAGCGGACCTCCGTCCGCCGCTCGTCACCTTCCGCTGCTTGGGGTAGGGAATGCTGCCTCTGCGGGCGCCTCGTCGCCACCGCTCGAGAAGGAAACGCCGCTGCATCTAACTCGTGGAGGAGAAGCATAGGTCGGGTGGTAGGGAAGCTCGCTGTTTCTCGTCCGGAAGATGATGGTGTGGAGGCAAATGGCTCTCGTGGAGAAGATCGCATCCGTCCCATGGAGATTTACTCCTCTACTCTCGTCGCCAATGGCGCTACCACACAATGCTGATGGGACGCCTCCCAGTCACCTAGGGAAGCCCACACCAACTTGCACCTCTGTGCTCGTTGATGGTAAATGGGTCGGATCCAGTCGCTGACGGGTCCGGTTCCTCGCGCCCGCCTAGATCCACCCCGAAATCAACCACAAGTGGGGGCCTTAGGCCTCCGCCCAGGCCTAGATGCTGCCCGGCTCGACCTAGAATCACCTGGGCATAACAACTCTCCCCCAATCGAGCTGGACATCGCCCTCAATGTCCTCTGGACCCGCCGCCACTGTGACGAATGCATCGGAACTCCACTGACGGGGCTGTGGTGGATACTGGGGCCTCTGCTTGTGTCACGACCATCGCTGTGATGTATGCTACACCGCCTCGCCGCCCACTAGTAACTGTTGCCCTCGCTGGAGAAGTGGAGAAACTCGCTGCGCCCGCGTGGGATCCATCACTTGCTGTTTCCCATGCGTGCTAGAAGCTGAGTCCATCGCCGTGATCGGACCGATTGATGTGAAGACAGCGTTCCTTAACGGGAAGCTGACTGAGGATGTGTATATGTCACAACCTGATGGCTTCATCCATCCTGCAGAGGCTAATAAGGTCTGCAGGCTAAAGAAATCCATTTATGGATTAAAGCAAGCATCTCGAAGTTGGAATCTTCGATTTGATGAAGCTGTGAGAGATTATGGCTTTATCAGAAGTGAAGATGACCCCTGTGTATACAGAAAATTCAGTGGGAGCTTGGTGATTTTTCTGGTCTTGTATGTCGATGACATACTGCTCAACGGAAACGACATCCCTAGTCTTCAAGCTGTGAAGACATGGTTAGGGAAGTGTTTCGAGATGAAAGACTTAGGGGAGGCCGCCTATATTCTAGGCGTAAGGATCTACCGGGATAGATCCAAGAGGCTTCTGGCCCTTAGTCAGAGCACTTACATTGATAAGGTACTGGAGAGGTTCTACATGGAGCAATCCAAGAAAGGATACCTTCCAGTGAGACATGGCCTTACTCTCTCAAAGAGCCAGTGTCCTATAACACAGGCTGAGAGGGATGACATGAGTTGAATTCCTTATGCTTCGGCAGTAGGATCGATCATGTATGCAATGTTGTGTACTAGACCAGATGTGGCATATGCTGTAAGCATAACTAGCCGATACCAATCAAATCCAGGTCTGCAGCACTGGGTGGCTGTAAAGAACATCCTAAAGTATCTGAGAAGAACCAAGGATTTGTTCTTGGTCTATGGGGGACAGGAAGAGCTCAGTATGCAGGGCTACACTGATGCATCGTTCCAGTCTGACCCTGACGACTTTAGATCGCAGGCCGGCTATGTGTTCAAGATGAATGGAGGCGTTGTATGCTAGAAGAGCTTCAAGCAATCCAACATAGCAGATTCTACAACCGAGGCTGAGTATGTGGCCGCTTCTGAGGCAGCCAAGGAAGCCATTTGGATAAGGAAGTTCTTATCTAATCTTCAGGTGGTTCCTAGTGCAATGGATCCCATTGAACTCTACTGTGACAACAATGGAGCAATTGCACAAGCCAAGGAACCACGGTCTCATCAAAGATCCAAACACATACTCAGAAGATTTCACCTGATCAGAGAGATCATTGATAGAGGTGATGTCAAGATTAGCAGAGTAGACACAGAGAACAATCTGGCAGACCCATTGACCAAGGCTTTGGCGCAGCAGAAGCATGATGGTCACGCTAGAGATATGGGGTTGAGATTGCTCAACTTCTAGGTCTTAGTACAAGTGGGAGATTGTTGGTGTATATGCCCTAGGACCTAGTTTTGGTCAACTTATGTACTACTTGACATTGATATTTATATATCAATCTGGCATTGTCGTTATCATTGTTTGTCTACACCTGCGATTGTGTACTTACATGATAATGTCCCTGGAGACAGATTAGATCTGTGCTCAAATAATTATCCCCAGTCGATGTACCTGAGTGGATATGGGACAGCTCTAGTACTTGTAAGACTGGTATGTGGGCCGGTTATGCACGTGGTGCTAACGTAGACACATGGGTGTATCATGGGAGGATATACTGGATAGACCCGCTATGAGGCTATGACTTGGTGTCATGAGTTATCCTCATAAGTGACAGGAGATGCATTGATCCCTTGACTTGAGGTCATTGATCATTCTATATGGTTAGGGACTTGCTTGGATACAACCTAACACCTTGCCATAGTTGGGAGGTCATAACGGTTGTCATTAAGCATATCACGACCCATATGAGAAGGTCAATGGACAGATATAGGATTTGCCCCTTCCTTAGGAATTATGATATCCATGGAGCTCCTCTATGGTTCTATGACTGAGAGTGTATGGCCATACCCAGGTGAGAACCTGATTTAGTCATAGCCATGTGATTGGGTGAAAACAAGTGGTGACACACTTGTCCAATCGGATATCAGTTCGGCAAAGAGACTGTAATGCATCTGTACCTAGTTGCGATGATGGGGATGTTGATGTCGATATCCGTTCCAATGACCTGGGTAGCAGCGATGCACTGCTAGGTGCCACTCACTGCTTGTGATGACCTTTGGTCAGCACTGCCAGCGTTAGAGGAACCTACAGGGTCGCACACCTTGATACTTGAGTTCTCGTAATGATCAGGAAGCCTTATGATCGAGTTATTGGATAACTCGGATCTAATTGGGAGATTTCATCAGCGCCAATGGGCCTGATTAGATGGAATAATATTATTGGAGCCAAACTTCATTTTTGGCAGGTTGACCCGTATTTGACCATGGTTGGTCACATTTGGATTAGGGTTGCATTGGATTGAATCCAAGTGCTTAATCAACCCATGTAATGGAGTTTGGGCTAGCTCATTATCAAATGAGGCCCAATAATAAGTTGTCATGAAGAGAAGAAGGGCTAGAAGAGTATAATGGAGACAAGTCTTCTCCCCTAGGCGCCTATGGGCATAATGGGGAGAAGTGACGCAATTTGCTTCATAAGGAAGCAATTGGCGCCTCCCCCTTAATCCCTTATGGTATGAATGCCAATATGGCATTGCTTGGGGTGCAAGGCAAGGCCTTGGCGCATAAAGAAAGACATGGGCACAAAAGGAATGGTTGAATGAGAATTATGGAAATGTCTTGGAGACTTTCCTTGTCTCAAACCTTCTCATCCTAACCGCCCACTTGTCTTGATCCTAGCCTTTCATAAACCGCCTCTTGCCCTATAAAAGAGCACCTAGCCGAGCCCTCTTAAGAGTGATCAATCCTTGAGGGCGTGAACACAAGAAGAGGGGCGAGTGCTAGGAGCGAAGGCGCATCTTCCTCCATAACCGCAAGCCTCTTCCTCCTTTCTTGTTGGCGCAAGGAGCTTTAGTGCTTGGCGGTTTGGGTAGTCTTCCTTCTTCTCTTGGCCCATCCTCTCTCTTGGTAGCGCAAGTGAAGTAGAGCATCTCCCTAAGGCTTGGATTTTCTTCCCGAGGCTAGCACCGGGTGTGGAAGAAGAGAACTCAAGAGATCCGTGTGTGTGAGACTGCAGAGGGCGCACACTTGGGCGCCTACATCGGCATCACTCCAAATTGCTCTTAAGGTATTTCCTAACTCATCGTGTCGACTCTCTTGCTTGCGATCTTCACTGGGTTTTTGGGACCAGCCTGTTTCGGGGACATTCTTCCGCTGCGTAAAATGTATGTCCATGACTTTGGAAATTTGTAAAATGTCCCCGGGGTTTCCCAACAGTTGTATCAGAGCGACTTGCAAGACTCGAACGATGTTTTATGCTTTTCTATCATGCTCACATGCCATATCTCTATTTTCGTAAATAGCATGATGCATGGCAATCGATTTTTCTAAAAGTAGAAAAATTAGGGTTTCTTGTTTCTATCATCCTCTCAATCTCTTTTGGATTTTTGGACTATTTTTCTTGTCTGATTTAAAGATCAAAGGCGCACGTAATTTTGTCAAGTAGGACAGGCATTGTGTCTTCGGACTGGCCGAGTCTCTTGATCTGACAAAATTGCCAGCCGAAAGGATCTCTGAAATCATCATGAAAAATAAATCGCAATTAACCAAAAGATTTGTGAGAAGAAGATGAGAAAAAGAAACTAGTTTTATGAAAAAGTAAAATTTCAGATTTTATGTTTTTCATGAGCATATAGAATTGCATGAGTAAATACCTTGATTGTGCATGATGTTGTGATCATTAGTCAAGCCACCTTTGCATGCCTGTGATGTATCCTTGTGAGGCCTGCGTGCCGCTTTTCTTTTGACTAAAAGGAAGATTAGGGTGGCGCATGTACTTGGAGCTTGGCGCATGCATGAAGCTTGCGCACCTTCGATGGTGGCGTAACAAGCATCAAAGGAAGAGGCGCAAGCTTGCTTAGTGGCGCAAGTTAGGCATGGCCGAACCCTTGGGTTTGAGAGCTAGCCAACTTGTCTTCTTGCATGGTGGCGCATCCTCCTTGGAGGAAGACCATGGCATTGGCCGAACCTTTGGGGTCTACCCTTAAGGTTTGAGAGCTAAACCATGTGGGAAGGACCTTGGAGCCAACCTTGAAGACCAAGATAGAGGGCGGCTAGGCTAGGTCTATTTTAGGGGCTTGAGTCCTATGTCTAGAGTTGAATCTCCTTTTGGCATGGGTTGATTCAATGTCTTGAAGGGGCTTTGATCACATCATCCTTTACTGCTTTCCTTATCTGCTAAAAGCATGCCTGTAATGTTTTATCGTTATGTTATCATTATAGGATTGCATGCTTGTATTGTTAGACATAAGATAAAACTGATGAGACCTCAAAAACCCTCACTTAAATATCAAGTCTAGTAGCCTTCTAATGCGTAGCCCTCATCAAACTATCGATCAGTGGTGTTGTGAACTGTTTCCCACCCTCGTGGGACACACCCACTTATCTTTAGAAGGTGTGTGGTAACAATGGTTTCCCCAGTCCAGTTTTAACATGGGCGTGCCTTCGCAAGGAAACTCATTGGCCCTGGGCATGACGGTTAGGAATGGACTTGACTAGAAGTTCACATGTGCTGGGCACATGGTGAAAGTCTAGAGGCATCGTTGAGAGGTTAGGGTTTCATGTTGTATCCAGCACTCACTGGACATGAGATGCCTAGACTGTTTCAACAAGGGGAGTTGCTTGGAGCAACCGGCCGGCACGCCCACCTTAGGAAACATGGGTCACTTTGTGCATCTCATCCCACCCTCGTGGGACGCGAAGCCCTGTGTGAAATAAGGATCCCATCTCACTAGGAATTCCTAAACTTTCCGATTGACTTTGTGGGTTGTCAATTCGATTAAAATAGTGGGAGTCATAATCATTTAAAACAGGTCCAGTTTAAATGATTAAGAGTAGTACTAATCTGCTGTTTCTTGGTTGTTGTAGAACAATGGCAGTTGGTCACTGCGATCTACCCTGGAAAGGGATAAGTTGGTTGGATCCAACTTAAAGGATTGGTATATGAACTTGAGAATTGTGCTCAAGCTCGAGAACCTTGAGAAACCAATTCCTGAGCCACTTCCATGCTTGGCCTCAGCGGCTGAGAAGGATGCTTATAATAAGCATCAAGCTGATACTTTGGAGGTTGCACAATTGATGCTAACCAACATGTCACCCGAGCTTAGAGGGCAATATGAATCTAAGAGTGCCTCTGAGATTATTTCTACTCTAAGGCAGCTCTTTGATGTATTGGTTAAGCTCAACCCTCCTAAAATAGACATTCAGTGTGTTGAGCCCAAAGGTGATGGGGACACCAAGCATGCAACATTCAAACAACGCGCTTCGAAAACATTTTGATAATTAAGTATAGCTTCATAAACCCCTTAAGCTAACGTAGTTTGAAATTAGTTTGATTATGGTATATAGTAGAGAAAACCGAAACTATTTATCAAGTGAATCCTAGCATGCACTTCTAGATAAGATGAAATTGACAAAGCTTAGCATGCGGTTCTACAACATCAAATAGACCTAAGCATGCGATTCTACCATAAATAATAGAGCTACTCTAAGGGAGGAACTCACCTTGCACCCTTTGAGAATAGAAAGGGTGACCTTCCCGTTCTTCACCGGTCCAATGGTGGAATCTCACGAAGTAGGGCCCTATGAGCTTACACACATGGCATTGCAGCATTCCCACACATGCGTGGATGAGTAGTGACAAATATTAAGAGGCCTTTTACAATCACAACCAAGGGGGAGACTAGTTCTCCAAGTTCCCTTGCTAACAATCTAGAGACTAGCTATTAGAGGGGGAGAAGGGGGGGGGGGGGTGAAATGACGCCTTGCATATCTTCTGAGCCTTGCGCAACCTTCATGGAATAGATGTATATAAGTGTAGATGGATGCTCAAGAACATCAAGACAAACAACAACCAAAGAAGAAGGGAGGAACTTAGCTAACTCGGGTGGATGTTTGCTCTTGACATGGTGGTTGACACCTTCTTGAGTCTCGGTTGTGTTCTGCACCTCTTCTTGGCTGAGAACTCTCCAAGGCTAAAGGGAGGAAATGGCGTGAGCTCCCAACTTCATGACAAGCGCAAATGGTGGAGGAAGGTTGAAGAGCATGAGGGATGGAAGGGAACTCTCGGCAATGAGGGGAGGGAAAGGTGACACACACCTTGAGAAGACTAACTTCTGAAATTTGAAATTGTATTCAACTCTCTAACTTGAGGTTTACAAGAGGTTACAACATATAGGAGACTTCCAACGGTTGTCTCCCTTCTCTAAGCGCAAAGACAAGTCACAAAAGTCAGCAGGATGTAGACAACTCAATGGGCTGATTTCTTTCCTCAAATGGGCAGATTGCTTTGAGGTTTAGCTTGAAGTTTTCTTCAGGATGGCAGGTTCAAACGCTGAGGTGATGATGGACTGAAGAGGCTGCAAAAGGCTGGCATTGTGCAGGCTGCAGATTGGTATGGGCGGCTGGCACTTGAAGGGACTGAAGTTGCTGCAAAGGCTGACATAGTTCAGCTGCTCCTTGACCTTGGTGGCTGGCGCATGGTGGACTGAAATGGGACATTGTGCAGCTGCCTCTTGACTTTGGTGGCTGGCGCATGATGGACTGAAGTAGGACTTTGTGCAGGCTGCTTCTTGTCTTGGTTGGAGATGAAGGCAAACTCCACATGGCTGCCAACTAGGATGGTGGAAGTTGAGGTACTTGTGGTGTTGCTCCATTAGGTTGGGGTGGGCTGATTTCCTCATGAGTTGGGCTGATGGCCCATGGCATCTCTTGGAGTTGTCTTGACCTGATTTTGACTTGCATCCCAAAAATGGAGTTGACCTATACTATTACATCAATTTCATGCACTAACCTACCATACATAAGTGGCGGATCCTAGGGATGTAACTACATGGTGTAATTGGTGGGTGGATCTAACCTACCATATGATGCAAGTTATGCTAGGAGATCTAACTTAAAGGATGCATGCAATGCAAGGAATGGAAATCTAACTTAAAGATGCATGCAATGCAAGAGATGGAAATAACTTAAGGATGCATGCAATGCAAGGAATGAAAATCTAACTTAAAGATGCATGCAATGCAAGAGATGGAAATTTAGGTGCCCTAGCTAGGGTAACCTTAAACTCCATTTGTATTTCCGTGGGTCATGTCGCCTCCCCACATCAAAAGGCTTAACTGAGACATTGAAGATAAAGATGGAAAGGGTCAGGAATAATAAATGCTACTCATGTGGAGGACCACCTCACATGATAAAGGACATAGTACGACTTCAGAATGAGAAGAAGAGAGGCAAGGCTTCGTCTTCATGCTCAGGTATCTATGTTACAGAAGTCAATCTTTCTACTTCTATATCATGGGTATTGGATACCGCATGTGGGGCTCATATTTGCACAAATATGCAGGGGCTCAAGAAAAGTAGATCGGTGAAGCCTGGAGAGATTGACCTACGAGTTGGAAACGGGGCACAGGTTGCTGCTGTTGCTGTAGGCGTTTTGACTCTCTCCTTGCCTTCTGGACTTCAGTTAGAACTAGATAATTGCTTTTGTGTGCCTTCTCTTACCAAGAACATTGTATCCATTCCTTGCTTAGCAAAGAAGGGATTTAAGTTTGAAATAAATAAGAACTCTTGTTCTTTTTCATTTGCAAATATGTTCTATGGGAAGGGTACTTTGTGCAATGGTCTATATATCTTGGATATGGAAAGTTCTATTTGTAACATAAGTAATAAAAGGAACAAACTGAGTGGTTCAGTTGGTGCTTTCCTATGGCACTGTCGATTAGCCCATATAAACAAGAATCTCATCCAACAACTTCATGCAAATGGATTGTTAGATTCAAGTTCCTTGGAGGAATTTGATACTTGTGAACTGAAAGTAACCCTAGGTTACATGCGCATAAATTTCTTTCGTAACTAGGTCCAAAATCGAATGGCTTAAACATATGATCAACATTTGAAGACTTGTAAAACAAGTAAGGATGTTACCATAGCCATGATTTGAGTGGCGGCTTGGAAGAAGGAAAGGGGCGAGTGCCTCTTCTCCAAAGGAATCACACACAAGGTGAGATAGGCTTCCTTCCGTGCGCTCCTTGTGCTAGCAAGTTGCCAAGGATCCTTTGATCGAGTCTTGGAGAGGAGATGTGTTCTCCCTTAGCCGGTCTTCCCCTTTTTCTTTTCTTCGTCAAGAAGGTCTACTCCACGCACCACACCTAGACGACAAGGGGAGAGAGAGTTGCTATCGAAACCATGAAAGAAGAAGCCCAAAAAGGAAGGTTCGGTTACCATGTCTCATGGCAAAACTGATATGTAACTTCCTCTCATTAACTCCCCTTTTATGAGATCCAGTAAACCTCCTGCCCTCTCACCAATCGAGCTGGACATCGCCCTCAATGTCCTCTGGACCCGCCGCCACTGTGACGAATGCGTCGGAACTCCACTGACGGGGCTGTGGTGGATACTGGGGCCTCTGCTTGTGTCACGACCATCGCTGTGATATATGCTACACCGCCTCGCCGCCCACTAGTAACTGTTGCCCTCGCTGGAGAAGTGGAGAAACTCGCTGCGCCCGCGTGGGATCCATCACTTGCTGTTTCCCATGCGTGCTAGAAGCTGAGTCCATCGCCGTGATCGGACCGATTGATGTGAAGACAGCGTTCCTTAACGGGAAGCTGACTGAGGATGTGTATATGTCACAACCTGATGGCTTCATCCATCCTGCAGAGGCTAATAAGGTCTGCAGGCTAAAGAAATCCATTTATGGATTAAAGCAAGCATCTCGAAGTTGGAATCTTCGATTTGATGAAGCTGTGAGAGATTATGGCTTTATCAGAAGTGAAGATGACCCCTGTGTATACAGAAAATTCAGTGGGAGCTTGGTGATTTTTCTGGTCTTGTATGTCGATGACATACTGCTCAACGGAAACGACATCCCTAGTCTTCAAGCTGTGAAGACATGGTTAGGGAAGTGTTTCGAGATGAAAGACTTAGGGGAGGCCGCCTATATTCTAGGCGTAAGGATCTACCGGGATAGATCCAAGAGGCTTCTGGCCCTTAGTCAGAGCACTTACATTGATAAGGTACTGGAGAGGTTCTACATGGAGCAATCCAAGAAAGGATACCTTCCAGTGAGACATGGCCTTACTCTCTCAAAGAGCCAGTGTCCTATAACACAGGCTGAGAGGGATGACATGAGTCGAATTCCTTATGCTTCAGCAGTAGGAACGATCATGTATGCAATGTTGTGTACTAGACCAGATGTGGCATATGCTGTAAGCATAACTAGCCGATACGAATCAAATCCAGGTCTGCAGCACTAGGTGGCTGTAAAGAATATCCTAAAGTATCTGAGAAGAACCAAGGACTTGTTCTTGGTCTATGGGGGACAGGAAGAGCTCAGTATGCAGGGGTACACTGATGCATCGTTCCAGTCTGACCCTGACGACTTTAGATCGCAGGCCGGCTATGTGTTCAAGATGAATGGAGGCGTTGTATGCTGGAAAAGCTTCAAGCAATCCACCATAGCAGATTCTACAACCGAGGCTGAGTATGTGGCGGCTTCTGAGGCAGCCAAGGAAGCCGTTTGGATAAGGAAGTTCTTATGTGATCTTCAGGTGGTTCCTAGAGCAATGGATCCCATTGAACTCTACTGTGACAACAATGGAGCAATTGCACAAGCCAAGGAACCACGGTCTCATCAAAGATCCAAACACATACTCAGAAGATTTCACCTGATCAGAGAGATCATTGATAGAGGTGATGTCAAGATTAGCAGAGTAGACATAGAGAACAATCTGGCAGACCCATTGACCAAGGCTTTGGCGCAGCAGAAGCATGATGGTCACGCTAGAGATATGGGGTTGAGATTGCTCAACTTCTAGGTCTTAGTGCAAGTGGGAGATTGTTGGTGTATATGCCCTAGGACCTAGTTTTGGTCAACTTATGTACTACTTGACATTGATATTTATATATCAATCTGGCATTGTCATTATCATTGTTTGTCTAAACCTGCGATTGTGTACTTACATGATAATGTCCCTAGAGACAGATTAGATCTGTGCTCAAATAATTATCCCCAGTCGATGTACCTGAGTGGATATGGGACAGCTCTAGTACTTGTAAGACTGGTATGTGGGCTGGTTAGGCACGTGGTGCTAACGTAGACACATGGGTGTATCATGGGAGGATATACTGGATAGACCCGCTATGAGGCTATGACTTGGTGTCATGAGTTATCCTCATAAGTGACAGGAGATGCATTGATCCCTTGACTTGAGGTCATTGATCATTCTATATGGTTAGGGACTTGCTTGGATACAACCTAACACCTTGCCATAGTTGGGAGGTCATAACGGTTGTCATTAAGCATGTCACGACCCATATGAGAAGGTCAATGGACAGATATAGGATTTGCCCCTTCCTTAGGAAAGTATGATATCCATGGAGCTCCTCTATGGTTCTATGACTGAGAGTGTATGGCCATACCCAGGTGAGAACCTGTTTTAGTCATAGCCATGTGATTGGGTGAAAACAAGTGGTGACACACTTGTCCAATCGGATATCAGTTCGGCAAAGAGACTGTAATGCATCTGTACCTAGTTGCGATGATGGGGATGTCGATGTCGATATCCATTCCAATGACCTGGGTAGCAGCGATGCACTGCTAGGTGCCACTCACTGCTTGTGATGACCTTTGGTTAGCACTGCCAGCGTCAGAGGAACCTACAGGGTCGCACACCTTGATATTTGAGTTCTCGTATTGATCGGGAAGCCTTATGATCGAGTTATTGGATAACTCGGATCTAATTGGGAGATTTCATCAGCGCCAATGGGCCTGATGAGATGGAAGAATATTATTGGAGCCAAACTTCATTTTTGGCAGGTTGACCCGTATTTGACCATGATTGGTCACATTTGGATTAGGGTTGCATTGGATTAGATCCAAGTGCTTAATCAACCCATGTAATGGAGTTTGGGCTAGCTCATTATCAAATGAGGCCCAATAATAAGTTGTCATGAAGAGAAGAAGGGCTAGAAGGGTATAATGGGGGACAAGTCTTCTCCCCTAGGCGCCTTTGGGCATAATGGGGAGAAGTGACGCAATTTGCTTCATAAGGAAGCAATTGGCGCCTCCCCCTTAATCCCTTATGGTATGAATGCCAATATGGCATTGCTTGGGGCGCAAGGCAAGGCCTTGGCGCATAAAGAAAGACATGGGCACAAAAGGAATGGTTGAATGAGAATTATGGAAATGTCTTGAAGACTTTCCTTGTCTCAAACCTTCTCATCCTAGCCGCCCACTTGTCTTGATCCTAGCCTTTCATAAACCGCCTCTTGCCCTATAAAAGAGCACCTAGCCGAGCCCTCTTAAGAGTGATCAATCCTTGAGGGTGTGAACACAAGAAGAGGGGCGAGTGCTAGGAGCAAAGGCGCATCTTCCTCCACAACCGCAAGCCTCTTCCTCCTTTCCTCTTGGCGCAAGGAGCTTTAGTGCTTGGCGGTTTGGGTAGTCTTCCTTCTTCTCTTGGCGCATCCTCTCTCTTGGTGGCGCAAGTGAAGTAGAGCATCTCCCTAAGGCTTGGATTTTCTTCCCGAGGCTAGCACCGGGCGTGGAAGAAGAAAACTCAAGAGATCCGTGTGTGTGAGACTGCAGAGGGTGCACACTTGGGCGCCTACATCAGCATCACTCCAAATTTCTCTTAAGGTATTTCCTAACTCATCGTGTGACTCTCTTGCTTGCGATCTTCACTGGGTTTTTGGGACCAGCCTGTTTCGGGGACATTCTTCCGCTGCGTAAAATGTGTGTCCATGACTCTGAAAATTTGTAAAATGTCCCCGGGTTTCCCAACACGATCCACCGCAAAAGTAGGAGACGTTCTGGGTAAACACCAGGGTGTACACATGAAAGAGGGCACCTTGTACCATATGGTAGATTCCTTATGCATATCTGTAGATCCAAGTAATTGTTATTTAATTCTTATCGCAAATAGAATCGTCATAGTGGTTGAAACTTTTGCCCTGATATTCTCTCTCATATATTTTTCTTACCTAGTTGTTTGATTTCTTGTTTGTTAATCTGCTTAGTTTTAGTTCTCTTGTTCTAGAAACCACGATTCGATTAGCTTGGATTCTGAAAAATTAGATTTTCTAGTACTCACCTTGCTCCCTGTGGGATCGATATCTTTTGTATTACTGCGACATTTTCGTGCACTTGCAAACAGTATCAAGTTTTTTGGCGCTGTTGCCGGAGAGCAACGGTTGATATTAGTACACTTCTGAATTTTGGGAGACCAAGCATAGTTTGTTCTTCTTTTTCTTTCTTATTTTGATTTACACTGCCTCCTGCTCTTTATTTGCTTTGAACTTCATATTCGAATCTAATAAATTTTTATGCAAAGAAGTTCCAGGGCAGGAGCACTCTTCGAAGTCGATCTTGAGATAGAACGGACCTTCAGACAAAGAAGGAAGCTTGCGCAAATACAGAAAAAGGAGAATCAGGAACAGATGGAACATCTTCACAACAACATGGAGAATGAACCAGCACCTCAACCGATGACCAACAACAATAATAGAACACTGCGAGACTATGCAGCACCTTTTACACATGGGTTTCAATCAGGAATAGTTAGGCCTAATGTCGAGGCCAACAATTTTGAAATTAAACCTGCATTACTTTCCATGATACAACAAAATCAATTCGGTGGTTCTCCTCTTGAGGCCCCAAATATGCACTTATCTATATTTTTGGAATATTGCGATATGCTTAAGATTAATGGAGCTGCTTCTGATGCTATCAGGTTACGCTTGTTTCCCTTCTCTCTACGGGATAGAGCAAGGGCATGGCTACACACGATTCCCCCAGCGTCAATACGGACATGGGATGAACTGTCTCAGGCTTTCCTCTCGAAGTATTTCCCTCCTTCGAAGATGATCCACCTCAGGAACCAGCTAACGAGCTTCATGCAGAAGGATGGAGAGTCTTTGTATGAAGCCTGGGAAAGATTTAAAGAGCTTCAAAGACTATGTCCCCATCATGGGATCAAAACTTGGGTTCTAGTACACACGTTCTACATGGGATTGCAATACAATACTAGACTCACAGTCGATGCAGCTGCTGGAGATCGGGACTGATGAGCAAAGTACCTGAAGATGCTATAAGCCTCCTGGAGGACATGGCATTGAATTACCATCAATGGAATCCAGAGCGAGGTACACTTTCAAGAAAAGCATGTAAATTCGATCTTGATTCATTAACTCTGACTGCAAAGGTAGACAATCTGACTCAGAAGTTTGATTCATAGTCTGCTAATTCTTTGGACATTAATTCATTATCTTGTGAGTTGTGTGGTGCTGCAGGACACGCAGCTGCCGAATGCCGAGTGGGAGATGGACAAGTGGTCCCAAGTCAGCCTGAACGGCTTAATGCAGTTGGAAATGCAAACCCCATGAACAATCCTTATTCCAACTATTATAATCCTGGCTGGCGCAACCACCCAAATTTTTCCAACCGGACCACGCAGCCACTTCAACCAGGGCAAGCGCCACCATAAGCTCCACCACAACAAGGGAACTTCAGGCTGCCATAACAAGAAAATTACAGGCAGCCACCTGAGTTCCAACAGAGAAATTATAACCCTCTACCTCAGCAAGGAAATGATGTAGGGGGGAAGCGTGTGACTTATGCTACTAATTAAAACTATTTTTTTTTATTTTGTATTTTCAGGAAAAAAAAATTCAAAATTCAGAATGCAGCCAGAAATAGATTTCAGAATTCCAGGGCAACTTTAATCATTTAAAAAAAGTAGCTATATGTTATATGAGGATCCAGTGTTTCAAAAATTGAACCAATTAAACCAGCATATAGAACAACACTAGTTCTTTTAAATCGTATAAGAATTGCAGATTGAAGATCTGTCAAGTAATAAGGACATCAGGGACAAAACAACTACTCAAATTAAAGAATAAAACTGGTGCAGAAATATATCATTTATCAAAAGTTGCACCGGCTTGCAGGTTTGTCTGTTTAATCTTAATTTGTCCCAACTGATCCAAATGAAAGAGAAGGATGAGATCTTGCTATTGGATCCAAGGATCAGAGTTGGAAGCTTCCCTGAGCATGCTTAAAACCTGCAACAAAACACTAATCAGATTAGATCATAAAACCGTTGCAGAAGTTATTTCAGATATCAAAATATGCCATGTCTCCCATAATCATCCATGCATTGTTGGATTGAACCGAGTTTTCCGGATGATAGATCAATATGCGTGCTTCCGTGTGGTGCCAAATGTTAAGAATTTTGTTGCACTGAACTCTTAAAGTACCTGCAAAAAGAAGAGTGATCAAATTAGTTTCAAAAGCAAAACCCAGAAATCTGGAAGCAGGAACAGAGTGGAAAACTGGAAGCTGGGCTTGAGGCGATCAACGGTGCCAGAACATGGGTTGCTCGTGGGCGACGTTAGAGACAAAGGGAGGACAATGGGGCGTTGATGTCGTCGGAGCACCAGGAGACGGAGGTGGATCGGGGTGAGGATGGCGAAGGGAAGCTGGTGCAGGCGGAGGAGCAAATGGTCTGTCGGAACAGGGGAAGTGCGCCAGAGAATAGAGGTCATCGCCGGACGACCGGTGATGCGCAATCTTGGAACCTGCTACAACTGGAAGCTCGTATGAAGGAGGCGAGGACGTGGCCGGAGTTTGGGGTCGATTGGCCGCCTGTTGGAGGAGCACGATGCTGAAGGGCGGAACTAGGTCGCGAGCAGGGCGAAAATAGGGAATCAAAATCGGCATTTCGATTCCTGCGATCGGAGCAAGGGATGGGCGGATGCCGGCGGCTGAAGGTTCTTCATGGGATGGAAGAGTGGTGGCTGAAGTCTTGTGAGGATCCGACGGCTGGATCGCCGGCGGTGAGATCACAAAATGATGAAAATCTGCAGGTTTGCTGGGTGTGCGATATTGGCAGCGGAGTAGGAGAATTAGGGGAAGAAGGAGAGATTAGAGAAGAAAGGAAGAGGGAGGGGCTCAGCCCTAGAAGGAGGAGAAGAGAAGACTACGTGACAAGCACCTCAGAGAAAAGAAGGAGACATCCGATTCATCGGAAGAGAAACCATTTCCATTCTTTCACAACAATCTGCCGATTACAAGGTTCATACATGATTCATATAGGAACCCGCTGGGAGAAACGTTGCTGCCGAACGTTGTAGTTTCCTTCTTCAGCAGAGAGACATTGAGCAGCTTGAGCTGAGCGAATATGGTTGGCAAGAGACGTTGGAATTTCCATCCTTGCAGCAATGAAGATAAGCGTTGACGTGCGTATGATGAAATCCCTACTTGCTGGTTGCTGGCAGAATATTATCGCGTTGCTTGTTTCCTCCACCGTGGATGCAGTCACATTTTGGAATTTATTGGGCAACTTATTGAGCTGAAATGTCTTGAAGTCATTGGTGTAATTATTCTCATTATTTTGAGCTAGCTTTAAGAGTGAGCATGCTAGCTTTATTCGCGAGACTTCGAGCTTTCGTAGGTCACCTATGGTAACCTTAGGCTCCACTTGTATCTTCTTGGCCGGTGGTCCCTGCCCCCATCAGGAAATTACAACCCTCCTCCAAAACCGACCCAAGACTCTCAGCTGAGCAAGCAATTAGAAGGGCTAACTGACATGATCAAATTGATGATGACCAGGATGGATTCCTTGGAGACGCATAATAAGATGTTGGAGAGCCAGCTTGCGCAACAAGCTAGCTCGTCAGCAAGAGCGCCAGGGAAGCTTCCATCGCAGCCAGAAGTCAACCCGAGGGAGCATTGCAATGCAATCTCCACTCGAAGCGGAAAGCAACTCGAAGATCCACCAATGCCGACCAATGAAACAAGGGATGATGAGACACTGAACCCTGAGGAGCGACACACAGATACATTACCGGCGGAGCCTGAGCGTCAAGAGGAAGAGCGACCCTATGTTGGGCCGCCAGCCTACAAGCCGTCGATACCTTTCCCTCAGAGACTTGTCAAAGCCAAGCTTGACAAGCAATTCAGTAAGTTTTTGGAAATATTGAAAAAATTATATATTAACATTCCCTTTGTTGATGCCCTTTCGCAGATGCCAACATATGCGAAATTCCTAAAGGACATCCTGTCAAATAAACGGAAGCTAGAGGACCAAGGCACTGTGGCACTTACTAAAGAGTGCAGTGCGATTTTGCAGAACAAGCTTCCACGAAAACTCAAAGATCCTGGCAGCTTTTCCATACCGTGCCAGATAGGAGAGATGACCTTCCAAAGAGCATTGTGCGATTTAGGAGCGAGTGTCAACATCATGCCGCTGACTTTGTGTAAAAAGCTGGATTTGGGTGACCTAAAGTCCACAAATATTTCCCTACAGCTAGCAGACAGATCTATTAGGAGTCCCGTGGGCATCTTAGAGGATGTCCCCATTAAAGTGGGGGATTATTTTATTCCTGCTAACTTTGTTGTCTTAGACATTAATGAGGATGATAGGCTTCCTATTATCTTAGGAAGGTCTTTTCTTGCTACAGCTGGTGTTGTCATCGATGTTAAAAATGGGAAACTGGATTTAAACATCGGTGGCAATGTTATTCAATTTGACCTGTCTAATTCTCTTGAAAAACCTTCTTTTACAGGTACATGTTACAGCATCAGTTTAGTTGAATGCATTGGAAATTCTGTAGTGAGTGGACACCACCTTGAACACCGATTTGAAGATGAACTTGTTAAAGAAAGGGGAGTTCTCGACCCCTTTGATCCTCCCTGATTTGGTTTCCTAATAACTCTATGGTCGAGCTATTGACCAAAAACTAGCGCTCTTGGGAGGCAACCCAAGTTTTTTTTTTCTTATCGTTTTCATTTGCTTAGTTGTTATTAGTTTCCTTTTATTTTACCATCGTTGCAGGCTCTCTC
Source organism: Costus lasius (assembly GCA_027563935.2). Lineage (NCBI taxonomy): Eukaryota > Viridiplantae > Streptophyta > Magnoliopsida > Zingiberales > Costaceae > Costus > Costus lasius. The sequence continues at coordinate 25,506,885 of CM050451.1, read as the reverse complement.
TCTCTCTCTCTCTCTCTCTCTCTCTCTCTCTCTCTCTCTCTCTCTCTCTTATTTATCTAGTACTATAGGAGATTTTGCTATTGAAATACGCTGATAGAGCCTTATTTCCGGGATGCAGGTGTGCAATGTGAACAAGGGGATTTTCGCAGGATTATTACTGCAGCTTCATGCACTTCACGGCCAGGGGGGGGGGGGGGTTCACCCGTGAAGACATCCAAACCAGAGAGGCGCATTTCCATCGTGTGCTTCATGGGCCGGTGAACCCGGTTGAGTTCACCCGTGTTTCTAATAGAACACTGCCCGTGTTTACCCTATATCTCAGCCAGGGTTCGCACGACTTCACGCCGCCGCCAACCACTCTGCTCCAAATCTCCACTCACCCGAAGATCTCTCACCTCCGGATCCTCAAGGAACCTCCCATCTTCAAGACCAGCATCTCCGTCCTCTCTGGTGCTTTTCTGGCCTTCTCCATCATTTCCGACATTCAAACGTGATGGCACCAAGGCGAAAGGTTCTTGCCTTCTGTCACCGCGACCCACAACCTGTATCCGATTCTTCCACTGAGGACGATGATGACTTCGTTCCGCACAAACAGCCTTCGCCTCCATAGACTACACCCACCAACCAACCGGCGTAGCCATCTTCTTCCAGAGGCCAGACACGCTCGTCTTCTCGGCAGTCCTAGGCCTACGTTTCTCCGCCGAATGATTTCGGTATCATTTTCAGGAACGCAGAACATCAACAGAACTTCGAGCAGCTCCTTCATCGCCAGATACTCAACACCCACTACCTGGATAGAAACACGTTTATCATTCTAGGATTCATGGACGGCGTGGAGTTGATGTACTCCAACATTGGGTGGGAGCAGATTCTCCGGCTTGCCTCGCCCACATACATCGGAGTCATGCTAGAGTTCCTCAGCTCTTTAGACGTTAAAGCCGCTGCAACAGTTGACGAAGATCCTGGGCGCTTGACCTTCCGGATGGGAAACATCGAGCACAGTCTATCTCTTTCTGATCTTCTCCATATTTACGGCTTCCCAGAACCTTGCACGCGCAATATCCCAGTGGAATTCAATGAGCAAACTTTTTGGGCGTCGATCACAAATGAACACTTCTATTCAGCCAAAGTGGCCAGAGCCTCAAGCATCTGCAACCCGACTATCAGATACGTCCATTGCGTACTCGCCCATACCATCTTCGGACGTGGGGAGAGCGATGGCATGGTACGTCAATCTGAGTTATTTTACCTATGGTGCATGCTTCATTCTTTCAGGGTTGATTCGGGATTCTATCTGGCAAAACAATTTAGTCGCATCGCGCATTGCCGCAAGGGCATGATAGTTATTGGACTCATTACTCCACTTGCAGTCTCTCTTGGGGTTATCCCCTAGAGTACGGCTGAGGCTAGTGGAAACAACCGTCTCAAAATCGAGTCATGCGTTTCCATGAAACTCATCGTCCGCCGGGGTGATGCTTACTGCATGACCTTCAAAGACAGCCAGTTCTGTTTGTCGTTGCCTAATCCAGAGCGCACCACTGTGCATATTCGTGTGAACTGGCGCATCAAGCCAATTGCTGACCCTGTTGACACTGCACCACCAGCCCCTGGCTCGTTTTTCTTTAGTGGCGGCTCTTCCTCAGATTCCATGATGCGTTTTCTTCAAGAGATGAGGGAGGAGCATCTCCAGCAGCGCGAACTCATCGATCAGATGGATACCTCCATCTCTTTTATACGTCAGGAGCAAGCTTCCCGATGGGAAGCTAATGAGGCTGGGATGCAGCGGCAACACAAGATGCTGGGCTCAATCTGGGAGAAATTATGTATTATGGATGACCGGTTTGCCTTGCTTAATGAAGAAAACATCAGGAATATACCGGTCTCTTCTGATGAGGAGGAAGCACCAGGTCACACCTCACGCGGTAAGGGGAAGAACTCTAGAGCTTCTGGCTCGCAGTCACGCAAGAGGTGCTAGCATCATCCTCACTCGACACCGCCACCTTCTCCTCTCACGTATACGACATTGCATAGAGGACTATGCAAGATTTTACAGCGGGTGAGCTGTCTATACTCCAGCTTCTGTTTGGTTATTGTGTTCTTACTGTTTAGTTGTTGTCATGACACATTCTGATGGTATTGGCATTGTACTTTATATGCCACTATTCGTGGGCCTGGTCCACTTCTTCAGGCCCCACACTCTGCAGTGTATGACATATTTTTGAGACACTTACTTTCCACTTGGATATTATGCTTTTCATGTTAAATGACGTGTGGATCTATGCGTTTTCATGATGATTACTTTTAAAAGCATATATTGCAATATCTTGTGATGGAAAATTTTATTGACTTGTCATGTTAGTCTTGTCTAATGATAGCTTTGCAAAATTCTTAAAGTTAAATGCATGATTGGTTAGAGTTATCAAGACATGTTGAATGCAGTACTTGTTAGAAATTTACTTAATAGTTATGTCCATATGTTCTATGAATTAGAAATTTTCTAAGTGGATTGTCTTTAGGTTGTTCATTTAGTGGGTCAAACATTTTTATGATTATTCAATTGATTTTGGATGTCAATTTACATTCGATTCATATTAGGGTACATACTCTCTTTTCAGTATTTGAATTCCATTCTACTATTGGGGAGACACTACATTTGTTAAAGGAAAGGATATGTTACTTCTATTTGGATATTTCACTTGATAAAAAAAAAAATCACACTTAGATTCCTCTACTTGGCACTGCGAAAAATTGGCAGTGGTACTGAAGGACATGAGTTGAAATCTAAGAAATGTGAATTGAAAATTCAATAAAAAAAACTCCTCTACTTGGCATTGCGAAAAATTGGCAATGGTACCTAAGGATATGAGTTGAAGTCTAGTGCAATAATCAGTATCTTATATCCTGAATGAGACATTTGAGTTAACTCCAATATTATGAATTGGAAGGATAGGAATGGAATGAGTGTTGTGTATGCTTGATTGAATACCATGTTTACTGCTTTCTGAATTGATTGATATCTAGAAACTGTGGGACCAAACTGGTGAATGCTTAAGACCTTCCTTTTAGTTAATTTCTCTTGATTAGATCTTGGACTGCTAAAGAGTGTTTTTCTGAACTTGGGTGCGAACTTCAACACAAAAGATTATTTTTATACCAAGCATATATTTCAACTTATTTTATTGCTTGAGGACAAGCAAAGATTTAAGTCGAGGAGTATTTGACACCTTGCATTTTAGTAGTGATTTTTACTATTATTCCACGATGAATTTAGGCCTATTTTAATGATTTCACACTCCTTTAAGGCTTATTTAGTTAAAAACTTCAGAATCTTCACTTTTTGTCTGTCTTATTGAATTTCAGGTAAAATCACTCAATTTTGAGATCTTTTTGATGAATCTAAAAGCATGGGGTGATTCCTTATGAGAAGACGAAGCTACCCGTAAAATTTGGGCTCAATCGGAGCCTTCTCTAGACTTTACAGCCAGGTGAACCCCACAGGGTTCACCCGTGATCTTGCCGAAGGAAGGATTTCAGCACGCGCGTCACTGCCTGGTGAACCCGGCGGGGTTCACCGATGATGTCGAGACTGCTGAAAGCTGCCGCACACTTCACTGGTAGGTGAACCCCATGGGGTTCACCCGTGATCTCATCTGGAGACATCTACACAGAAATACATCGAGGCTTTCACCGGTAGGTGAACCCCATGGGGTTCACCTGTGATTATTTCGCAACAAAAGAGCTCCGAGCACTTCACCACCTGGTGAACCCCGCGGGGTTCACCCGTGAAGACGTCGAAGCAGCACGACTCCCTCTCGATTTTCCGCCGATTTTTGGACCGATTCAAGTCCAAATTTAGCAAGAAAAGACTTTTTGGAAAGCTTACTTCGAGGAGAACGCATAGAGCATAAAAGCCCCAATTTTTGTGCCCTAAAGGAGGAGAGATCGATCGACGAAGCGGCTAGGGCGGATGGACGCGACGAACAGGCGACTTCGAGCGGATTTTTGAAGATTGGATCATCGGAACCTCGCGATTCTTGCTTGCTTCGTTCGGTTTATCTTCTCCTCCCTCTTAGAAACCTTTTCCTATGATTTTCCCATGATTAAAGAGAGGATTTTGAGCATTGAAACGATGGTTGTAGCGTAAACCTATTTTCAGGGGTAGGTTAAAGCCCTCTGACGATTCTTGTTTGCATCTCATGTATTAACCTTGCTATTTGGATTATATCTTAAGCATATTTTACTTGATGTATTGATTTCTTAATTTGTACTCTGGCCAAGTATTATCATGTCTTAGTTGTTACAGTCCATAACAAAAGTTCGACCGTAACGACCGAACCTCTTTGTGAATCTTGTGAAGGCTCGACGCGAAAGCGCTTGTTCTTCGCTCGAGGGTTCATAATCTACCACAGAACCCATTGGGTTTGTCTAGAACGATCCACCGCGAAAGTAGGAGACGTTCTGGGGTGTACACTCGAAAGAGGGCACCTTGTACCATAGGGTAGATTTCTTATGCATATCTGTAGATCCAAGTAATTGTTATTTAATTCTTATCGCAAATAGAATCGTCATAGTGGTTGAAACCTTTACCCTGATATTCTCTCTCATATATTTTCCCTGCCTAGTTGTTTGATTTCTTGCTTATTAATCTGCTTAGTTTTAATTCTCTTGTTCCAAAAACCACGATTCGATTAGCTTGGATTCTGAAAAATTAGATTTTCTAGTACTCACCTTGCTCCCTGTGGGATCGATATCTTTTGTATTACTTCGACATTTTCGTGCACTTGCGGACAGTGTCAACCTTCATTGTGTTACGAGTGTTACCCAAAAAGATACGATGCTGAATCTCATCATGCAAGCTAGCTACATGTTGGGCAAAGGAGTATGCATGCTCAGATAAGTGGGACTTCATGGGTAGGTCATGCAAGTCAATGGGTTTACGCGGTTGATTGCCCAAGACAACTTGGAAGGGAATAAGACCCGTAGACCTATTGGCTGCACTGTTGTACGCAAATTCTGCCATAGGGAGGATGGTGTCCCAAGACCTCGAGTGATCGCCTATGAGGCAATGGAGCAAGTTACCCAAACAATGGTTAACCACCTCAATTTGCCCATCAGTTTGGGGGTGGTAGGCAGTGGAAAACTTCAGAGTGATGCCCAAGAGCGCCCAAAGTGAGCGCCAGAAGTGGCTCACAAACCATGTGTCTTGATCGGACATAATGGACAAAGGAAGACCATGGAGACGGACAATCTCCTTGACAAAAAGGTGTGCCACGTGGGACGCGTCCATAGTGCAAGAACAGGGAATGAAATGAGCCATCTTGGAGAATCGGTCGACAACCGCGTACATGATGACACAAAAATTTATAATATATTTTGTATTATTTGATTGGTCTTTTTGAGTCATATTCATGCTCCTTTGCTTACTTTTATGCCTTAATTATCAAATATTTCAAATCTATACCTTTTCTAATTTTTGATCAATTTCAGGTAAAAGGCATTATTTTAAGGGATTTTCGAGCAATTTGAGTGCATAGACGAATTCTAATCATCAAGAGAAGAATACATATCAAATTTCATGTCAATCGGAGCTTTCGGCAGAATTACAGCAGAGCCGTGGTTTTACTGGACTTATAGAATAAACCATGGCACTACCGTAATTTGTTTCCTCTACTGTAATATTTGAAGATTTCTATCCAGAGGAAATTATGGCACTGCCGTAATATTGTTATGGTCGTAATCTTGACGGGCCAGATTTTGAAGCATGAAGGTCAAAACACGGCACTACCGTGGTTTATATAACAACCCGTGATTCTTCCCAATCTTTCCACATAATGAATTATGCCACTACCATAATACTCATTATGGGTCGTAATTACAACCCAGGCGGCCGACTCTGCTCGATTTTTCTGGCATTACTGTAACTCGATTCTTGCGACGATGATTCCGGGCCATCTTGACCACTATTTCAATAATCGAAAGAAGGGGAAGCCTGTATAAGAGGAGGCGAAGATCTCAGAATAAGAGGCCCCAATTTTTATCCACGATTTAGAGAGAAATCGAGATGTTTGTTACCGCCCTAGGGTTCATCGCTGAGAAGCATACAGACCATCATCGGCTGCGAAGTTTGAGAGGAAGCTGCGCCTGAGGGAGGAGAACACACACCAGAAGTTTCAGAGCAAAAGGAGATCGATGGAAGGAGAAATCAACAAAAACTTAGGCGCCGCACTGTTCATTGCGTTTTCCAGAAGCAAATTATGGGCTATAATTTAATTACAGCCCTGTATACAATAACCAATTCCTTCTTTTAGATTTCTGATCCTACTGAAATAATGTTTTATTATAAAACTTCCACCATGCTAGCTTAAATGTCTTTTAGGACAAGGGGTGTAATCTCCTTAATTTCTAATGACTAAATATTTTTTTCGTTAGAATATTCTTTGATATGATAATTTTACTTAAGTGATTGATGACCTTAATCTTTGCTAGTTTTGATTTTCAACATGTTTTAGAGTTTTGTAATATGTACTGAAAAGTGATTTACAAAACATGGAACCCTGAAATTATGATTTAGGAACTTATGCTAAGAGATTAGGTTTGTTCTTAATTCTTGATTTTTGAAATATAATTCTTGTTGATAATCTGATCTAGGAAATATTATTGAGTAAGATATGAAAATATGCTAAGAGATTAGGTATTGGATTGTTTGAAACCCTTAAGTAAAACCTGTGAATCTAAGATATGAGAATATTTAGTTTCACTTGAGATTTTGACGCTGAGAGTTAAGCCACGAGAGTGATTTTAAATCTCTTTGTCAAGGTTTACTATTTTTAACTCTAAATAATCTGTCGTGAGAGCGAGGGTTGTTCTTTGTAAATTGTTGTCGCGAGAGCGAGACAATTTGTTTAAAAAGTAGATTTCATCTTTATCATATTAAGAGTAAACTGACGAACACTTATTTCCATCTAGTCATTGGAATTAAGGTGAATGAAACCCTAGTCCCAACTTTCTCTCTCTGATATTTCATATAATTTCCGATCGTTCGCTACATCGCATTCGAATTTGCTTAGCTAGTGAGAAACCAACTTCTTGGTACTTAACAACGAGGTCTCTGTGGTTCGATATCTTTTATTACTTCGAGTATTCGTGCACTTGTGGACACAATAAGTTTTTTATGCCATTGCTAGGGACCTTGGTTTTTGTTAATATCAAAATAGTTGATAGTATTGCTAGACTGAGTTTTGTTTTTATTTTCTATTTTCTTGTGATTTTTCAAGAAGTCGAGAATTATTCTGTTTATTGTATTTTTCTACAAATTTTGAGTTTATTTAATCTTTTTACTTGTGTATGCGCATGACTCTTAGATCATGACCCATAATTCCTTTAGATCCTAAGATTAACAAAATGCTTAAATTGCGCAGGAAACTCAGATTTGAAGAAAAAGAAAAAGAAAGAGTAGTCATGGCAGATAGAAGATCACTTAGGGATTATGATGAAGGATGAAAATCCTAACACCCAAGAATCACCCTAGGTATGTGGCTCTAATCGAAAATGATAAACCCAAGTATTAGTAAAAGATGGAAAGAATGCACCAAGGAACCCCTAGGGGAAGGGGTCAACCCCTTCTTAACCCTTCAGATGATGACTGTGATGAAGAGTATTTCGAATGCTGATTTGAGTGTTCTTTAATGATGCCGAATCCAGCCCAGGAGATGATTCGATGAAGGCAGTTGAACTCAGCAATGGAATAGTAGCGCTGAAAGTAGTGGAGGATGCTAGTCGATAAGGTGCAGGCAGGGAAGATTGAAGAACCGAGAGACACAGGGGAGCAAGCTCAACCCAAAGAGGAGCAAGCTCGACTCTTCCACACGCTAACACAAGGTTTACCAAATTCAGAATTTTCAAAAACTTCCTGCAAGAGTGAACAACGCTCGCTTAAAACCTTTCCTCCCAACATAGAAACGACCCTTGGCATTCTGAAACAACCCTTGGTATTCTTCACTTGTTGGCGCCTCCTTGTTTTGGTCTGAAACAACCCTTGGTATTCTTCACTTGCTGGCGCCTTCTCGTTTTAGTCTATTCTGATAGGCTATTGTGGTCGGTTCTTGCGCTGAGTTGGACATGGATATTTGCGCAAGCTATCTTCAATTTATCTTGATGGCTGACCTGGTTTTGGATTGAGTATTTCTTGGGATCTCCATTTGATTTTGGATTAAATGCGGTGGATGAACTTGGATGGAGTTGCTGGACATGAACTCGAGTTAACTTTGGGTTGGTGTGTTGAAGTTGACACTTGAGCTGAGTCTGATCACGAACCGGCTTGTCTTTGACATTGTCTTTTCTCAATGGGCTGATTGGAGTGGAACTTTCATTATGCCAAGGTCACTTCAGGGTTGGGAGGTTAGGTGCAGCATGTGTAATGCAGGTGTGCATGAACCTAGACTATGACAACCTATCACAACCACTACAAAATAACATAAAGAATTCAAAGTAAACCTAGGCTAGTCCTAGCTACAACATAAAACAACAAGTGCTGAAAGCAAATATAGTTTGTAGCAACATTACAATCACATGACGTGCATGAAATTAACAAGTTCACAACATCAACATGCAACAATTTTCCAAAATGATGTCACGCATAATTAACCCTTGAAGATGTCCCTACATCAGATTATGCAGTGCCGAATCAACAAGAGATACACTCTAGCATTGCTAGACCGGCGATCTAGGCTAATAATTTCAAAATCAAGCCAGCTTTTCTATCTATGATCCAGCAGAATCAATTTGGAGGATCTCCACTTGAAGATCCTAATCAACATCTTGCTTTATTTCTTGAATTTTGTGATACTATTAAAATTAATGGTGTCTCTAGTGATGCGTTAAAACTTAGATTGTTTCCTTTTACTCTTAGGGACCGAGCACATTCCTGGCTACACAATAAATTCCTATACATCCTGATGATCAAGATAAGACTACTTTCACTTGCTCATATGGTACTTTTGCATATAGGAGATGCCTTTTGGTTTATGTAATGCACTCGCTTCTTTTTAGAGGTGCATGATGGTTATCTTTTCTGATTTTATTGAGGATTTTATGGATGTTTTTATGGATGACTTTTCTGTATATGGATTTTCTTTTGATGATTGTTTGGCTAACTTATCTCGAGTTTTGCAGAGGTGTGAAAAGACTAATTTTGTGCTTAACTAGGAAAAATATCATTTCATGGTTAGGCAGGGGATAGTTTTAGGACACCTAATTTCAGAAAGGGGGATAGAAGTTGACAGAGTCAAAGTTGAAGTGATTGAGAAATTAGAACCGCCCACTACAATAAAGGAGATCAGAAGCTTTCTAGGACATGTAGGATTCTACCGGCGATTCATCAAGGATTTCTGTAAACTAGCTAGACCACTTACAAATTTACTTTGTAAAGAGTTAAATTTTCTTTTGATGAAGGATATTTGTCTGCTTTTCAGGAGTTGAAGAAGGCTTTGATTTCAGCGCCCATCATTTAGCCACCAGATTGGAGTTTGCCCTTTAAGCTTATGTGTGACACTAGTGATTATACGGTTGGAGCAATCCTTGGTCAGAGAAAGGAAAAAAAACCCTATGTTATCTATTATGCTAGTAGGACCTTGGATGAGACACAAAGAAATTATACAACCACTGAGAAAGAACTTTCGGCTATCGTATTTGCTTTTGATAAATTTAGATAATATTTAATTAACTCTAATGTTATGGTGTACACTGATCATGCAGCGACGAAGAACTTGATGTAGAAAAAGGATAGTAAACCGCACTTGCTTAGATGGATATTACTTTTGCAAGAGTTTGATTTAGAGATCAAGGATAAAAAGGGATCAGAAAACTTTGTTGCAGATCATCTTTCAAGGATATTGGTAGATACTGAAAAAGGTGATGTAATTAATGATTACTTTCCTGAAGAACAACTCTTAGCCATTGAACAGATCAAGGCTCCATGGTATGCTAATATATTAAATTACTTGGTTGCTAATGTTTTCCTCTTGATTTGAGTTATCAAGGAAAGAAGAAATTCTTAGCCGAGGTAAAGAACTATTTTTGGGATGAGTCTTATGTATTTAGAAGATGTGCAGATGGAATTTTTAGGAGATGTGTACCTGAGGAGAAAATCATGGATATATTTTTTTCAGTGTCATGGAACATCCTATGGAGGGCATACTAGTAATCAGAAGACAGCTTTCAAGGTTTTACAATTTAGATTTTATTGGCCCTTAATTTATAAGGATGCTAGAAATTTCATATTATCCTATGATAGATGTCAAAAGATAGGGAATATTAACAGAAGAAATGAGATGTCACTGTCTACTATTCTTGAGGTTGAAGTATTTGATGTTTGGGGGATAGATTTTATGGGACCATTTCCATCATCTGGAGATAACAAATACATACTTGTAGCAGTTGATTATATTTCCAAGTGGGTTGAGGCCCTTGCTTCTCCTACTAATGATTCTAGGGTTGTTGTTAAATTGTTTTAAAAGAGTATCTTTCCACGATTTGGAACACCATGAGTAGTGATTAGTGATGGAGACTCACTTATTATAGAACATAAGTTTTCAGCCTTGCTTAGAAAGTATGGGGTAAATCATAGAGTTGTCACATCTTATTATCCCCAAACAAGTGGACAAGTTGAGATATCGAATAGAGAAATCAAAGAGATTTTGCAGAAGATTGTGTCACGCACAAGAAAAGATTGGGCATTCAAGCTTGATGATGTGCTTTGGGCCTACCGAACTGCTTTCATTCAAAACACTGATAGGTATGTCTCCTTTTCAATTGCTTTATGGTAAATCTTGTCATCTACTTGTAGAGCTCGAGCACAAGGTGTACTAGGCAATCAAAGCACTGAACTTCGACTTAAAGAACGCGGGGAAAAATGGAGATTACAATTGAATGAGCTAGATGAGATTAGACTCTCCGCTTATGAAAACGCAAGGATTTATAAAGAGAGGACTAAAAGATGGCATGATCGACATATTCTCATAAAGGAATTTCAACCAGGTGACTTTGTTCTTTTGTTTAATTCTAGATTGAAACTTTTTCCTAGTAAACTTAAGTCTTGATGGTCTGGACCTTTTCAGGTTAGAAAAGCCTATCCCTACGGAGCTGTTGTCATATGGAGCGACAAAATGGGGGAGTTTAAGGTTAATGGTCAGAGGTTGAAGCATTAGTTCCAAGAGGAATAGAATGAAGAAAGAACAAAATTTCAACTCAAGGAACCTCGACCAGATCTACGAGTAGAATGGTCAAGCTAATGACCTTAAAATTATCGCTTCTTGGGAGGCAACCCAAGCATTCTTACTTAAGTTTAGCTTCTTTTATTTTAGTTTATTTTTAGTATTAATTTTTCTTTTCTTTTTGTAAGAAAAATTAAATTTTCGCATATTACGGTAGTACCATAATTCTTTTTACGGGTCGTAATTTCAATTTATTTTTGTTTAGAAGGTTTGATGACTTTTATGGCGGTACCATAACTTATATTACGGGTCGTAATTTCGACATGTTTCTTTCCAGAAAGTTTTTAAGATTTTTGTTCAAAATATGGTACTACCGTAATTATTTTCACCGACTGTAATTTTGCTCTATTTCTTTCCAGAAAATTTTCCATCTTTTACGGCACTACCATAATTTATACTACGGACCGTAATTTTGTGTTAATTTTCTTTAGAGATTTTATTTTGTTAAAAAAAACTTCTCTTTTATGGTGGTACCGTTATTTTTATCATGACCCATATTTTCGAACATTTATTTTCTAGAGACAATTACGGTAGCACCGTAAATCTTTCACGGTCGTAATTTTATTCAAAGTTTTTTTTGAAATATTATAGGGTACCGTAATTATTTTCACAGACCATGTTTTCAAAGGTGTTTGAACCCGAACAAATTACGGCAATGCCATAAGGAAAATTACGGCTGTAATTCTATCAGCCCTACACGAATCTGCTGCCATATTTCTAGGGTTTTCAGCCTTGCTTTAGGGTTTTTCTCTCGTATTTTCGCCCATTCTTGCGCCGACCTTGAGATTCCAGCTTGCCCTGCCTTCTAAGCCCTCCGGCGACCTTTCCCGACCACCCTTGACTTTCGATCTAGTATTTTCTAGTCCGATCTGGGTATTTTTCGATTCTCTCATACGCAATTTCTGCCCCTTTTCGTTCTCTTCTGATTTAGCACCAAATCTAGAGATTCTTGTTTGCTTTTGATTCCTGAATCACCGACGACCCTTCCTAAACAATTTCGAACAATTTTCGAGCAATATTTAACTGATTTGAAGTCCTAAACGAGCTCAATTCGTTGTTCATCAAGCTTCCGCCATCATAGTTTTTAGTCGAGCAAGCCTCGATTGAGCTGATTCTAGCTTCCAGGAAGTTTTGCAGGGAGAGGACACCTCTTTCTAAAAGAATTTAAAGGGATGATTTCAACTAGAAACTCAAATTTGTGAAGTCACATTCAAGCTTCCGCGCACAGCTCTGCTTCGGCACAGGTGACGGGTTTTATTCTTCCAGAGTTATTTCCATATTTCTAGCTTGTTTTCATCCTTTACATTGAAATGGCACCCAAAACCAAGCAAGTGGTTTCAAAGAAGAGAGGAAAGGGACCAGTTGAGTCATCTACACCAGCTTCACCTCCCAACCCGTACGGGATCATATTCAGAAATGAAATTCAGGAAGCGCGGTATAATCAGCTTCTTACTAGACATGTGGTCAACACCAAATATGCTGATAAGCATACATTGGAGGCTTTGGGGATCTATGAAGATGTATTTTAGATGTTTAATCAGATCAGGGCAAAGAAATTTTTCCAGATGACACCGTAGACCTACCTCCCCTTAGTTTTGGAGTTTCTCAGCAGCATGGATATAGAGCTCTATGAGTTTACCAATAGACATGCTGAAGGTGAGATCACCTTTCGCATGACTAATATTGAGAGGAGTATCACTCTTAGGGACATCAGGTCTATCTTTCATTTACTAGGAGATGGAAATACTCAAGTACCACTTGGCTTTAATGAGCATGTGTTTTGGAATCAGATTACATCAGAATCCAGTTTTTCAGCATTGTCCGCCAGGGCTACTAGAATTTCAAATCCCTGCATCAAGTATGCGCACTGAGTTTTGGCCCACACAGTGTTTGGACAAGGAGATAGTGACAGTATGGTCCGTCAGTCCGAACTCTACTTTTTATGGTGCATGCTTCATGGATATCCTATGAATGTTGCTTTCTTCTTTATCAAGCATTTGGATAAGGTGGCTAGGGCGAAGAAGGGAACTATTGTGATAGGAGGATTTCTTACTCCTATAGCCCTTGCTTTGAATGTTGAGCTATATGGAATTGAAGTGGCTAGAGGGAATGCAAGATTAGATATTGAATCCTGTGTGGCCATGAAGATGATAGTGAGAGAAGGGGATATTTATTGTTTAGTTTTTGGACTAGGGGCTCCCACACTACCATTGCATAACAAAAAGAAGACAACAGTCCAAGATCAAGCAAATTGGAAACTCTCTCCGAGTGATGCTGCAGCCGCTTCCCCTACGCCTTTGGATTCTGCACCACCACCACCCACTTGGGGTGGTAGAGATGACCCATTTGGTATGGGTATAGATTCGCCATCACACGGAGCTACAGATTCGCCACTGCATCGAGCTACAGGTTCCTCGCGCCGAGTTGCTGAGAGAGGATGGGCTAGTGCCCATGATCCTAGTTTTCAGGCTCTTTCTGCAGAGGTGTACCATCAAGGTCGCCACATGGAGAGAATGCTTGATTCCATGGATCATATACATGAAGACATTGAGGAACTTGGGAATTACATGGAAGAGATGGGCAACTTTCTCTATGACAGGTTTGGTTATGAAAGGGACGACGACGATGGTGGTGACGAGGATGGTCAGGATGACCCTATGGATGCAACCCCTGTCAATGAAGAAACCAAGGAGATAGGATCTGATTCGGACAATTAGAGCTTGTGAGTATTTTCTTTCTTAATTGTGTTTAATTCAACTTTATATCTTATTAACATTACATACTTTTGTAGGGAAAGATGATTCGGTAAACTTCTTGTATCCGCTGTCTATTGATCTTCGTTTCTTTCCCTAATTATGAATTTTATTCGATTTGGTTGTATTGAGATATTATGATACTTGTGTTTTACTACTGATTCGATATGGTTGTACTTGATATTCTGGTTTCTGTTGATTTTAGGTACCGTGTGTGGTGCATTCTGATATTTGAAATTGTATAACTTGAATGATGAACTTGATATATGCATACCTTGTGATTTTAGTATTGATGTGTGGTCTATTTTTACTGAATTCCTGACAGTTTAATTGTTTTCTTGATGATGAATAAGTAAATTCCTGTGATTAGAAATAGACCCAATTATATTGAATTTATTTCTTCAATATATATCTACCTGTTGAAATTTTTCATTGATTGATGCATGAGGTTTTGGATAGGTATATTGTTTGATGAATGCAATCCAGGAGTGAAGTTACTTTCTTGAATAAAATGAGCATATGAGTATGATTCTAGAATTGATGTCAATTGATTAACCTAATTGATGTTTAGTCTATTTCACTATTTGTTGGGAAGAAAGATTTCCATAGTCCAATAAAAAGAGAGTGACTCTCCTACTTGGCATTGCGTAAAATTGGCAGTGGTACCGAAGATATGGGTTGAAGTCAAGATAAAAAGGAAGAATGACTCCTCTACTTGGCACTGTATTAATCTACATTGGTACCAAAGTTAAGAGTTGAAGTCTAAACAAAAAAGTGTGTATCTATGTGGGTACATGCCATGGAGAGAAATCGTTCGACATTAACTCCGTTGTCTCAGGTAAGATTCTTCCTACTTAAGATATATGAGTTCTATTACAATGGTTATGTGACCAGTGTACTCTAAATTCATCATCGGAAAAAGGTGATCATCGGTTTAGAGAATGTCGAAGATTTAAAAAAAAATAGAGAGAAAATCTGAATGGAAAAATATTTTGGAGATCCTATTCCTGTAAACAAAAGTATTATGGATTTAAACTAAAACTGGGTGAACTCATGAGATTGAAGTTCTTTTTATTATACAAGTTGCGAAATTTTATTTTATTAAGTTATGGATCTTTAAGATTAAAATCGGATGACGATATATTTACTTGAAATTTTATGTGGCTTTTAGTGAAGCTTTTCATAGGTGTTTATATTTTAGAAATTTATTCTTCATAAGAAAGTTTATTTTCTTTGATCAGTTTTGATTTCTTTATTTGCTTGAGGACAAGTAAAGTTTGAGCGTTATGTATTTTGGTGACACAAAAATTCATAGTGTATTTTGTATTGTTTGATTGATCTTTTTGAGTCATATTCATGCTCTTTTGCTTATTTTTTATGTCTTAATTATCAAATATTTTAGAATCTACACCTTTTCTAGTTTTTGATTAATTTCAGGTAAAAAGGCATTATTTTAAGGGATTTTCGAGCAATTTGAGTGCATAGACGAATTCCAATCATCAAGAGAAGATTACATGTCAAAGTTCACGCCAATAGGAGCTTTCAGGGGAATTACGGCAGGGCCGTAATTTTTATTACAGGCCGTGGTTTTACTGGACTTACAGAATAAACCATGGCACTACCATAATATTTGAAGATTTATGTCTAGAGGAAATTATGGCAGGGCCGTAATTTTTATTACAGGCCGTAATCTTAACGGGACAGATTTTCTAGCATGAAGGTCAAAACACGGCATTGCCGTCGTTTATATTACAACCCGTGATTCTTCCCAATCTTTCCACATAATGAATTATGGCACTGCCGTAATACTCTTCACGGGCTGTAATTATAACCCAAGCGGCCGACTCTGCCCGATTCTTCCGGTGTTACTGTAGCTCAATTCTTGCGACAATGATTCCGGGCGATTTAGACCATTATTTCAAAATTCGAAAGAAGGGGAGTGCTGTATAAGAGGAGGCGAAGATCTCAGAACAAGAGGCCCCAATTTTATCCACGATTCAGAGAGAAATCGAGATTTTTGTTGCCACCCTAGGGTTCATCGCTGAGAAGCATACAGACCATCGTCGGCTGCGAAATTTGAAAGGAAGTTGTGCCTGAGGGAGGAGAACACACACCAGAAGTTCCAGAGCAAAAGGAAATCGAAGAAAGGAGAAATCAACAAAAGTTTGGGCGCCACACTGTTCATCGCGTTTTCCAGAAGCAAATTACGAGCTGTAATTTAACTACAGCCCTGTATACAGTAACCTATTCCTTCTTTTAGATTTCTGACCCTACTGAGACAATGTTTTATTATAAATCTTCCACCATGCTAGCTTAAAACTCTTTTGGGATAGGGGGTGTAATCTCCTTAATTTCTAATGACTAAATGATTTTTTTTGTCAGAATATTCTTTGATATGATAATTTTACTTAAGTGATTAATGACTTTAATCTTTGCTAGTTTTGATTTTCAACATGTTTTAGAGTTTTATAATATGTACTGAAAAGTGATTTGAAAAACTTGGAACCCTGAAATTATGATTTAGGAACTTATGCTAAGAGATTAGGTTTGTTCTTCATTCTTGATTTTTGTAGTATAATGCTTGTTGATAATCTGATCTAGGAAATATTATTGAGTAAGACATGAAAATATGCTAAGAGATTAGGTATTGGATTGTTGGAAACCCTTAAGTAAAACCTGTGAATCTAAGATATGAGAATATTTAGTTTCACTTGAGATTTTGACGCTAAGAGTTAAGCCACGAGAGTGCTTTTAAATCTCTTTGTTAATGTTTACTTATTTTTAACTCTGAATAATCTGTCGCAAGAGCAAGGGTTGTTCTTTATAAATTGTTGTCGCAAGAGCGAGACAATTTCTTTAAAAAGTAGATTTCATCTTTATCATATTAAGAGTAAACTGACGAGCACTTATTTCCATCTAGTCATTGGAATTAAGGTGGATGAAACCCTAGTCCCAACTTTCTCTCTCTGATATTTCATATAATTTCCGATTGTTCGCTACATCGCATTCGAATTTGCTTAGCTTGTAAGAAACCAACTTCTTGGTAATTAACAACGAGGTCTCTGTGGTTCGATATCTTTTATTACTTCGAGTATCCGTGCACTTGCAGACACAATAAGTTTTTGGCATCGTTGCTGGGGACCTTGGTTTTTGTTAACATCAAAATAGTTGATAGTATTGCTAGACTGAGTTTTGTTTTTATTTTCTGTTTTCTTGTGATTTTTCAAGAAGCTGAGAATTATTCTGTTTATTGTATTTTTCTACAAATTCTGAGTTTATTTAATCTTGTTACTTGTGTATGCACAGGACTCTTAGATCAGGACCAATAATCTTTAGATCCTGAGATTAACAAAACTCTTAGATTGCGCAGGAAATTCAGATTTGAAGAAAAAAAAGAAGAAAGAGTAGTCATGGCAGACAGAAGATCACTTAGGGATTATGCAGTGCCGAATCCACAAGAGATACACTCTAGCATTGCTAGACCGTCGATAGAGGCTAATAATTTTGAAATCAAGCCAGCTTTTCTATCTATGATCTAGCAGAATCAATTTGCAGGATCTCCACTTGAAGATCCTAATCAGCATCTTGCTTTATTTCTTGAATTTTGTGATACTATTAAAATTAATGGTGTCTCTAGTGATTGTTTCCTTTTTCTTTTAGGGACCGAGCACGTTCCTAGCTACACTCTCAACCTACTGGTACATTCACTACATGGGATCAACTTTCAAATGTCTTCTTGATGAAGTATTTCCCACCAAACAAAACAATCCAGTTGAGGGACCAGGTCACCAGTTTTGCACAAAGGGATGGTGAGTCACTGAGTGAGGCATGAAAGCATTTCAATGAATTACAACGGAAGTGCCCTCACCATGGCTTAGAAAAATGGGTTTTAATACATACTTTCTATAATGGTTTACTTTATAATACTCATCTCACTGCTGATGCTGCTGCAGGCGGAGCCCTTATGAACAAGACTATTGATGATGCTTTCGCTTTCCTTGAGGAGATGACCCTAAACCATAACCAGTGGACCACTGAAAGACGAGTAATACATCGACCTCTACATGGTAAGAATGAGAATGATGGTTGGCGTGCCTTGGCTGAAAAGGTAGATTCTTTATGTAATAGATTCGATTCTTTTCAAATGCAAACAGTTGTAGTTTCATCTTCTGCTATTTGTGATATTTGTGGCAACCAGGGACATTATTCTGAGGAGTGTAAAGTAATTGCTGATCAGGGTGTAGAACAATTAAATGTTGTAGGGGGATACAATTAGGGTAAAAAAAATAATGATCCCTACTGTAATACATATAACCTTGGATAGAGGAATCATCCAAATTTGTCTTGGAGAAACAATAATAGTGCATGAGGACAAGTTGAGAATAGACGGTATCAGTAGAGGCAACCAAATCAAAACCAACCTCATAACTCTAATTTTGAATCCTTGGTTGAAAAATTCATGACAAATCAAAGTAAAGAAATTGAGAGTCTTAAGGAAATGGTTAGTTAGCTTACTTCTCAAGTAGAATCTTTAACAGCTCATAATAAATGAAAACCAAATAGCACAACAAGCTAGCACTTCTTATAAACCCCCAGGAAAATTACTTACTAAACCTGAACCAAACCCTAGGGAACATTGTAATGCTATAATTACTAGAAGTGAGAAACAATTAGATGAACCTAAGGGTAGATTTGAGGATAATGATGAGGAAGAGCCTGATAGTGAACCAAGCAGTGAACTAGTCTTAGAAACACCTCCAGTACATGAGGAATCCCTCAACAGTTTGCCACCTCATAAAGGTGATAAACCTAAAAGTGATGAGCCATGCCAGCTTGATATTCCTAGACCTAGTTCACTTACACCTTATAGGCCACCTATACCCTTTCCCTAGAGACTTGTCCAAGCTAAGTTCGACAAGCAATTTGAAATTTTTTTTAATATTTTGAAAAAGCTTTACATTAATATTCCATTCACTTATGTTTTATCTCAAATGCACACTTATGCTAAATTTTTGAAAGAAATTTTGTCAAATAAAAGAAAAATAGAAAACTATGGCGTTGTGGCACTAACTGAAGAGTGTAATGCTATCATTCAAAATAAATTGCCACCAAAATTAAAGGATCTAGGTAGTTTCTATATTCCTTGTTTAATTGGAAGTATGGCTTTTGACCGAGCCTTATGTGATCTCGGTGCTAGTGTAAACCTAATGTCTTTATCTATTTGTAGGAAACTGGACATGGGAGAGCCCAAACCAACTTCAATATCTTTGCAGCTCACTGATCGTTCAGTTAAGTATCCTGTAGGGATTCTTGAAGATGTTCCAATCCAGGTTGGTATGTATTTTGTTCCAACAGATTTTATAGTTCTAGAGATGGAGGAAGATGCTAAAATTCCTATCATACTTGGTAGACCGTTCTTAGCCACAGCAGGGGCAATTATTGATGTAAAGAACGGTTAACTCACACTTAATATTGGTGATAAAAAGATTGAGTTTGATTTAAATTAATCCATGAAAAAACCATCATGTTCTGGAATCTACTATAGTATACATGTTGTAGATGACACTTTCTATGATCTTAATGCTTTATTTGATGAACCTTCTGAATATAATTCTGATTTAGATGATAATTCTAATCTTGATTCTAGTTTAGATTCTAGTTCTGAAATTCATGATTTGTTAGACTGCACTGTGTGTAATGATCAAAAGAATGAGGAAGAGAAAGTCCCAAAAGTGGAACTTAAATCTTTACCTAATAATCTTCGCTATGAATTTTTTGGACCTAATTCTACTTAGCCTGTTATTGTTGATGCACAACTTAGTAAAAGGGAGATAAATTTGCTTCTAAAAGAATTGAGGATTTATAGGAAGGTAATTGGGTACACTATTAATAACTTAAAGGGAATTAACCCCTTTTTTTGTATGCACAGAATTTTGATGGAAGGGGAACACAAGCTACATGTAGATTTTTAAAGGAAACTTAACCCTTCTATGAAAAAAGTTGTGAAGAAGGAAGTTCTGAAATTACTCGATGCAGATATTATCTATCTTATCTCTGATAGTAAATGAGTAAGTCCTGTTCATTATGTTCCTAAGAAGGGGGGAGTAACTGTGAAGAAAAACAAAGATAATGAATTGGTTCCTATCAGGATAGTAACTAGTTGGTGCATGTGCATAGATTATAGAAAATTGAATGCAGCCACTAGGAAAGACCACTTTCCCTTACCTTTTATCGATTAGATGGTTGAGAGGCTTGTTAATCATTCTTATTTCTATTTCTTAGATGGGTATTCTGGATTCTTCTAAATTCCTATACATCCTGATGACCAAGATAAGACCATTGTCACTTGCCCATATGGTACTTTTGCCTATAGGAGAATGTCTTTTGGTTTGTGTAATGCACCTGCTACTTTTCAGAGGTGCATGATGGCTATCTTTTTCTGATTTTATTGAGGATTTTATGGATGTTTTTATGCATGACTTTTCTGTATATGGATTTTCTTTGGATGATTATTTGGCTAACTTATCTCGAGTTTTGTAGAGGTGTGAAGAGACTAATCTTGTGCATAACTAGAAAAAATATCATTTCATGGTTAGGCATGAGATAGTTTTGGGACACCTAATTTCAGAAAGGGGGATAGAAGTTGACAAAGCCAAAGTTGAAGTGATTGAGAAATTGGAACCGCCCACTACAATAAAGGATCAGAAGCTTTCTAGGACATGCGGGATTCTACCGGCGATTCATCAAGGATTTCTCTAAACTAGCTAGACCACTTACAAATCTCTTTGTAAAGATGTTAAATTTTCTTTTGATGAAGGATGCTTGTTTGCTTTTTAAGAGTTGAAGAAGGCTTTGATTTCACCGCCCATCATTCAGCCACTAGATTGGAGTTTGCCCTTTGAGCTTATGTGTGACGCTAGTGATTATGCGGTTGGAGCAGTCCTTGGTCAGAGAAAGGAAAAGAAACCCTATGTTATCTATTATGCTAGTAGGACCTTGGATGAAATACAGAGAAATTATACAACCACTGAGAAAGAACTTTTGGCTATCGTATTTGCTTTTGATAAATTCAGATCATATTTAATTAACTCTAAGGTTATGGTGTACACTGATCATACAGCGGTGAAGTACTTGATGCAGAAAAAGGATAGTAAACCGCGCTTGCTTAGATGGATATTACTTTTGCAAGAGTTTGATTTAGAAATCGAGGATAAAAAGGGATTAGAAAACTTTGTTGCAGATCATCTTTCAAGGATATTGGTAGATATTGAAAAAGGTGATGTAATTAACGATTCCTTTCCTGAAGAACAACTCTTAGCCATTGAACAGATCAAGGCTCCATGGTATGCTGATATAGTAAATTACTTGGTTGTTAATATTTTTCCTCCTGATTTGAGTTATCAAGGAAAGAAGAAATTCTTAGCCGAGGTAAAGAACTATTTTTGGGATGAGCCTTATGTATTTAGAAGATATGCAGATGGAATTTTTAGGAGATGTGTACCTGAGGAGGAAATCATAGATATATTATTTCAGTGTCATGGATCATCCTATGGAGGGCATGCTAGTACTCAGAAGACAGCTTTCAAGGTTTTACAATTTGGATTTTATTGGCCCACAATTTTTAAGGATGCTAGAAATTTCATATTATCATGTGATAGATGTCAAAAGATAGGGAATATTAATAGAAGAAATGAGATGCCACTGTCTACTATTCTTGAGGTTGAAGTATTTGATGTTTAGGGGATAGATTTTATGGGACCATTTCCATCATCTGGAGGTAACAAATACATACTTGTGGCAGTTGATTATGTTTTTAAGTGGGTTGAGGCCCTTGCTTTTCCTACTAATGATTATAGGGTTGTTGTTAAATTGTTTAAAAAGATTATCTTTCCACGATTTGGAACACCACGAGTAGTGATTAGTAATGAAGGCTCACACTTTATAGAATATAGTTTTCAGCCTTGCTTATAAAGTATGGGGTAAATCATAGAGTTGACACACCTTATCATCCCCAAACAAGTGGACAAGTTGACATATCGAATAGAGAAATCAAAGGGATTTTGGAGAAGACTGTGTCACGCACAAGAAAAGATTGGGCATTCAAGCTTGATGGTGCACTTTGGGCCTACCGAACTGCTTTCAAAACACCGATAGATATGTCTCATTTTCAATTAGTTTATAGTAAATCTTGTCATCTACCTGTAGAGCTCGAGCATAAGGCGTTCTGGGCAATCAAAGCACTGAACTTCGACTTGAAGAACACGATGGAAAAACGAAGATTACAATTGAATGTGCTAAATGAGATTAGACTCTCCGTTTACGAAAACACAAGGATTTATTAGACCTTCTCTTACATTGTGTGTGGCCCAAACATCATCCTTGTCAAGGGGCTCATCCCCACAAGTTGGGTCCTTATGGGCCATAGACAGTCTACGTCGATCGGGTTCAGTCTCAAAGGGTTGGCGCCTAACGGGTGTGACTATCGGGGGAACTCTCTAGTTGGGATGGGTTGGGCAGACGGAGGGGGTTGAATCGGGTTCAGGCGCCTACGGTCCAACGCATCTAGACGATCGACGAGGTCCCAAATAACAACCGAGAGCTGCTGGACAGCAGTCTCCGTTGTTCCCACATAGGCATCAAAGCACACAATTAGCGCATGAACTTGCGCCTTAAGTGCGGCGATAGAGTCTAATGGAGTGCTAGTCCCTTCCGAGGGCTAGACTGACTCTTGGGTTTCCGGAATGGTTTCGGAAAATTGGGATGACATGACTTGTGACCTTGTAGTCACCATGCACAAACAAGGGGAAAACTGACTAAGTGCAAAATGCTGAAAACGCAAAAACCGTGCTGAAATATGCTATGCAACAGAGTTAGACCGTGCGAACGATGAGAATCGAACGCGCAACTCCTCTGATACCAGAAATGATGAAACTACAGTAGGTGGGTTGGTCCTTAGTGCCATACTCTATGGTGTTACACGATGCACAAAAAATGAGAGAGGGTCTTGAGACGAGGGAAGTTAAAAATGCTCAGAAATGTAGCAGGAAAACACCAAGAAATCAGCGACAAACTCATTTCGGGGCAACATGAATGCAAGAGATCCCAACGGCACTCAGAAATAAAAATTGCTCACTAACCTCTTAGCAAATTTTAAGCTTAGCACGTTCTTTTAGGGCAGCGGTTTCGCAGGATTCAGCTCGCGTGTCTATAAACTTGGAAACAAACCATAGAACAAGGAAACGTCCACGCCTCCGACGTATAGATGCTCGTGGGGGAGAGATAGAAACCACAGCGGAAAGAACACAACGTAACTTGAAAAGACTGATGAACCTGACCCACCAGAGACGGTGGGATTTACTTCTTATAATACTAGAAACAACTCTGGAGTCGAGGCACCGACCACGACTCATACAAACTCTGGAATCGAAGCACAACTAAGCACCCTATCCTCCTCTTTTATAGAACAAGAGGGGAAGGAACAAGACAAAAGAGAAGGTCTAACTACTACCTACTCTTATAGCAAAAAGCAGTCAGGACTGCTACATAAGACAAAAAGAAAACAAACTTTTACCAACTATTCCTTAAGCTGGCACATGTCCTGTTGTTCCTGGTACGGAGGCGACGTATGGCGGTTAGACGAGTTTGGAGCACGCCGCGACAGAACAGCAAAACTTCAAGATTGTTGGTTGGTTCATCACGGTGGAAGCTTGCTCTTGGGCCATATTGTTGAGGTGGTTGTCATACCCGTCTTGGACCGAGCCTTCGGAGGGTCGGGTTGCGAGGCCCATGGGTTGAAGTACCTCGGTATGGACTGATAACAGGCTAATAACTCTCATGTAGCGATCCGGTGGTTAACTTGAACGTTCGGATCACCGGATTATCACTTTGTCGGGCTCCTTTGGGTCCTCCTTGAATGGATAAATATGGTATGGAGGGTTGTGCACGTCGAAACGAGGTCGTCGAGGCAAATTTGCATCTTCATGGGTGATCACGGCCCGACCGTGATGCTGTTCATGGCCGTGATTAGGTCTGCCGAGGTGATCACGGCCTAGCCATGATGGTGTTCACGGCCGTGACCACGTTCGTGTTTGGAATCATCGGTTTTTTTGTTTTGTTTTTCGCCGAGATGATCACGGCCTGCCCGTGATCATGTTCACGTCCGTGCTTATATCCTGCATTTTTCGCCGAGGTGATTATGGCCTGCCCGTGATCATGTTCATGGCTGTGCTTATGTTTTGCATTTTTCACCGAGGCCATCACACCCGTGATGGGCTTCACGGTCTGCCCGTGTTCAGCTCGGAGAAAGTTGGGGGGTGTTTTCTCGTCTGATTCGTCTCGTTTTTCAATGCTAGCTTCTACTGCATCAACCGCTCATGGAGGAAAGCGGCCTCCGCTGCTCATCGCCTTCTGCTGCTCGGGGAAGGGAATGCCGCCACTGCGGGCTCCTTGTCACTGCCGCTCGAGGAGGAAACACCGTCGCCTCTAACTCGTGGAGGAGACGCGTAGGTCGGGTGGCATGGAAGCTCGCCACTTCTCGTCTGAAGGAAGATCGCGTGGAGGGAGCTCTCGCTCGTGGAAGACGATGGCATGGAGGCAGATGGCTCCTGTGGAGAAGATCGCATCCCTCCCGTAGAGATTTTCTCCTCTACTCTCGCCACCAACACGCTGCCACACCATGCTGATGGGATGCTTCCAGTCACCTCGGGAAGCCCACGCCAACTTGTGCCCTAGCGCTCGTTGATGATAAATGGGTCGGATCCAGTCGCTGACAGGTCTGGCTCCTCGCGCCTGCTTGGATCCGCCTGAAATCAACCTCAAGTGCCTAGATGCTACCTAGGCGTAACAATAATACTATAGGCGGAACCGGTTGATTTTTGGCCAGTCAGCACCTGATCAACTCAATAAGCAGCTGAAAAGCATTTACATTTACTACTTTTCCCGCCTATGGCCCACTCCATCTACAGCTCCGCCTACACTCACAAACGGGGCCATAGTTTCTCAATATTGTTACAGTATCGTTCGTAGCTTAAATTTGATTTATCGAACTTGAACTCAAATAGATAAGTATTCACATGTTTTTTTATAGGCTGAATATTTATCAATTGACACAATGATATTCATATATCCTTCATAGGCTGAATATCTGTCTTAAAGTAGATAAGTATTCACATGTCTTTTTATAGGTCGAATATTTATCAATTGACATAATGGTATTCACATGTCCTTCATAGGTTGAATATGTATCAATTGAGATAATGATATTTAACCTTTTGATTTGTGCTCCATTATGGGATGTGGTGTAGATTGTAGAATATTATGACTTTATTTGCATGCTCATGCTATCTTGCATGGTATAATTGTACTGTATGGATGTGTTTGTGAACTATGGATAATTGAATGAGTTGTTATAACTTTTTACTGTTAATATAAAACTTAATTACAGCTGTTTTGGGATTTAATACAGATATATTATTTTGAGTGACGTGCCTAAAAAAATCGCAGGACCTACAAAAAATGGCTTGACTAGGATTTTTTTCTGAAATTATAACCTTTGTCATGATTTCATGATTCTACTCGCCATTATACTTCCACTCCCCCACAGGTTCTCGGTTAGTCAAAATCGGGCTAATATATTATAGGGACGTGACACTGATTTTTGCCCCAAGTTAGATTCAATGTGATAAGAAAGCTGAATAGTCATCTAAAAAATATTAAATCATTAAAACGTTCCTTCGAAAGCTTGATCTTCTGTCATTTTCCTTTTCATTTTTAATATTTCTTTATCGCTGACGAATGGGAGCGGATAAGCAGCCAGTGGCCGTCGGCTCGTCGCGGTGTATTCTACCTTCATTAACACAGCATGTGCTTCTGGGCTCGCAAGCACTGAACCGGAAGCCCCTACCAATTGCTCTGTGAAGGGAACGTCCGAGAAAAAGAAGCCCCTCCCAAATCAAATCAATCATCTCCATGGACGTCGGTCGCCGGCGGCCCCATTTCGTCCTGATTCCGTTCATGACGCCTGGCCACATAATCCCCATGTTCGACTTCGCACACCTCCTCGCCCACCGCGGCGCGCTCGTCAGCTTCGTCACCACTCCCCACAATGCATCGCGCATCGCGGACGCCATCGCCCGCGCCCACGACCGCGCCCTACGCATTGTTGTCAACTTTAATTCCTGCAAAGATAAAACTACCAACAATGAAATAAAACAGCATTAATTTAAAAGAACCTGGAGGCGACGTATCGTCTGTCCTAAGGCAATTTTCGGCCCACGCACGGGCTTAGTCGAAGATCCGCCTTGAAGATACAACCAGGGCTAGCTTCCTGCCGGTGCAACGGTGGAAGCCCTGTCGGAGCAACTTTCAACTTCTAGCAGCAAAAATGGAGAAATAGAATTTGGAGAGAAATTTCAGAGCTAGAGATTCTTAGAGTCTCTTGATGTGTTTTAACCAGTATCCTAGCCTCCCTTTTATAGGAAAAACTCACTGATTAAAATATTAATAGTTTTATCCAAATATTTAATTAAATATTTGGAAACTATTAATGGATGCTTAAAATAGGTAAGTGGATTAATTTAAAGAATAGTAAATTAATTTTCCACTGAAAATATTCGAGTGCATGTGTTAAAAAAAAGATTTTTAATATTTTAAGCAAAATATATACGTTGTGTGCGTGAGAGGATTTATGAGAGATTTTTGGATTTAATTAATTAATTAATATTTAATTAATTAATCCAACAATCCCCCACTAAATCCAATAAATCTTGAAAACGAACGAACGAGAAAATAGAAAACATACGATAAAAGAAATAAAACTGCTGCTTGAAGTTTATATCACGCGGTCAGGGAAGAGCAGTGCTCAACACACTTAGTACACGGAACTCTGCTGGAAGGAATGGAGTGAACCAGGTCTTGAACTTCATTCCTTTTGGCCCAGCATTGAACGGTGCACACATGATACAGTTAACTACGATGCGGTGTTGCACATTTTTGGCCGTGCGCATATATCTTATTCTTGTGAGTTTGCTAGAGGTGTCAAGTCTCTAGTCTGCGGCCGTATACAGAAACTCACATATAGGAGAAACTTTATAATAGGTGTGTAGAGTCACCCATAGGTTTCTTTAAGAGTTTAAAACTCATCCTTCCTCTACATAGGAGTACTATCATTACCTTAGGAATAGGGCATTGGAACCTTTATATAGTTCCAACAACACAATAGTGTTTTCACAAATTTTGAAAATTTGTACTCCTTGGCCAACCAGTCAGCTTGTTGTTACCCATTCAAAACCTCTTTCCAGGGTCTACCTTTCACGGAGGTTGGGTTGCCACTGTAGGAGGGCCCATTTAGACTATCCCCATTCCCCTCGATGTTTCTGGAATCTAAGTTCCAGATATGCCTTAGGTCAAGCCATAGGCGATGTTGTGCTCAGTGCATCAACCTTTTACGAGTCAAGCCATTTCGGCCACTCCTTTTGCAATGTATGTACATAAATCATAAAGCGGATATATAGCAATTTATGAAATTTCAGTAATTCCCATACCTGTCGATGCAGCCTCTACTTTGGTTTGATTCAAACCTTTTGTGAGGGAATCTGCAAGGTTATCATCAGTTTTGACAAAAGACAGTGAAACAATATTGTGAGTAGTTAACCATCTAACAGTCTTTTGCCTGATTTTTATATGTCTACTTACCTTAGTGTTCACCAATTTCTTTTTGCAAAATTCAATTGCAGCTTTACTATCACAGTTAATAGAAATTGGAGGGTTTATAGTTATGACAGAAGGTAAGGTGCAACACAAGTTTTTAATCCATTCAAGCTCTGAACAAGCTTGATCAAGAGCTACAAGCTCAGCTTCCATAGTACTTCTAGCTATGATAGTTTGTTTTGTGGACTGCCAAGAGACAGCACCACCTCCTAAAGTGAAGACATAACCTGACGTGGATTTGATGTCATTAGAGTCAGAGATCCAATTAGCATCACAGAATCCTTCTAAGACAGAAGGATATCCACTGTAGGTCAGAACAAGATTATTGGTTCCCTTGAGATATCTAAAGATCCTTCTAATGGCTATCCAGTGTGATTCATTTGGATTACAAGTGTACCTACTGAGTCTGGATACAGCATAAGCCATATCAGGTCTAGTTCTATTTGCAAGGAATAAGAGAGACCCTATAGCTTTAGAATACAACTCTTGATCTACACTGTTACCTTGATTCTTAACAAGGTGACAGTTAGGATCAAAAGGAGTTCTAAGAGGAGCAGAGGAAGAAAAATGAAATTTCTCAAGAAGATTATTGATGTAATGAGTTTGGGATAAGGAGATTTTGTTTTGATTCTTGATAATTTTCATCCCAAGAATTACATCAGCTTCTCCTAGGTCTTTCATTTCAAAAAGTCTAGATAGGAATTCCTTAGTATCTAAGATCAGGTTAATGTCTTTAGAGAAGATAAGTATATCATCTACATAAAGACACAGAAGGATAAATCCAGAAGTAGTAGTTTTGCAATAGAGACAGTTATCAGAATCATTTATACTGAATCCAAATGACAAGATGGCTTTGTCAAATTTTTCGTGCCATTGTTTAGGGGCTTGCTTAAGTCCGTATAAGGAACGAACCAGCTTGCATACTTTCCCTTCACAACCACGAACTACAAAGCCTTCTGGTTGATTCATATAAATTTCTTCTTCTAAGTCTCCATTAAGAAAGGCTGTTTTAACATCCATTTGATGGATGATCAGGTCATGGATAGAGGCAAGAGAGATAAGAAGTCTAATGGTAGTGATCCGAGCAACAGGCGTATAAGTATCAAAGTAGTCAATTTCGGCCTTTTGCCGAAACCCTTGAACTACTAATCGCGCTTTATATTTCTCAACTGTACCATCAGTCCTCAATTTCTTCTTGAATATCCATTTACATCCTAGGGGCTTATTTCCAGGAGGTAAATCAGTTAGGATCCAAATATTGTTGTTAATTATGGATTGGAATTCACAGTTTATAGCTTCTTTCCAGAAGGAAGCATCAGGAGAACTTATAGCATCTTGATAGGTCTTTGGTGAGTCTTCAATCAGGTAAGCTGATCAACTATGTGGAACCACTTTTAGTGAATCCTTCATCATCTCCTCTCTCCTAGATAAGCTCCCACCATCTTGGTCCAAATTTGCCCAGGATCTTAGGAAATCTCTAAACCTGAATTCAGTAGGAGAAGCGGAGCGGGCGGAGAAAAACCGGATCCGAGATCCGAAATTCGAAAAAAAAAAACGAGACAGAAGCGAACCGGATCGGGCGCGAAGGTTATCGGATCGGATCCAAAAAAACGAAACCCGACCCACAACGCTATCGTCGTTTGGGGTTTGGGCGACGGCGCGGTGATTCTTTTCGCGCAGCCGTCCGGCGGTTCTACAGGGCGGCGGAGGCCTGGAGAAGAGGCGCCGAGGTGGAGAAAAGATTCAGCGGCGAGATGAGAATGATTTCGAAACCAAAAATCACTTTGATCGTCGACGATCGCTCCGGAAACTCGAAAACAGATCGGCGACGGCGAGAAAACTCGAGAGGATTCCGACGACGTTTCTCGTCGATTCGATTTGTCTCCGCGTCCACGAAGAGAGCCGTGAGCTCGGACGCGAGAGACGAAGACAAAGAAACCAACGATGCTCCGAATGGCGGCGTAGATCGACGGGAAAAACGTGAAAACCGGCGACGGCGAAACTCGACGGCGCGCTCGCGAGAGAGCTCGCGGAGGCGTCGAAGCGGACGCACGTGCGAAGCGCGTGACACGCACGGGCGGCGCACGAGCAGCACAGTGAATCGGAGTAAAAACCGGGAGTCAGATCAGGACCGTAGAATTTAGATCAAAGGGTGCACAGTGAATCCGAAATCGATTAAACCGTAAATCAATGATTCAAATCAATTAAAAAACAGTAAAATCGATCTTAAACTTTGGCAGAATTGATAATTAAGTGCAGAAATTAATTAGATAAGCAAAATTGCCTTAGATTGTTGTCAACTTTAATTCCTGCAAAGATAAAACTACCAACAATGAAATAAAACAGCATTAATTTAAAAGAACCTGGAGGCGACGTATCGTCTGTCTTAAGGCAATTTTCGGCCCACGCACGGGCTTAGTCGAAGATCCGCCTTGAAGATACAACCAGGGCTAGCTTCCTGCCGGTGCAACGGTGGAAGCCCTGTCGGAGCAACTTTCAACTTCTAGCAGCAAAAATGGAGAAATAGAATTTGGAGAGAAATTTCAGAGCTAGAGATTCTTAGAGTCTCTTGATGTGTTTTAATCAGTATCCTAGCCTCCCTTTTATAGGAAAAACTCACTGATTAAAATATTAATAGTTTTATCCAAATATTTAATTAAATATTTGGAAACTATTAATGGATGCTTAAAATAGGTAAGTGGATTAATTTAAAGAATAGTAAATTAATTTTTCACCGAAAATAGTCGAGTGCATGTGTTAAAAAAAAAATTTTTAATATTTTAAGCAAAATATATACGTTGTTGTGTGCGTGAGAAGATTTAAGAGAGATTTTTGGATTTAATTAATTAATTAATATTTAATTAATTAATCCAACACGCATCAGCTTAGTCGAGCTCCCCTTCCTCGGCGAAGACGAAGGCCTACCCCCTGGCTTGGAGAACTTCGACGCCCTCAACCCAGCCCTCGCCATCAACTTCTTTCGAGCCACCTACCGCCTCCGCCGCCCACTCGAGCTCCACCTCCAGCAGCACCTTCCCTTGCCAAGCGCCATCATCTCTGACTTCTGCCACCCGTGGACGCGCGAGGTCGCCGACAGTCTCCGGATCCCGCGGCTCACTTTCTACGCCATGCCCTGCTTCGCGATCCTCTGCACGCTCAACATCAGGCGCCACAAGGTGTTTGATAAGATAACCGATCCCAACGAGCCCTTCGCGGTGCCGGGCCTGGCGGAGAAGATCGAGGTCACGCAGATGCAGGTGCCGGGGTTCTTCCCCGGGCCGGAGTTCGTGAAGATATCCAGCGATGAGGTGGAGGCAGAGCTCTCGGCGGACGGCGTGGTTTTTAACACTTTCTGGGAGCTGGAGCGTCCGTACCTCGAGCTGTACCAAGAGGCGATGGGGAAGAAGGTTTGGTGCGTCGGACCGGTCTCGGCCCTCCCGGGGCGGAGCCCCGCCGACGCGGCGACGAGGGGGCGGAGGGCATCGATTGATGCCGAGCGGTGCTTGAGCTGGCTCGACGGCATGGCACCAAGGTCGGTTGTCTATGTTTGCTTCGGGAGCCTGACGCGGCAGGTGTTCTCGCAGTTGGTGGAGATTGGGCTGGGGCTCGAGGCGTCGGGCCACCCGTTTGTCTGGGTGATTAGGAGCAGCGACGATGCGGAGAAGTTCCAGGTATCACAAAAAATAAGAAAAATTGCATATTCAGCACTAGCCTTGAGCATTTTTATTATCTATCCCAAAACTTTAAGTTCCATCAAATCAGTATTTGAGTAATTGAGTTCTTCTTAAACTCAAAATGCTTTAGGCAAGTAGATTCAGGATCTGATTCTCTTACCGTTTAAAGATTTGATTCGATGATAATGTATCTAAAGATTTTTAAAATGATTATAAGAGAGCTAATGTATATGTATCTACTTTTTAACATCAGGAATGGCTTTCCGAAGGATTTGAGGAGAGGATGAATTCTAAGGCCCTAATAATTAAGGGGTGGGCGCCTCAAGTCCTGATCCTATCTCATCCTGCAATTGGCGGAATAGTAACACATTGTGGCTGGAATACAATTATTGAGACAATCACAGCAGGCTTGCCAATGGTCACATGGCCTCACTTTACTGATCAATTTCTCAACGAAAGGTTCATCGTTGACGTCTTAAGAGTTGGAGTGTCAATTGGGGTTCAAGTACCAAATTTTATTGGAGCACAAATGACAACATTAGTGAAGAGGGACAGCGTTGAGAGATGTGTGAGGCGTCTAATGTCGAGTGGGGAGGAAGGTGAAGAGAGGAGAAAGAGGGCTTGGGAGTTGAGGGAGAAAGCTAAGGTCACCCTAAAAGAGGGGGGTTCTTCTTATTCTTCTCTTGAACATTTGATCAACTATTTCTCAAGTCATGAGTAGAAGTAGACAAGTATAATTAATACCTATGTTTCTTGCACATTATTATATATACATAACCATCTAGGTAGATTGTCTTCAGGACTCATGATTTTTTTTTTTCTCACACAAATGAACATATTGTGATGGTTCTTCATGTCCCCTTGAAGCTCTAAAGTGAGCATTAACTCTTGTATTGCCTAAATGGGATGAGGTGTGTGAAGTAGTAAATTTTATATTCTATACTCCACCAAGCAATCGAATAAAACAGTAGAGATGCAAATACTGTGATCTTCCTCCCAGCAAGTAGGTTAAACTAGATAAATAAAAAGCAAAGAGCAATCAATTTGATATATTTCTGAACCATTAACAATGTCATAAATTTATAGTATTTAAAGACAATGATCTGCAATATCAATGAACATGGTACACAAAAGGACACGATCGTATACCTATGTGCTTTGGTCGCCAAGCAGCTCCGGATCTGATGTGATCTGCAGGCTGCAGTATCAATCACAACAAATCAAGCAATCAACGCAAACAACCACGAAAACGACATCTTGGAACAAAAAAGGAAATCCCCAATTCTTCACCTCAAGACCTGTGAGTTCAGCGATAGTAAGATCTGAGACAGCCCCAATTCGAACCCTAGAAATCGCAATCAAACCATCCGAACAAAGGCCTGTGGCTGCACCGGAATCCCGACCGCGGGAACAACCAATCCGCCGCTTTCAGTCTCACCCTCGTCGAGGAAGACATCATCCGTCGTTCTGAACGCCGCGTGCAGGCAGACCAGCGCCAGCCCGACCATGATCGCTCCGAAGACGGTCGATCCAACGTTGGAGAACAGGAGGGCGAAGACCGTGGCGACGGAGAGCACACCGAGGACGGTCCCGTCGTCGATCGCGCGGCCGAAGAGGACGAGCGGCTGCTCGCGGCAGAAGTAGAGGAAGAACCAGGCGGCAAGGAGGGCGAGGAAGAAGAAAAGGGAGGTGGGGTGCCAGAGGAGGGAGACGGAGAGGACGATGAGGGTGAATACAGCGTAGTTGGAGCGGAAGTAAGCAAGGTTGCGGTGGAGGCGGGCGACGGCGTCGCCGACGGTGGCGGGGCGGCCTAGGGCGCCGACGTTGAGGAGGTGGGGCCAGGGGCGCTGGGAAGCGATCAGGACTTTGCCCTGCTCCTTGAAGCGGGAAACCAGGTCGGCGGCGCGAGCGGGCGGGGAGGGTGCCCAGCCGGACGGCGGCAGTGATGGAGCCGGCGGCGCCGGGGCCTCGGGCCAGGCTGAAGGTGATGGTATGGGGCCTGGGGAGGGGTAGGTGGGAATGGGAGCATAGGGCGACGGCGGCGGCGAGGTCTTCGGCATCTTGGGAGCTCCTGCAGCCATGGATTTCTTCTGGTTTCCTTCGATGCAAAGAAAAAAGCGCGGAGGGACGCGGAGGTGAACGGATTATTTAGTGGGGAAGTATGCCAGTTTGATCACGCACTGGACGACCATCACAAATGCATAAGCAATTATAGCACGTAAAGTCTTTCCTTTCTTAAAGAGAATTTCGTGAGGTTCGGTTTGAAAAAAAAAAGAAACTCTAATTTTAGTTATTAAAGAGAATTTTGTAAGTGATATACTTCAATGGGTTTCAATTAGTGACAATTTTTAACCTTCTAGCCTTTACAATTAGATCTATGTTCACTAGTGTCACGCCCACCCAATTCAGCCCAATCCACGTCACCCGTTCGCCTCCGTATGTGTGCCAACACCCGAAAATCAAAAATTGAAATCCGATTTCGATTTCGAATCTTCACGCGCGTCGATTTAGTTGACTAAAGTCAACGCCTCCTCCCTCGAAACGAACGCCAGCCGAGGCGTCATCTTCATGTGGACACCGCCTGCATCCGGAGATTGCCGACGGCGTTCGTTCGCCGGAGGCAAAGGTAGACGGGCTGAGGACGTGCGGCAGGCTCGGACCCCTCGTCCGAGCCTTAGCCTTCGTCGCCGGACCGCCGGAAGCTGTCGTCGGGGAGATGGTCAAGGAAGACAGAACCGCCGAAAAACCTAGAAAAGCTCCCGCCGGAGCCGGAGAAGAGAACACGGGAGTAAGGAAAATTTACGTTGCTGGCCAAACAACCTACATAAACCCTCTTCCTCACCTCTCTCTCGCTCCCTCACATCGACGGCACCTCGCCGTCGACTTACAAGTTCACTCACCGGAGAAACTTCTTCGTCGCACCCTCTGCGACGGCATCGGAGCTACAGCTCCGGAAAGAGACCTCGCTGGTCTCCCTTCGTCGTCACCCTCGGACGACGGCATCAGGGCCAGCGCCCTGGAACGGGGGAGAAGAGGTGATCGCCGCTAGTCACCGCTGCCATCGTCGGGGGAGGCGGAGGAGCACACCACCGGCTCCGGACCCGCCTCCCCCTCCTCTTCCTCTTCTGCCTGGACGAACTCGAGCTGGGAAGGTATCGTCGGGCCTGAGATAGGGAAGCCGCCTTCCCTCCTCTGCTTTGAAAATGAAGCTCCCCTCCCCCTCCTCTTCTTCTTCGTCTCCTCGCTGCCCGGCGTCTTAAAGGAAAGGGTGCCTCCCTCTTTGGAAAGTCCAGTCGGTGCCAACCATCTTTCCCTTTCCGCCCGCCAGCCGCAGTTTTCGTCGGATCCATGCGCCTCATCCGCAACCCGTCCGCTCGCCGATCCTGCCAGAGAAGGGGGCGAGGAAGTCGCTGTCGACCTCTCTGCTTCCGGCGTCGGGAATGGAGCCGGAGATGGCACCGTTGATCCGCCGCAAAAAACGCCCAGGGACGAAGCCCTCCGCTCCGCCCGCTTTGCTCGCCCAGCGCACCACGCTGGGTTGGGCTTTGGCAGTGGACTTGGGCCGTCGTCCAGTCCAGTCCTCTGGCCCGGCCTTGGAGAAGAATAGTCATCACAACTAGTAGGGTTGACTTTTTTTTTTTTTGACATATTCCAATGATGCAACACACAAATTGTTGCTTGTGGCTTTTAGCAAATTCATCATTTAGCGTAATGTTTTGAAAAGAAGATAGGTAGATGCACTATTTGTATATATGTATATGAAGTATTGCCTCTTGTATTGGTTTTCCTATCATCATGATCCAAAGTATATTCACATTGGTCCTTTTTAATATAACGTAAAGAAACCAAGTCATCAAGGAAACATGAACAACAATGAAATTTGTAATTCGTTCTTTCAGCCATGATAAGCAACTAATCATACTTTTAAAAATCAATGAACATCAAGAAAAATGTTAAAAAATAGGTATAGCAAGAACACCCAAAGAAATGATGTTTAAGAAATGATATGCAAGTAATGAAAGTGAAGCCTTGAATTTGCATGTGATAGAATTTAGGAAAGAAAGTAAGGAACAACAAAACTTTAGCAATGTACATATAGCCAATACATTTTACCCAAAAGATCATAAGATGTCCAATTTAGAAGCCAGTTCAGATAACGCATCATAGAAATGGCATTTTCTTCACTGTCAGGAAGTCCTGGACTCCTCAACTCCTCAGTGATTTCAAAATCTGATTTTTTTTTTTTTTTCCAGACTTGCTAACACAAAGGCTTGTATAAGCTCAAAAAATTTGTGGTTCCTTTTGCTCCATTAATGATAGAAACTATTTCCTTCCAATTGATTTGGAAAACAAGTTGCTTCTTGTGCGCTGCATTCAGATAGCTCAAAACTTTAGCACCATGGTTGTAGTGAACTTCAAGACTTTGTTACTTATTTGAGGAGATTAAAAGGCGTTAATTCTGAGCATCCATTGTTCTAAAAGCAACATGAAGACATTTCATGTAATCATTATAATTTTAATATTACTTAGCTGCATCTTCAAGGCTTATATGTCATATCTGAATGTCATAAGTGCAGAAAATTGTG
Organism: Costus lasius; assembly: GCA_027563935.2. Taxonomy (NCBI): domain Eukaryota; kingdom Viridiplantae; phylum Streptophyta; class Magnoliopsida; order Zingiberales; family Costaceae; genus Costus; species Costus lasius. Next base: position 25,470,895 of record CM050451.1, on the reverse strand, counting down.
CCAGTTATGATTATTTTATCATTCCTAATCAATTAACAAATTTCTTAAATATTAGTGATAATATTTAAGAAATTTGTTAATTGTTAACATTATAGATCTTTAAAAGTGCCTATAAACAAGAAATGATGTTTTTATTGACATTATTAATGCTTACCATTACTTTAAAAACTAAAAAAAAAACTACTTATTATTAAAGTAGGTAATAGTTAGGGTTATATTAGTAATATTAGAAATAGTGCTTTATGTACCCAAACCTCTATATATAGAGGTTGTGTCTATTCTGTACCTAATATAAGTTAATACAATGTAGCCCTTAGGGTTTCCTCTCCCCTCACCTCTCTTCTAACATGGTATTAGAGCCTTCTCACCGCTGCCGCCATTCACGTTTTGCTCTCTGTCCGTTCCCGCTCTCCATTTGTCCTTCTCCGCTTCCGCCATCCAAACATGATTGAACAATCGGGATCGCCTTCCACCATCCATTTCCACCTCGCCTCGCCTCTCGCTTCTGGTTCCGTCTCCTCTCGGTGAAGACGGACGGCTCTGCTAGCTCTGCTCCTTAGCCGTTGTGCGGCAGATCTTCTATCAGTGGATCTTCCCTCGACGGATCTTCTATTTGGCGGCAGATCATGATGGGAGTCCCCCAACCTCACTTCTGTGTTCGCCTGTCGCTCTCGTTCTTCTACTCGCCGCCACTGCCCAGATCTATACGCTACTGAGGTTTCGCCGCCGCCTTCATGTCTTAGCACCGTTGCTGGGGACGACCCCCTGCGTCTCCATTCTAGGGTTTCATCTACCGCCACCGCCTCTCCTTTGAGCCTCTTTCTTGATATGGTGATCGGCTCTGTGCTCCTCTCGAGGGTGATGAAGTCTCGGTCCTTGGCCTCCGCCGTCGGATCCTCTAGAGGGCGAAGGATGGAGAACCCTTCCTTCGTCTTCTCTCCTGCTTCCGATGCTTCCTCCGTCGCTACCGTGAAGATTCGTTGCTCTTAGTGCACTGCCTGCTGCTAATGAGCAGCTCCTCCCGATGATGCCTCATCGATTGCTGCTGTGATGGTCTATTGCTCTAGCCTTAGTCTCAAGCGGCGCTTGATTTCTATTCGCCGCCTTTTCTTCTGAAGGTCTTCCGCTGCCGCCATTCTCTCTATTGATTACATCGCCTTCAACTTGCGACGCCTTACGTCGCCTTCAACTACGCGACGCCTTACGCCGCCTTCAGCTTGCGATGCCTTACGCCGCTTTTACTTGCGATGCCTTACGCCACTTCTACTTGCGACGCCTTACGCCGCCTTCTACATGACGCCTTACGTCGCTTTCTACTTTTGCTTGCAACTTTGATGTCGTCTTCCATTTGTCTTTTTATTATGTTGTTGTCTTTTTATTATGTGCAAGCTGAAGCATAACATATGTGTTCCAGCTTAAAGGGGAGTGTTAGAATAGATAATAGTTAGGGTTATATTAGTAATATTAGAAATAGTGCTTTATGTACCCAAACCTCTATATATAAAGGTTGTGTCTATTTTGTACCTGATGGAAGTTAATACAATATAGCCATTTAGGGTTTCCTCTCCCCTCTCCTCTCTTCAAACACTTATCATTAGAAACTTACTCACAAGCAAAGCAATGGCTTATCATTAGAAATGTTTTGAACTTTTCAAAAATATTTTTGTGTTTATAGATGGAACAAAATACAAAAAGATCTGTCAAGGTATTATGGAACTTTCAAATTACCCAATTTTTTTTTTGTGATGTTTATGTCGCAACTATTCAGAAAAATATATAACCCGACACACATTTCAATGTGTAAGGATGGAAATATGTAATAAAAAATTTCAAGTAGCTATCTAGTCTATCTTAGAACATAATTAAAGAATAAGTGGGATGAGAAGGAGGATTAGAAATTATGGAGAAAATTAAAGAGAAAAAAGATAAAACTTGGGTGAGATGCCCAATTAGAAATAGTGTATGTGCCAACAGACTAGTGATTAGCCAAGATTGAGGTATGATTTACACTTTCATAATTATAAATAATGTGAAGACTTTATTAATTTTATGTTTTATAATTGCATTTGTAGGTCAATAAAGAATATATAAAATTTAGGGAAAAAAAGACATTTATCCTAAGTTAGAGAGTAAAAATGGTATTATCTTCGGTAATATTGTGGCATTTGGAGCTCATTGGTATAAGAGTTACAAATAACCACAAGAACCTACTGTTATCATGGATGAATCTAGTTTCCCACTAGAAGAATGTCAATCAATCAATGTGGTAACTAGCTCTCAAAATGTCACTAGAAAGAAAACTTGTAAGAAGAAGACTAAGCAATCACCAGTAGAGATATTAGGTGAGAACATTGGTAAGTTGGTGGATTATGTTGAATGCAGAAGGCAATTAGAGACTACATATCTTGATTATCTAGGTTGTACTATCCCAGAGGCTATGAAGGAATTACATTTTCTTCCTGGTGTTCCATCTATTCTGAGTTATACTTCTTTGCATCACACATCTTCCACCAAAAGTCAAGTAGGTCAATGTGGTGCAAATGCATACATTAAAAGACAAAGTCGTGTAGTTGAAATATCAATTTGAAATAGATAAGAGGAATGATCGAGGTTTTTAGAGCTTAGTAATGTTTAAAGACTGCATATGTTGTAATGACATTAAAACTTGTGGAGTTTGATATTTTATTTATGTTTGATGTATGTTGAAATGATTATACAAATTTATGATTTGCAAACTTATGATTAATACTTGTGCTATTTAAGTGTTACAACCCGTTAACTTTATTGCAGAATTAATGGAATTTATAAAAATTCAACATATGTATACCAGTTTTAAAGTTTTCTCTCAAACATAATAACACACCAAACCTTACTAATTTATTACAAGAATTAAACATTAAATATAACATCCTACTCAAAAATCCAAGTTCCTTTATTACATTGAATTCTAAAAACAATATATCTAAACCAAATATCTAAGACATGGAGTTGGACCACCTTCAGAGTCAAATGTAAGAGCGCTTCTGGGGATTAACTGAAGACTTTGAATTATCTTGAGAAGAATCTGCAACAAAAGCCCTCGCGGGTCAGCATTAAGCTGAGCAAGCCTCTCTCCAAGAGAAAGGGAAAATCCCTTATGAAGAGTAGGTATGATATAATATTCAATGAACCAATAAGGGAAACTGTTTAACAATTACTGTATAAATGCTATCATGATGAGCAAGGGTCATAATGAACAGAGAATAATACATATTCAATATGATCAATTGCACAGTAAAGCTGGTTAACTAGAAGAAATCTTAACATGATATCTGAAACTGATTTAACTGAAATAGCAATAAACTATATAATTGAATCAAATACATATCACAACATGTTAAGCATACAACTGGTTTACTGGTTTAGCCTGTGGGTTGTCACCCTAAACCGCACCCGCAGGTGGTGAACACACTCGCCACAGTGTGCCACGTGTTCAAAGCATGCATTGATTGAACCCGAGGTACAACTGGTATGCACATGTGTATGAATAGTAAAATAGCATGTCTCAAGAACAAGTATATCAAAGGCTGTATACAAATAGATGTACATGATCATGCTGGTTTAACTTAAAATGACTGAATGGAAACATATAAGAATTGAAACTTGGTTTGAGAACTTACTAATTTGAAGATGTCTAAAGACAAAGACAATAATCCCAAATTCAAGTGTGTTCAGAAAAGTCTGCTATTTAACATGAAAAAACTTAATGAATACTAGCACAATGATCAAAGAAAGACTACTTAAACCCCTAATTAACCTATAAAACTTCATATCGGCCTCTGGTCCCAAGAACCAAGCCACAAAACTCCTGAACCGACTAGAATTCTATTGAACCAATTAGAATTAAGTCAGAACCAATAGATTTTTCCTAAACCAAACACTTTGACCTTAAATTACTCCTATAATACAAATCGAAAATATACAAAACCTATACCAATAGATAGGCAATTGAAAGAGCTTTCCAACGCTTACCTGAACCAGCCAAGATTCCACCGAAATCCCATTGAACCGGCCCAAAAACCACCACTAGGTCGAAATAGAAATTGAACCGGTCAAACTGTTGACTCGGCCTAAATCAAATTCCAACTCAGCCGAATTAACCCGGCTCAATTTGGAATTAAACTAGCTCAAGCTGGTTTTTCTCTAATAAACCAAACAAGCGGTGCTGCTGGTTTCCGCTGCTCGTAGCCACCGGAGCCGAAACTATCAACAATCACCCAAATAGAATCAAACCCACCTTGAGTCATAGGTAAACTAGAGACAAAGTCCATAGTTATATTATCTCATTTCCATTCAGAAATTGGTAAACTTTACAATTTTCCAGTAGATTTCTGATGTTCAATTTTAATTTGCTGACACACTAAACATTTAGCCACAAATTTAGCAATTTCCTTTTTCATACTATGCCACCAGTAATTTACTTTTAAATCTCTATACATTTCTGTACTTCCTGGTTGAATTGAAAATTTAGAATTATGAGATTCCTCTAATAATTTCTTTTTGATTTCAGCATTATCTGGTACACACAATCGATTATCATAAACAATTACACCATCAGATCTAACTTGAAATTCTGGTTTATTCTTAGCTGTATGTAATACTGGATCACCAAGCTGTGCTTCTTTTATTTCATCAACTAAAACTGATCTAGTCATTAAGCAAACTATCATACTATGAGGTGTATAACTAAGAGGTGTTAAAGTTCAATCTACAAACTCAGATATCATCTCTGAATGAGAGAGTCGGAGGTGAGCTAACTGACTTATAGATTTTTCTACTAAGGGGATCTCCAACAACATTAGCCTTACCAGTATGATATTTAATATCACAATCATAATCCTTTAAGTAATCCATTCATCTTCTTTGTCTCATATTTAATTTCTTTTGTGAAAAGATGTATTTAAGACTCTTATGATCAGTAAAAATTTCAAAGGTATTTCCATAAAGATAATGACGCCAAATTTTCAATGCAAAAATTATAGCAACTAATTCCAAGTCATTGGTAGGATAATTTCTCTCATAAACCTTTAACTGTCTAGAAGCATATGCTACAACTTTATGGTGTTGCATCAAAACACAACCTAATCCTTGATAAGACGTGTCACTATAAATCACAAATCCATTAGTACCACTAGGCAGAGTTAGAACAAGTGCGCTAGTTAATCTTACCTTTAACTCTTGAAAACTCTTCTCACAACTATCATCCCAAACAAATTTAATATTTTTCTAAGTCTAGTCAATAGTAAGGCTAACTTAGAAAACCCTTCAACAAATCTCCTGTAATAACCAGCTAAATCAAGAAAACTTCTTACCTCATAAACATTAGTCGGTTGAGACCAATTAAATACAGTATCAATTTTCTTTGGGTCCACTGAAATTCCTTTCCCTGAAATAACATGTCCAAGAAAGACTACTTCATGAAGCCAAAATCCACATTTTCTCAACTTAGCATACAGTTTCTCCTTTCGCAGAACTTGCAAGACCAATCTTAGGTGATATTCACGCTCTTCATGAGACTTAGAGTAGATCAATATATCATCGATAAAAATTATGTTCATCAAATTCATAAAAATAGCAGGAGCATTTGTCAATCCAAATGGCATGACCAAAAATTCATAGTGCCCGTACCTTGTTCTAAAAGTTGTCTTACTGATATCTAAATCCTTGATTCTCAATTGATGATACCTGAGTGTTCTGTAATTGATCAAATAAATTATCAATTTTGGGTAAAGGGTACTTATTTTTAACCGCCACTTGATTAAGTTGCCTATAGTCAATACACAGCCTCATCGACCCATCTTTCTTTTTAACAAAGAGAACTAGGGCTCCCCAGGTTGAGACACTTGGGCGAATCAAGCCCTTGTCTAATAATTCTTGAAGTTGCTTCTTCAACTCCTCTAACTCTTTAGGAGCCATTCTATATGGTGCCTTAGAAATTGGGTTGGTCCCAGGTTGTATAACTAAAGTAAAATCCATTTCTCTAGATGGAGGAAGACTAGGCAAAACATCTTGGAAAACATCAGGAAATTCCTTAACAACAGGAATATCTTCCAATTTAACATCAAAATTAGTCTTTTCAGACATACAAGCAAGAAAAGCACAACAACCTGACTTCAAAAGCTGATTAGCCTGAATAGCAGAAACAAGAGGCAACTGGTCTCTAGTCAAACTCTAAAGACCACCTTAAGATTCTTTTGAGGAGATAAAATGATAAGTTAGCAGGGCAGTCAACTTGAGCATCATAACAAGTCAACCAATCTGACACCATGCATTTTAGTAGTGATTTTTACTATTATTCCATGATGAATTTAGGCGTATTTTAATGATTTCACACTCCTTTAAGACTTAATTAGTTAAAAACTTCATAATCTTCACTTTTCGTCTATCTTATTGAATTTCAGGTAAAATCACCCAATTTTGAGGTCTTTTTGAAGAATCTAAAAGTATGAGGAGATTCCTTATGAGAAGACAAAGGTGCCCGTAAAATTTAGGCTCAATCGGAGCCTTCTCTAGACTTCACGGCCAGGTGAACCCCACGGGGTTCACCCGTGATCTTGCCGAAGGAAGGATTTCAGCGCGCGCGTCACTGCTTGGTGAACTCGACGGGGTTCACCGATGATGTCAAAGTTTTTGAAAGCTGCCGCACACTTCACTGGTAGGTGAACCCTATGGGGTTCACCCGTGATCTCATCTGGAGATATCTACACAGAACTACATCGAGGCTTTCACAGGTAGGTGAACGCCACGGGGTTCACCTGTGATTATTTTGCAACAAAACAGCTCCGAGCACTTCACCACCTGCTGAACCCCGTGGGGTTCACCCGTGAAGCGGACGGATCAACTCGACACCCTCTCGGTTTTCCCTCAATTTTGAACCCGATTCAAGTCCAAATTTAGCAAGTGAGGACTTTTTGGAAAGCTAACTCGAAGACGAACAAAAAGGAGATAAAAGCCCCAAATTTCGTGACCTAAAGAGGAGGCAATCGGGCGACAAAGCAGCTAGGGCGGAAGAACACGGCGATTCGGCGACTTCGAGCGGATTTTTGAAGAATTGATCATCGGAACCTTGCAATCCTGGGTTATTTTGTTCGGTTTATCTTCTCCTCCCTCCTAGAAACCTTTTCCTATAATTTTCCTATGTTTACAGAGAGGATTTTTAGCGATTCAACGATGGTTGTAGCATAAACTTTGTATCGGGGCTAGGTTGAAACCCTCTGACGATTTCTGTTTGCAACTCTTATTTTAATCTTGTTATTTGGATCATATTCTGAGCATATTTCACTAGATGTATTTATTTCTTGATCTTTACTTTGGCCAAGTATCGTCATGTCATAGTTGTTACGGTCCATAATGAAAGTTCGACCGTAACGACCGAACCTCTATGTGAATCTTGTGAAGACGCGACGCAAAAGTGCGTGTTCTTTGCTCGATGGTTCATAATCTACCACGGAACCCAGTGGGTTTGTCTAGAACGGTCCACCGCGAAAGTAGGAGACGTTCTAGGCAAATACCGGGGTGTACACTCGAAAGAGGGCACCTTGTACCATAGGGTAGATTCCTTATGCATATCTGTAAATCCAAGTAATTAACATTTATTTCTAGCGCAAGTGAAATCATCAGAGTGGTGGAAACCTTTGCCCTGATATTCTCTCTCATATATTTTCCCTATCGCAGTTGTTTGATTTCTTGTTTACTGTCTTGCTTAATTTTAGTTTTCAAGCTCTAAAAAACCACGATTTGATTAGCTTAGATTCCAAGAATTAGATTTTCTAGTACTCACCTTGTTCCCTATGGGAGACGATATCTTTTATATTACTGCGATATTTCCGTGCACTTGCGGACAGTGTCAAGTTTTTGGCGCCGTTTTCTTTCTTTATTCTGCTTCATATTGCTTTTTATTTGTTTCTACTGCTTTGAACTTCTTAATTAGATCTGACAAATTTTTATGCAAAGAAGTTCCAGGGCAGGATGACTATTCGAAATTGACCTTGAGATAGAACGGACCTTCAGACAAAGAAGGAAGCTTACGCAAATCCAGAAAAAGGAAGGTCAAGAACAGATGGAACATCTTCACAACAACATGGAGAACGAACCAGCACCTCAACCCGTGGACAACAACCATGCCAGAACACTGCGAGACTATGCAGCACCTTTTACACATGGGTTTCAATCAGGAATAGTTAGGCCTAATGTCGAGGCCAATAATTTTGAAATTAAACCTGCATTACTTTCCATGATACAACAGAATCAATTCGGTGGTTCTCCTCTTGAGGACCCAAATATGCACTTATCTATATTTTTGGAATATTGCGATATGCTTAAGATTAATCGAGCTACTTCTGATGCTATCAGGTTACGCTTGTTTCCCTTCTCTCTGCGGGATAGAGCAAGGGCATGGCTCCACACGATCCCCCCAGCTTCAATACGGACATGGGATGAACTGTCTCAAGCTTTCCTCTCAAAGTATTTCCCTCCTTCGAAGACGATCCACCTCAGAAACCAGCTAACGAGCTTCATGCAGAAGGATGGAGAGTCTTTGTATGAAGCTTGGGAAAGATTTAAAGAGCTTCAAAGACTGTGTCCCCATCATGGGATCGAGATTTGGGTCCTAGTACACATGTTCTACATGGGATTGCAATACAATACTAGACTCACAGTCGATGCAGCTGCTGGAGGATCGGGATTGATGAGCAAATTACCTGAAGATGCAATAAGCCTCCTGGAAGACATGACACTGAACTACCATCAATGGAATCCAGAGCGAGGTACACTTCCAAGAAAATCAGGTAAATTCGATCTTGATTCATTAACTGCTTTGACTGCGAAGATAGACAATCTGACTCAGAAATTTGATTCATGGTCTGTTAATTCTTTGGGCACTAATTCAGTATCTTGTGAGCTTTGTGGCGTTGCAGGTCTGCAGGTGTTGAATGCCAAGTGGGAGATGGACTAGTGGTCCAAAGTCAGCCTGAACACCTTAATGCAGTTGGAAACCTCATGAACAACCCCTATTCCAACTACTACAACCCTGGCTGGTGCAACCACCCAAACTTTTCTTACCGTACCACGCAGCCACTTCAACTAGGGCAAGCGCCACCACAAGCACAACCTCAACAAGGGAACTTCAGGCCGCCACAACAAGAAAATTATAGGCAGCCACCTGGGTTCCAATAGAGAAATTACAACTCTCCCCCTCAACAAGCGAATTACAATCCTCCTCAAAGGCTGGCCCAAGACTCTCAGCTGAGTAAGAAATTAGAAGGGCTAACTGACATGATGAAATTAATGATCACCAGGATGGATTCCTTGGAGACGCATAACAATATGTTGGAGAGCCAGCTTGCGCAACAGGCCAGCTCGTCAGCACGAGCGCCAGGGAAGCTTCCATCACAGCCAGAAGTTAACCCGAGGGAGCAGTGCAATGCAATCTCCACTCAGAGCGGCAAGCAACTCGAAGACCCACCAATACCGACCAATGAAACAAGGGATGATGAGACACTGAACCCTGAGGAGCCACATGCGAATTCAACACCGACGGAGCCTGAACGAACAGAGGAAGAGCAACCCTATGTTGGGCCGCCGGCCTACAAGCCGCCGATACCTTTCTCTCAAAGGCTTGTCAAAGCCAAGCTAGACAAGCAATTCAGTAAATTTCTGAAAATTTTGAAAAAATTATATATTAACATTCTCTTTGTTGATGTCCTTTCGCAGATGCCGACCTATGCGAAGTTCCTGAAGGATATTCTCTCAAATAAGAGGAAGCTAGAAGACCAAGGCACTGTGGCTCTTACTGAAGAGTGCAGTGCGATTTTACAGAACAAACTTCCACAAAAAACTCAAAGACCCTGATAGCTTTTCCATACCATGCCAGATAGGAGAGATGACCTTTCGAAGAGCACTGCGCGATTTAGGGGCGAGTGTCAGCATCATGCTGTTATCCTTGTATAGAAAGCTGGATCTAGGTGAATTGAAGTCAACGAATTTTTCTCTGTAGTTGGCTGACAGATCAGTTAGGGGTCCCGTTGGCATTTTAGAGGATGTACCCATTAAAGTGGGGGATTATTTTGTTCCTGCAGACTTTGTTGTATTAGACATCGATGAGGATGACAGGCTTCCTATTATTTTAGGAAGGCCTTTTCTTGCTACAGCTGGTGTCGTCATCGATGTTAAAAACGGGAAACTGGCTTTAAACATCGGTGACAATATTATTCAATTTGATCTGTCTAACTCTCTCAAGAAACCTTCTTTTGCAGGTGCATGTCACAGCGTTGATTTGCTTGAATACTCTGGAAATTCTGTAGTAAATGGACGTCGCATCGAACACCGGTTTGAAGGAGATAAGCTTGTTAAAGAAAAGGGAGTTCTCGACCCCTTTGATCCTCCCTAATATTGGTTTCCTGATGACTCTATAGTCGAGCTATTGACCAAAAACTAGCACTCTTGGGAGGCAACCCAAGTTTTTCTTATTGTTTTCATTTGCTTAGTTGTTATTAGTTTCCTTTTATTTTACCATCGTTGCAGGCTCTCTCTCTCTCACTCTCTCTCTCTCTCTCTCTCTCTCTCTCTCTCTCTCTCTCTTATTTATCTAGTATTATAGGAGATTTTGCTCTTGAAATACACTGATAGAGCCTTATTTTCGGGATGCAGGTGTGCAATGTGAACCGGGGATTTTTGCAGGATTATTACTACAGTTTCGTGCACTTCACGGCCAGGTGAACCCGGGGAGGTTCACCCGTGAAGACATTCGAACCAGAGGGGCGCATTTCCGCCGTGTGTTTCATGGGTAGGTGAACCCGGTTGAGTTCACCAGTGTTTCTAATAGAACACTGCCCATGTTTACCCTAGACCTCAGCCAGGGTTCGCGCGACTTCACACCACCGCCGACCTCTCTGCTCCAGATCTCCACTCCCCCGAAGATCTCTCACCTCTGAATCTTCAACAGATCTTCCCTCTTCAAGATGTGCAACTCCGGAGAGGTTCGCACAGCTCTGTTCTACTTCCTGCTGTTAGTGTTCCAGCTTTTCCTCTCCGCCGACCCTCCTGTTTCCGCCTTTGCGAGTGGTTGATATTTCTGTGCTCAATCGAAATTTTTTTTTTTAGCTTCCTGGACTGTCTTCATCGTCCCCGACATTCAAACCTGATGGCACCAAGGCGAAAGGTTCTTGCCTTCTGTCGCCACGACCCACAACCTGTATCCGATTCCTCCACTGAGGACGATGATGACTTCGTTCCGCACAAACAGCCTTTGCTTCCACAGACTACACCCGTCAACCAGCCGGCACAGCCGTCTTCTTCCAGAGGCCCGACACGATCGTCTTCCCGGCAGTCCCAGGCCTACGTTTCTCCGCCGAATGATTTCGGCATTGTTTTCAGGAACGTAGAACACCAACAAAACTTCGAATAGCTCCTTCACCGCCAGATACTCAATACCCGCTACCTGGATAGAAACACGCTTATCATTCTAGGACTCATGGACGACGTGGAGTTGATGTACTCTAACATTGGGTGGGAGCAGTTTCTCCGGCTTGCCTCGCCCACATACATCGGAGTCACGCTAGAGTTCCTCAGCTCTTTAGACGTTAAAGCCACCGCAACGGTCGACAAAGATCCTGGGCGCTTGACCTTCCGGATGGGAAACATCGAGCATTGTCTATCTCTTGCTGATCTTCGCCATATCTGCGGCTTTTCCGGAACCTTGCACGCGCAATGTCCCGGTGGAATTCAATGAGCAAGCTTTTTGGGCGTCGATCACAAATGTGCACTTTTATTCTACCAGAGTGGCCAGGGCCTCGAGCATTTGCAACCCGACTATCAGATACGTCCATAGAGTGCTCGCCCATACCATCTTCGGACGTGGGGAGAGCAATGGCATGGTAAGACAGTCTGAGCTATTTTACTTATGGTGTATGCTGCATTCTTTCAGAGTCGATTCAGGATTCTATTTAGCAAAGCAGTTCAGCCGTATCGCGCACTGCCGCAAGGGTGCGATCGTCATCGGAGGCCTTATCACGCCGCTGGCTGTTGCCTTGGGAGTCATTCCTTACGGTACACCCAAAGCTCATGGAAACAATCGGCTCGAGATTGAGTTGTGCATCTCTATGAAACTCATTGTCCGCCGAGGTGACTCTTATTGTATGACGTTCAAGGATAGCCAGTTCTGTTTACCATTGCCAAATCCTGAACGCACAACTGTGCGCGTTCGAGTGAACTGGCGCATCAAGCCAACCGAAGATCCTCAGCCCGACCTTGTTGATACTGCACCGCCAGCACCCGGCTCGTTTTTCTTTGGTGGTGGCTCTTCCTCAGATTCTATGATGCGTGTTCTTCAAGAGATAAGGGAGGAGCAGCTTCAGCAGCGCGAGCTCATCGATCAGATGGATACCTCCATCTCTTCTATACGCCAGGAGCAAGCCTCCTGATGGGAAGCTAATGAGGCTGGGATGCAGCGGCAACACAAGATGCTGGGCTCAATCTGGGAGAAATTATGTATCATGGATGACCGGTTCGCCCTGCTTAATGAAAAAAACATAAGGAACATACCAATCTCTTCAGATGAGGAGGAAGCGCCAGGTCATACTTCTCGCGGTAAGGGCAAGAGCTCTCGAGCTTCCGGCTCTCACTCGCGCAGGAGGCACTAGCTCCATCCAGACTCGACACCGCCACCTTCTCCTCTCGCATATACGACATTGCATAGAGGACTATGCAATATTCTAGAGCGGGTGAGCTGTCTTGACTCTAGCTTCTTCTTGGTTGTTTGGTTGTAGTTGTTGTGACTTTATGGCTTTGTTCTGCTACTCTATGATGGATATTTTGATATTGGCATTGTATCATATATGCCACTATTCGTGGCCCTGGTCCACTTCTTCAGGCCCCACTCTCTGCAGTGTATAAGATATATTTGAACCACTTGCTTTCCATTCTGATATTATGCTTTTCATGCTAAATGATGTGTGAATTTATAAGCTGCATGTAACTGTTCTGAAGGATATATTGCATAACTTGTGATGAAAAATTTTATTGACTTGTCATGATTGTCTTGTCTGATGATAGCCATGCAAATTTTTGTCTAAAAAATTGAATGCATGATTAGTTGGAATTTATCAAGACATGTTGAATGTAGTACTTGTTAGAAATTTACTTAATGGTCATGTCCATATGTTCTTTGAATTAGAAATTTTCTAAACGGATTGATTTTATGATGTTCATATAGTGGATCAAACATTTTCATGATTCTTCAATTGATTTTGGTTTGCAATTTACATTCGATTCATATTATGATGCATAATCTCTTTTCAAACTTTGAATTCCTTTCTAGTATTGGGGAAACACTGCATCTGTTAAAATGCAAGGATAAGTTGATCTTTGATATTTAGCATTAAAAAAAATTCTCACACTTAGATTCCTCTACTTGGCACTGTGAAAAATTGGCAGTGGTACCGAAGGACATGAGTTGAAATCTAAGAAATGTGAATTGAAAATTCAATAAAAAGACTCCTCTACTTGGCATTGCGAAAAATTGGCAATGGTACATAAGGATATGAGTTGAAGTCTAGTGCAATAATCAGTATCTTATATCCTGAATGAGACATTTGAGTTAACCCCAATATTATGAATTGGAAGGATAAGAATGAAATGAGTGTTGTATTTGCTTGATTGAATCTCATGTTTACTACTTTCTGAATCGTTTGATATCTAGAAACTGTGGGACCAAACTGGTGAATGCTTAAGACACTCCTTTTAGTTGATTTCTTCTGATTAGATCTTGGATTGCTAAAAAGTATTTTTCCAAACTCGGGTGCGAACTTCAACACAAAAGATTATTCTTATGCCAAGCATGCATTTTAACTTATTTTATTGCTTGAGGACAAGCAAAGATTTAAGTCGAGGAGTATTTGATACCATGCATTTTAGTAGTGATTTTTACTATTATTCCATGATGAATTTAGGCCTATTTTAATGATTTCACACTCCTTTAAGACTTAATTAGTTAAAAACTTTAGAATCTTCACTTTTCGTCTGTCTTATTGAATTTCAGGTAAAATCATCCAATTTTGAGGTCTTTTTGAAGAATCTAAAAGTATGGGGTGATTCCTTATGAGAAGACGAAGCTGCCCGTAAAATTTGGGCTCAATCGAAGCCTTCTCTGGACTTCACGGCTAGGTGAACCCCACGGGGTTCACCCGTGATCTTGCCGAAAGAAGGATTTCAGCGCGCACGTCACTGCCTGGTGAACATGACGGGGTTCACCGATGATGTCAAAGTTTTTGAAAGCTGCCGCACACTTCACTAGTAGGTGAACCCCATGGGGTTCACCCGTGATCTCATCTGGAGATATCTGCACAGAACTACGTCGAGTCTTTCACCGGTAGGTGAACCCCACGGGGTTCACCTGTGATTATTTCGCAACAAAACAGCTCTGAGCACTTCACCACCTGGTGAACCCCGTGGGGTTCACCCGTGAAGCGGACGGATCAACTCGACACCCTCTCGGTTTTTCCTCGATTTTGAACCCGATTCAAGTCCAAATTTAGCAAGTGAGAACTTTTTGGAAAGCTAACTCGAAGATGAACAAAAATAAGATAAAGCCCCAAATTTTGTGACCTAAAGAGGAGGCAATCGGGCGACGAAGCGGCTAGGGCGGAAGAACACGGCGATTCAGCGACTTCGAGCGAATTTTTAAAGAATTGATCATCGAAACCTTGCAATCCTGGGTTATTTCGTTCGGTTTATCTTCTCCTCCCTCCTAGAAACCTTTTACTATAATTTTCCTATGTTTACAGAGAGGATTTTTAGCAATTCAACGATGGTTGTAGCGTAAACTTTGTATCGGGGCTAGGTTGAAGCCCTCTGACGATTTCTGTTTGCAACTCTTGTTTTAATCTTGTTATTTGGATCATATTCTGAGCATATTTCACTAGATGTATTTATTTCTTGATCTTTACTTTGGCCAAGTATCGTCATGTCATAGTTGTTACGGTCCATAACGAAAGTTCGACCGTAACGACCGAACCTCTATGTGAATCTTGTGAAGACAAGACGCGACGCGAAAGTGCGTGTTCTTTGCTCGAGGGTTCATAATCTACCATGGAACCCAGTGGGTTTATCTAGAATGGTCCACCGCGAAAGTAGGAGACGTTCTAGGCAAATACCGGGGTGTACACTAGAAAGAGAGCACCTTGTACCATAGGGTAGATTCCTTATGCATATCTGTAAATCCAAGTAATTAACATTTATTTCTAGCGCAAGTGAAATCGTTAGAGTGGTGGAAACCTTTGCCCTGATATTCTCTCTCATATATTTTTCCTTTCGCAGTTGTTTGATTTCTTGTTTACTGTCCTACTTAATTTTAGTTTTCGAGCTCTAAAAAATCACGATTTGATTAGCTTAGATTCCGAGAATTAGATTTTCTAGTACTCACCTTGTTCCCTGTGGGAGACGATATCTTTTATATTACTGCAACATTTCTGTGCACTTGCGGACAGTGTCACAATCCATCCCCAAAATCACATCAAAATCATGGAAGTCAAGAACAATTAGATCATGGTCATATCTATAGTCATTTATGATGATCTCACAAGATTTGAAAATAAATTGTGCCCTTACTAATGCACCCATAGGAGTTTGAACTGATATACTACTCATAAGCAAAGAAGGTTGTATATCTAATCTACTTGCAAAATGTGATGCAATGAAAGAGTGAGTAGCACCAGTATCAAATAAAGCATTATTAGGTAAACCAAAAACATAAATTATACCTCTAATGACGGCATCAGATTCTTGGGCCTCCTATTTAGAAACAGCATAAACCTTGCCCTTACTTGACGACTGATCTCTTTTAGGGCAATCATTCTTATAATGTCCAGGCTTCTTACAATAAAAACAAATGGTTTCTCCTTTTGGACAATCTGTAGAGACATGTATGGTATCTCCACAAAACTTACAATAAACCTGGGTGGAGGAATTTGATGAGGATCTGCCCGCCTAAAGCTAAGAAGCTTTACTTCTCCCTGGAGGTGACTTGAACCTTTTGAAAGATATCCGTTCTTGATCTCTAGATCCCTACTGCTTCCTGCTTTACTACCAACAGTTCTCTTGGTATTAACTTCCTAAGCCAGCAGTTCAATATTTTGCTCTTCCCAAAACCTCGGCATGTGTGGGCAACTCAAACATAGAAACTCACAGCCTTAGATTGGAGCACAAGCCCTTCTCAAACAACCTAGCTCTTTTCTTTAGGTTAGCCACCCACTCAGGAGCAAAATGAGCCAAATTGTTAAAATTCTTATCATAATCTGCTACTGACATATCCTCTTGAGATAAACTAAAAAATTCTTGTAATTTGGTGGTACGCACAGAATTTGGAAAATACTGACCTAAGAAAGCCTGAGTGAACTGGAGCCATGTAATTCTTGTATCAACAGGCAAGCTCCTTTTATAATTACCCCACCACGCATCAGCATCACCTCGAAGAAGATGGCTAACAAATCTTATCTTATCCTCATCCGTGCATACAACCAACTCATAGGTTTTCTCTATAAGTCTCAACTACTCTTCAGCTTCAGCCGGATCTGTAGTTCCTCAGAAAGATCCCGAACCATGCTTTTGTAATTCCGCAAGTTTAGTGTTCGCAGCTGAACCGTGCATGGCTTGCACTATGGCCACTACTAACTCTACATTAGCAGGTTCATTTCTATATGTCCTTCTTCTTCTCGGTGGATTCATGCTCTAAATTCAAGGAAGAGTTATTAGACAACTGGCAAATGAGTGTACAGCCGCCGGAACCGAAGCTCGCGACATCGCCGGCGAGAAATCCAGCACATGCCGTACCTCCAATCTCCTCCATACATTCCAGATCCGATATTAGTAGAAGATCAAAGATCCCTAGCCATTCGCGGCGAGCTTTGGTCACAATCCAAAGATCTCCAGTGAATCGCGGAAGAATCACGCGGCGGTGTCACCACCGCCAAAAATGAAAAACGACATAACACGGCAAAAACGACAGGAACAAAGGAATACTTGGAGCAGCATTGGGCAGACGCCGTGGGCGAAGAATTGAAGCTTCGCCGGCTTCAGTCGACGACAAAATCACAGGCGGCGGCTTCTTCTCCGGTGAACGCATTCACAGCCTCTGACGGTGCTATCGAAGACGAAATCCAAATCTGGTAGTTCTGAGAGCACGAGGGGAAAGAGGCGTCACTTCCCGTGCTTAAAAACCAAGTTTTTACCCTAAAAAACTTAACTAATATGAAGACTCGATCGGCTCCGGAAGAAGTAGAGGCGAATGGGTTTAGCCCTAAAAATAAATCAATGTCGGGTTTTCATTAAGATATCTGCTTTCTTTAGCAACTTGTTTGATAGTGTGGTGGTTGCGAAAATCATGCGCCAGTCAACATGTCGTGCGATTGAATCTTTGCATGCCCGCCGATTTTGGCAATTTTTATTTTTTTAATTAATTAAATAAATCCGTAAAACACTATTTAATTCCAGAAAAATACCTAAAAATCCAAAAAAATTCCAAAACGAAATTACAAAATTATAAAAATAAATTTAGGGTATAACATTAAGCATGTTGATGTATTATTTTATACATATGATTCATCCTTATCTATTTCTAATATACATACATCTTGGTGAATTTTTAATAGGTATGGACAATTCACATTTGAACTCTTTAATTAGTGTTAATAATGATGAAAGATAGAGAAAATGCTGAACCTTTCCATATTAATTTTTAGGTAGTGTTTCAATGTACAACTACTACGCTTGCATAATATTATAAAAAAACATATATTAAAATCCCCTTATATGGTATTTGATTATACTGGTATGAGATGGATGTTTGAAATATTAGAAGACCACCCAGAAAGAAGTAGAAGGATGATGGGAATGGAATGGTATGATTTTCTACGATTATGTATTGTTTTAGAAAACTTATATGATCTACATCCCTCGATAAACATAGGAGTTATTGAAAAGGTTGGATTTTTTATATATACATTAGCACAACGTACAACAAATAGGCAAACACAAGAACACTTTCGGCATTCTAGAGAAACTATTAGTAGAATATTTTATGAGGCTTTAAATTTAGTCTATAAACTAGGGGGTAGATTTGATTAGACTAGTAGATCCAGATTTTACAGACTTCCCTATATAAATATTGAATGATAGCCAATATATGCCTCATTTTAAGATAAGTATAAATATTTTACTTTCTTACTTGATAGTAATATTATCTAATTCTTTTGTATTTCTCATAGTATTACATTGGAGCTTTTGATGGCACTCATGTAGATGTTGTTATACCCATTGATAAATAAGTTCATTTTATTGGACGAAATGGTCGACTAACACAAAATATATTGGTAATATGTGGTTTTGATATGAAATTCATATATTTGTTAGTTGGTTTTGAGGGTACATCTCATGATAATCATGTTTTAACAATAGTGATTAATACACCAAGATATAAATTTCCAAAACCTCCACTACGTATATGAGCATTTTTTATATAAATAGCATTAAATCTAGTCTATCTAGTTTTCATATTTTTTTATGGTTTATCATAGGGAAATATTATTTGGTTGATGCTAGATATTCTTAGATGAGGGGATATCTTGGACCATATGAGGAATGAGGTATCATCTTCCAGATTTTCAACGTGGTCATCTACGAGAAGGCTATAAAGAAATATTCAATAAAACTCACTCTCTTAGAAGTTGCATTGAAAGAACATGTTAGAGTATTGAAGAAAATATGGGGTATATTACATGATATGTCATCCTATCCAAAGAACACAAAATCGTTTTATACCGGATGAAAAGTTCGGTACAAAACTGGGCCGACGATTCACCGGTCCTGGAATACCCATTGGAGCACGACTCGCAGGCGGACGGGCAGGGAGGCAGCGGGCAGCAGTGGAAGCTTCGTTTTAAGATTCCGGTGCCGCCAAGCTTCTACCTGCTGCCGCCAGATTTGTTGGTACAGTACCGGTACCATACCGGTCCGGTGATTCACCGAACCGAGTCGCTGGACCAGTTTTCCAATCCTTGATCCTATCAATATCCAACACAAGTGAAAATTATTGTTGCTATAATGACATTGCATAACTATATTAGAGGAACTACATGTAATAATGCAATTTTTCAAGAGGTTGAAGCTAATCCTAATATGGTGTTAGAAGAGAATTAGTTAAATGATGAGTAGATCAATCAAGTTAAGCTAATTATGATGAGATTAATAATATTAGTAATCAAATTATAATTAGTTTGATAGAAATCTAAAAAGGTAAGAATTGTATTTGTATATATTTGTGTAATATATATTTAACTATTTATGTGTTGTATATTTATATAAATGAGATCCTTGTCGTATTAAAATTTTTATGTAATATAATATATAGTTTTTTTATTATTAAACTTTTTGTATAATATACTATAATTTTTATGTAATATAATATATATTTTTTATTATTAAATTTTTTGTGTAATATACTATTTGATTTTCTGCAACAGCAATATACATTATAACTTTTCACTGAAAAGCACTACCTCAAACATCACTTATTATTTTAGCTGAAGCCACACTTCTCAACTCTATCAAATAGAGCCTAAGTCAAAGTAGTGGACGACAAGATAAATAGACATTATTTATCAACTAATAAATATTGACATTCTTAGTAAAAAAGAAAATTTTATATTATATTTCAGTAGCTATATAACTATCTTCCCTTGCATTTTAGTTTTAAATCTAATTTTGTCTCACTTTGTGTATGAGCGTTGAAATGAGAATATTCAACATTGCATAAAATTCATTTTTTTAAGGATAAAGTGAGTCATGGTTATAATATATTTAGTTTGTATTAAAAACAGTTTAATAATCTTTATTAATGAACACTTTAATAATGACGTAATCACTATGAAAATAAAGTTCACATACAATCTACTATTAGTAAAAATAACGGATGGCTAATAGAGAAATTTGTATTATGTCCATTAGTAAAGTGGATGAAATGGCGATTAGGATATCCTAAAACCAGCTTATGCCATTTCTCCCGCACTAACATACAGAACCGACCTTACAATTTTCAATTTATTTCGGTTCATTTTTTCCAAAAAAATTCAGTTAGAATTCAATTGAGCACGAATCGCAAATCGATTTAAATCACGAGCACGAGCAATTGAGCACCCGTGCACCGGCAAACTATGACCCAGTTTGGGGTTACTTCTGCTTATAGCTTTTGCTGGCTGAAGAAGTTTGGTTTTAGCTTCTGTTGGCTGGGGAAGTACCCAACTGTTTGGCAATAATAACTGCTTTTAACTTTATGCAATAAT
Source organism: Costus lasius (assembly GCA_027563935.2). Lineage (NCBI taxonomy): Eukaryota > Viridiplantae > Streptophyta > Magnoliopsida > Zingiberales > Costaceae > Costus > Costus lasius. The sequence goes on along the minus strand of CM050451.1, from coordinate 25,450,526 downwards.
ATTTTTTAGCAATAATTTTTTTACATGATAAATAATTGATAAGGGGAAATTAATCTCAATACAAATTATTATGCCCAATGGCCCATTGGACTTGACTTGGTCAACGGAGTTGTTGACCAGGTCAAAATCAGCCCAAATAACCCAATCGAAATTGAAATTGGGGAAAGTTTCGATCGCAGAAGCGATGCTTGGCTCGCCGATTGCAATGAACGCCGGCGGCGCTTGATCGGCCGAAAGCCTCAGGAAGAATAATGAAGCAACGCCGGAGGGTGGGGCGACGACTGGTGGCGGTCTTCTAGCGGGAGAGGCGGCAGCGGATGGGCGACGAGCTTGAGCGGACGAGGAGCTGCAACAGACGGACGACGAGCTGTAGCGGACGACGAGCTTGAGCGGACGAGGAGCTGTAGCGAACGGACGAGGAGCTGTAGCGAACGGACGAGGAGCAGCTGCAGCGGACGGACGAGGAGATGCAGTAGACGGACGAGGAGCTGTAGCGGATGAGGAGCAGCTGCAGCGGACGGACGAGGAGCAGCTGCAGCGGACGGACGAGGAGCAGCTGCAGCGGACGGACGACGAGCTGCAACAGACGGACGACGAGCTGCAGCGGATGAGGAGCTGTAGCAGACGACGGGCTTGAGCGGACGAGGAGCAGCTGCAGCGGACGGACGACGAGCTGCAACGGCGGACAACGAGCTGCCGCGAGACAGGAGCGGCGGACGAAAGAGAGAGACGAGCGCTGCTGCTTGCGGGAAGCAACAAATGATCTACTTCCCAAAAAAAGCAGATATTTGCTTATATAGCCAGCAGTAGCAACCCCAAAAGCCCCTAAATAACTTGCTTTTGCTATCCGCCCCAGCAAAAGCGGAGCGGGCAGCAACCCCAAACCGGGCCTATCACTCGGCTAGGAATCGTTTTTTCAATTTAAATCACGAACCCAGGAGAGCCACGTAGTGGTTAAAGTCGCGACGCAAGCGTTCGCCCCCTGTGCCGATCGGAGTCAAAACTGATGGTAATAGAAGACGAAAAGCGAAGACGTGGTGGTTGCAGAACCGCGGGAGCCCGTGCCGCGTCCCCCAGAAATCGTCCCCACACCCCTCTCTCCTCCTCCTCGCCATGGCATCGCCGTCGCCCTCCTCCTCCTCTGCCATCGGAACCCTAACCCTAAGCTCCGCTGGCGGCGAAACCCTCATCCCTGGCCTCCCCGACGACATCGCGGCGATGATCCTCGCCTCGCTCCCCTACGCTCACCAGTCCCGCCTCCGCGTCACCGCCCGCTCCTGGAACACCTTCCTCGCTCCAGCCTCCGTTCTCCCCCTCCGCCTCCGCCTTCGCCTTCGCCTCCCCTGCTACCACCTGCTTGCGATCTTCCCTTCCGACCCCTCCATCACGCAGCCCTGCCTCTTCGACCCCGCCGCCAACGCCTGGGCCCCGCTCCCTCCGATCCCTTGCAGCTGTCACCTCTACGGCCTTTCCAACTTCGTTCCCGTCGCCCTGGGCCACCACCTCTACGTCCTTGGGGGGTCCCAGTTCGACGCACGCTCCTTCCCCATCGGGCAACCCATCGCCTCCGCTGCCATCTACCGCCTCGACCTCGCTGCGACGCCGCCGCTCACCTGGGACCGCCTTGCCGACATGCTTTCCGCCCGCGGAAGTTTCGCTTGCGCGTCGTTGCGTCGCCGGCCTGACGATGGTAGCGACAAGGACGAGGGAAGAATCATTGTTGCTGGTGGCGGTTCATGCCACTTGATGTTCCCATTGGAAGGAAATCGGATGAGCACTGTAGAGTGCTATGACATTCAATCGGGCAAGTGGAACATGTATAAAAGTCTCCCCAAGGACAGGGCTGGATGCGTTGGGTTTTTGGTCAGAAGCGATGCAGGTGAGGAGGAAGAATTCTGGGTGATGGGAGGATACGGAGACTATGAAGCGGTCTCAGGCGTTGTACCCGCCAATGTTTACAACAAGGACGCTGTAGTGCTCGGGCTGAGGAGTGGACAGTGGAGGGTGGTGGAAAACATGTGGGAGGAAGGGGAGAGAAGGAGACTCGGAGCAATAGCTGCGCTTGATGGTGAGGACGGTTTGGCGAAAGCAATTTTCATGTTCGACTCAAACGAGATATTTAGGTAATTCTTTTTTATGTGATTAATTGATATTACTTATGGATTGATATTTTGATTAGTTAGTCTATTTCATTTTCAAGGCTATAGTGTTGGTTTGGTTTGGCACACTATTGTTACATCTTTTTGAAAAAAAAAATTAGAAGAGAATGTTTCTTTTGCTTCTGTTCTTTTTTCTGCTGCATGTGTTCCATTTCAAGCATATCTGTTTTTTCTCTGTGTGCGAAGCATTGATGTTGAATCCTGCTGTCTGATACTTGATGTATGCCCTTGTTTGATTCGAATGATAATGCTATAGGAAGGAACTGAACAGTATCGCTGAACCTTCTTGCCGCGGGCATATAATACTGATGTTGAGAATTTTTGCTTGTCCCTCACCATTGATTGTGATCATTCCTTGTGCTACAGTGCCAAAAACTTTTTAATTAGATTTCTTTGAGCCATGTAATTTCTTCATCATGTATTATGGAATTTATAGCCATGTAAGCAAGAGTATTTAGGTAATTTGCAATCACCTGGTTAATATCTAAATGAGAATTAATGAGGTCAAAATCTAGTTTTATGTTATAGACCCACTAAGCTCTTTTGTTGAGGAGGGGTCACATGCAAGATGAGGTTAGTGATTAGGTTGAAGTGACTTAAACCTAGCTTAGTCCAGCAGCTTGATTGAACTTGAACATGCTAACATGAAGCTTGATTGAGATGAAGAATAATTGTCCAACTAATGGCAAGGTTGACTTGGATGCTTTTGGCCAAAGAAACACTTGGGGACCGACCTATGGGTAGATTGACTAGTACCTGGCCAGAGTAGACCACCTTTTCTTGATCTTTCACTCCTACCTTCATTCTACTCCACCAACATGAAGGTCTTTAGAGAACTTGAGGATCCATACTCAAGTGATTGCTTGATCAATGTTTGTTTTAGTGGAGAGAAAATCTGTCTTGAAATAATAAGGTAGATGGCTCGTACTTTTAGAGAGGAGATTTAGTTGCCATGACATCTTAGCCTTTTAGAAGTTTTGGGAAGCTTTTGGAAGCTCTGAGACGTATTTACTAAGTTGACCTGGATCACTGGGCATGCCATGTGTCTTAGTTGTTCTCATGTTGCTTGCTTTCTTATTGATGCCATATTAGCTAGCATTGTAGACCATTGTCATCAATGGCAAGCTAGATCAGGTTGATGAACCTTGGCTGGTTGGAGGAGGCAACTTCATTAGTGTTGATGGGTGGAGAGGATCACTAGAGGTTGCCATCTTAGGCAAGGTCGGGCAAAGCTTTACAGGACTTGAATTGTGTTGGGCTGATCTTCACTTCCATTGCCTAGGTGGTGTAGCCATTTGCAACCGCTTGGATTTGATTCAAGTGCTTTGCAACTTCAACAGAATGTCATCACATTGAGAGTGTGACATGGCATTTTGTTGAGCGCTTGGTGGCACAAATTGATTCAACAAATTTATGTTGTATTGTATCTTTCATTAGATTTATAATATACTATTCATGAGACGAGGAGGCTAACTAGGATAGAGGCTGAATTTGTTTGGTAAAATGTATAAAGTGTCGTTCTTATATGAAATTAGTATTTAATCAAATGAAGAAACACATCAGTTGAAGAATGCTTACCCAAATGCTCCATTCCATGTTTTTGCAAAAAGAATTTGTATCTAATGTTTGGAAGAACAAGTTTGGTTGTTTATTTGAGAACAACAAGTTTACATGATGAAGCACAGAAAATAGGTTTTAACAGTTAGCATTCTACAATTGCCATGCATTTTTTTTTTTTGAAGCAATGTTCCTGACAAGCATACAACGACCAGTACTAGAAATTAGAAGCTTGTTGTCATGGGGTAATTTTTCCCAAGAAAACAGTTGCCCAAATAGATAAATTGTCTAGCAATATGCATCCTTCTCATGGAACCAACTTTAGCTTGGTTACTTGGTATCTCACATCAAACTCTTTGTAGCCTTGGCACATTGCAGGAACTCCAAAAATATAAGCTCATTTGTAATCATTAAAAACTTATTATCACATAATAGTTTTGCCTTTATGGAAACACTTTGCCTGTACAAATGAATTGTTCAACAATCTCTGTCTCAAAGTACCAAGGTTAGCTTGGTATTTTGGATCTCATAGTGAACACTTTGCAGCCTTGGCACACAGCCTGAATTCCCTAAAGTTAAGGATAATAAAATACATACAAGAGATAGGCAAATTTTTGTTTTTAGTCAAGAATAATACAGTGTCAAGGACAATCATCCCTTTTCTATAATTACTTCACTACAAATCTCTTAGCCCACAATGTGCAGAGTGCTCACTCTTACGTAGACAATTCACCTAGAACAGTTCTCAATCAATATCGTAAACTAGCACTAGGCCCACATATAAGCTGTGGCATGAGGGTGAGGATCCTTCCACTTGGTCATGTTTGAATCCTTCAATTATCATTAAGCAATTGATACCAACTAATCATTTTCCCATTCTATATTGTAGTGCCTCACACACATTTCTCGACACAAATGCTCATCCACATTCTAGTTGGTTGGATAGATTTGTTGTGTGCCTTAGCTCAATCCGCACATCTATGATCATGCTTCTACCCATGTGCACTTTGTCACATCCCGATACATCCTCAAAGCATGACAACATGCAAAAATACCTTGACAATTATCTTATAGAAATTAAATAATGATGAAATCAAATATAATCAAAACTAAATCACAAAACCTACAACACCTACCTTGATATATATATATATATATATATATATATATTCTAAAAATAGTATTCACGCTCTTTAAAGCTCTTTGATGTAGCGGTGGTATTCTAGAAAATTATGAAATCCTACTTCCTATAGTTAAGATCAAGAGTCATATATGAAAATAGATAGCAAAAGCATGATAACGAGTAGTAATGTAGCAAGGATAAATATCAATAAAACAAGCATGAAATAACAAATATAGTAGTACATAAAATAACTATGCATGAGTAAGCAATAACATGATGAAATAACAAAATATAATTTTGAACATTTCCGGGATATGATTTATATACATATATAGTAGTTTATGGAGCACTCTGAAAACACACCAAATACGGTGGTGACACTTGCCATACTGTATCACAAGTTCGTTTATGACATATATGACTTGCAAACCTGTTAGTCCCATGTCTTGCAATGGTATGATCATAAAAGATCATTTGCATAATACAACAAAGCATGATTTATTAGGACTAGCTTACTGCAATGCTGGAATAACAATGATGATATGCTCAAATAGAAATAGGGGTTATCAAGTCAAGAAATTGACGACATAAGTAATGCAAATAACATCTTTTATGATATGATATACAAGGAATGGTGGAGTAGCTAAAAATCAAGAAGGAAATAAGAGGCCTTGGTTTCTAAACTGCATTTTCCATAAATAGAGTTTTTGAACATGTCCATTTTGGGCAAAATCTACATGAAACCAGTGTTTGATATTTCGATCCGAACTGGACCGAAATTTCTAGCTTGTACTCATCCCGTCTCAGACTGTTAGACTTGTTTCATTGTAGCATATATTGATACGCACGGTTTTACTATAGCACAGTGTCTGTCACAGGTCTGGCAGCTAACTGGACCGAGTTGCCAGATCGGTTTTTATACGATACATGTTTCATGCATGGGATAAAATCATGGATCTAATCATATAGATTGAAACTTTCTATCCATCCAGCCATTCAACACCCATCTAATCATATCACTTAGAAAACAAATCAAGGACATGAACTGCTTTGGCAAATCATGTCACTTGGGTAAATAATCAAGGGTACTGATCATGTTGATAGATAATTAAGATACAGGTCATACAAGTAGAAACCAAGGTTTTAGATCATACATCTTAGGGTATCGATAAGCTCAAGATATCAAGGGCACAATTCACTCTGGTATGGTAAGCTCACATAGATTGATCTGCCAAATATAACTTGATCTAAGATCATTCGAGAAATGATAAATGTTAAGGGTCACTTGAACATAACCTAACGTCTTGGACACTAGACCAATTGGTTATTCAATCCCTCAATTGATGGAACCAATGGCAAGGAACATAGATAACAGGTTGATAGTCTAATTCACTCATTGAATCAAATGACAACTTATGCACAAGAGTTGCACCAAAGGTTAGGATCACTTGGATGTGATCCAACCACTTATATTGATCAATCATTCGGTACACAGTTGATTCTGTACATTAAGATCATATCCGAGGGTTTAGATCACTAAGGTATGAACTAGAAAATTTGATCACTTGACAACACAACCAAACCAAACACACAAGAAGGAAACAAAGGACTCGAATCAATTAGGCACTCACTGGCCAAATAGATAATTTCTTGAAAAATTGATCATTTGAGACCCAAATAGATGATTTGGATCACTTGGGTGATCTAGCTAGACAAATAATCGATCATCCACAAAGAGGTCCAAGGGCCAAGATCACTTGGATTCGGCCACTCAAGTACTTGATCACTGAACTTTGCCAAAGCTGATTACAACTAAAAGGGCCCAAGGGCCCTTATCTGGTGAAGCTGATCCTACCACATATTGAACGACCAATCAATTCTTACCCTAGGAAGAGTGTGATTATCTAGGTGTGATCCAATCAAAAGATCTAATTGGCCACTCTAGATATTTAGGGACAGGAGAGCAGCATGGTTACTTGGATTAGTTGATTTTTTGACACCAAACCAAACCACAAGCACAGCAAACCCGATGGAGCCACTAGGAATACAATAACGGTTGATCACCATTGAACTGCCCAGGAACAGCTGCACGGTAATTAGCCACACTTGGTAGTATTTTCAACTGAACAACAATTGACTGGGATAGTTTGGGCATGCTGTAGTGTTCTCTATCTAGAACATGCCAGCACTCCCAAGTCAACTAAGGGTCAAATCCAAAAAGTAACGGATGAGCAACATTGCTGCAATTATACTGAAGATTTGGTTAAGAGAGCGGTTTGGGCAGTGGGCTAAGTTTTTGTCGCAGGTGTATACAGTCATTAACTCAATGTAGGACCTCGCTAAACAGCTTATCTGAATGAATGAAGCATGTTCTAAAACACGTACAAATGTAAATTGCTTAGCGTACATATTGATTGCCACCTTGGCCAAAATTGGTTGAGCAAACAAATGGACAAATTGTTCAAAATTTTGCTGTAGTTTAATCCTACTGCTTGCTCACAGATTCCCATACCTTCAATTAACTAGAAGGATCGAACTAGAAATACTTAACGATGGAACTTCCCAATCCAACATGATTCAAGATCCGAAATTGCAGAAGACGTACTAAACTTGTAGTTACATGATTGAGCCCACAGTTTAATCCTAAACACAGTAATAAATTTAAAGCAAAATCCTACGCACCAATTCTTGTTATTATATAAGTTCATATTAATTTTGAGATGTATCAACAGAGTTACAGTGATTTTTTATTGAGGAATTTCTTTTGCGCACAGCAAAGCTACTAAATTTCATACTCGCAACAAAATCAAGCATAAGATTCAAAGAAAACTGTACTGATACAAAATCAAGCATAAGATTCAAGGGATAACTGTATTGCTATCAAAGAAGGGGAAGACTTACCTGGAGTTGCCTTGCAAGCCATTTGCCTTTCCCAGCTTTTTTTCTGCCAGTGGCGGCTGCAAATTTTAGTTGGTACCACCAGCAGTTTAGGGCAACCGCTAAGAGAAAGGAGGTTCTAGGAGGGAATAGCTGAGGAATAGAAAACATAAAAGGAAGGCTACTGTAATTCTTCTAATTGGGTAGCACAACTAAAACACATCTTCCGAATCTGGCCACAGTGTGTGTGCAGATTTGGAAGGGAGCCAAAATCCTGTCAATTGCAGAACTAAGTCTGATTAGGAAATAAATCCTGGGGAAGGAAATGAAAAGAGGAAGAGAGTGTTAAGTGTTATAGCCGTTGACCAAAATGTTGACTCTTTCTTTCTCGGCTGTAATCGGCAGACGAGCACAACAAGGACACTCGTCTCAGCTTCGCTCAGAAATGGGAGGAAAAACATATCGCCAACGGCTAGCTTAAAACCTTCCCAACAAAAAGGAATCCACTCTCTTTTAAACAAAATCAAATCTTAGATCAACAAGTCCAAACTTTTTTTAGATTGTTCCTTGCTCGTGGCCACAGGTAGCCTGAGCTTACAATCAGTAGCGGAGCCACATATAAGCTAGTGTGGGCAAATGCCCCCACTCAATTTTAAGTTTTTTCATTGATTATATATAATCATAACCAATTATAGAGAAAGATTAAACATATATTCCCCCCACTCAACATATATATTTTATCTATTTGCGCCCTTAAATATTTTTGCCCCCATATACCTTTGGGTCCTAGATCCGCCACTACTTACAATGGCATCTAAATCTTCCCACACCCTTTTCAACTCAACACCCAATAAGAGAAGAACAGGGGAGGAAGAGAAGAAATATCAAGGATCACCCCAAATTCAACCGAAGAGATGGAATCTTAGAGAACCCAGGTCGAAACCTTGTTCTCACTAACCCACCCCCCTAAGGTCATCTCTCCGGGGCTGGTGCGACTCCAGCCTTTTTTTTTTTTTCTTCTTTAGCAATTCCGGTCTCCCTCAACCTCACTCTCCGGCAGCCCTTTTTCTTTTTCCACAGCCCCCCTTCTTGTTCCTTCTCAATGTCTTCCTTTTCTTTTTCTTGTGTTTTTCCATCGAGCCCATGCCTCTACCCATTCCTTCCTAGTCCTCATGTGTCCCATCCAACTCCTTGGAGCCATCACGTTCTTGAAGCCTTCCCCGGACAAGTAAAGAGCATTAGCCAAAAGCTTAGTCTTGTTGACCAATTTTGACCAACATTCCCCTCCAATTGGAGGGCCATTTGATAGAAATCAATTTCAAACCAGTTGGACCATTCTTGAACCAACAAAAAATTAACTCAAGTCCACCTAATTTCGGGCCACCAACACCTAATCAAAATGATCCATCGGGTCCACCCAATTGGGCCGCTAAAACCTGATCAACAATTGGCTAACAAGCGAAGTCCGCAAACCCACCCTGACCTTTTCTCGCGTACGTAGCCTGGTGTCGCCTTATGTGCCACTACACGTTTGCATCATGTCGTTTCCATGCTCGCACTTTGCCCTCGACGGTGCATTGCGTATGTCGCCCCTGACTGTAAGCTACTCAACCAGTAACGCCTGGAAGTACCACATGTTGCCAAGCTAGAACTGAGAATGCCACATGTCCCAAATCTAAGCCTAGCTCTCGGAATCTAAATTCGTGCCATCACATTAAGGGTAGGGGTTCGCAACATATGTCCATTCCACTCCATTATGTCTGCCACACACATGCACACATGTATCAAGTTTTTTGCTGCGTAGCCATTGCATGCACCACATGCAATGGATATCATTTTTCTTGCCAAATGCAAGTATATGATATATGAATTGTATACAGAAAAATATACATTATAAGGTACATTTCAAAACCTCATATACTGTCATGTTCATAATAGTATAAAGTATAAACATGGATACACAATACATTACTAATATTTTACTCTATTATAGCATTATAACTTTGCTCTATAATCTCATACTTTCTGGTAAAGATGTCTTTGAGTTCTTTATGGAAAATTCATGAAGTGTTTTAACTTTCATGTTTCTGAAATAATATGGTATGTGTAAGATTAGCAATGAATTTCTCCCATATATGATAAACCGTTCTATTGATTAATGGTTTGTTTGACAAATGAGAATGCTATTTCAGGCAAGATTAGAATTAATCCATGGGATAATAGTAGACTATCCATTTATAGCATAACACAAGCTAGAGCTAAATAGTGTAGATCTCTATATTTTGGTTTAATGAGTAGGTAAAGAATAAGTGTTCAATGTTTTTTTGCTCACATTACACAATAAGCATCTTGTATTATTACATATTGCCATTTGTATAAACTATCATGGGTGGGGTAATTTTTCATGAAATAACATCCTAAGGGAAGAATGAAAAATATAAGATGTGCCCATTATACCAAACCATACAGGTCCAAGTAACCTTGCCCGTCATAAGTTAAATTTAGAGAAAAATATCCTAAAGCCTCATGGACCTTCACTTTAGCTTGCGCCATCTATTTATGAATAGTGATATAGATAGCCTGATATAATGGAATAAGAGTGAACCTTGTGCATGGGATATGCCCTCCCATGTTGAATGCGTTACGATTGGTTGTTTACTTAGAGGATTCATAAAGGCAAGCTTTTCCTCAAGTCATAGATGGGTTTAATGCTGAAGATCTAAATATGCTCTAGTCTTCAATTCATCATGAATGTACTGCATAATAGAATTTTGTGTCTGAGTGTCTAACTTGATGTACTTTTGAAGCACCATTAGCAAGATTGAGGTGTTAGCAAAGTCCATTTAAAGTTATTCCTAAGATATCTAGTGGATATTAATTTTGCCCATTAAAGCTGACACCGCTTTCTGCAGCGCTTTCTGCGTTGTACCCGGTTTCTGCCATATAGAAAAAAATGTTCTTTGGAAGCTGGAAAAATTGCTGGCAGCTGGAGAGCGCCACCAAATGGGCCCTAAGTGTCCATTTTTGTTGCTATATTGCATATATATCTTAAACATGTACCAATCCAATCGGCGTCCCTTATCTCCACACATCACCTTTTCACGCATGTTCTAATTCATCTTTTATTAACTCAATATTTTTTTACTAAATAATTGACACTATAATAATGTGCAACAATAACACATGTTAACTGAGCTCGTATCTTATTAGCATGCCATTTCTGTAGCTTTTGGAAAAAAGACATTCTATAGCTTAGTGACACATCACCTTTTCACGCACATTCTAATTCATCTTTTATTAATCTTTTATTAATTCAATATTTTGTTTACTAAATCAAGTTTAGGCTATTGGTTTTCGAGTATTGAATTCCAACATTTTGATTACCTTTTTTAATCTTTTTTATGAGATTTTATGTGATGTAGTGGTAATATTTTTTCACATGTATCTCAGTTGTTGACCTCGATTATCCTAATTTGGTTTAGTAATTTGTATAATGTTGTAACCTGTTCAAATTGCAATTTACAGTGATGATATTTGTTGATTAGCCTGATATTTCCATTTCATGCGGAATGATCCTAATTTGGTTTAGGATATTGTGTTCTTCATGGTTGTTTCCTAAACGCACTCATGCTCATGCATAATGATCTTTCTTTTCTTATATTACTAGCTCAAGGAGCAAAAAGTTTGATGAATCCTGTGACATTCTCTTTCTTTCTTGATAAAAAATTGAACCGAGTATATAGAAGTATCACCTAATTTAGACCTGGGATGCTGAAATAAACTACTTATCAATGTATCTAAACCAACCATTTTCTGTTTTATTCATTCAGTTCGTTATAAGTATCGAGTAATGTTTGTGTCCGCGGTTCTTACTTATCTTCAGCTAAGAGCTTCTCATTTTCAATATTATGTTCAAGTATTAGAGGAGCATTAATTTTGAAGAAATCTGCTGTTGCATTTACTCCGACGAGTTACGCGATTATGTACCTTAGTCTACAAACTTTTTGCTCGCGTAGACATTTAGCATTATCTAAGGATATTTGGTGGTGTTAGGATGTTGTGAAAATTTCTATTGCATGTTAACCGCTATCTGATGTTGCTCATGGAAATGTTATAATACTAGCTTCTTGAAAGATTTAGCCTAGATATGTTTACATAGCTTCTAATTTCCTAGTATCATTATCTCGGAAAATTTTGTATCGCAGATATGACTTTGCTTTAAACCGATGGCTGAAAGAGTCGAGCTTGCGAAGAAGGGTCCCATCTAATGGCTCATGTGGTTTCGTCGCTATGAATGGTGAGTTGTATGTGCTTACTACACTGAGCCAGAGTCCAGATGCCTCAGATCAGCGAAGAGCGTCCAAGAAAAGAGTGATATTGGAGATTCAAATCTACAACCCGCAAAGGAAGAAATGGAGATTTCTAACCACACGCACACTGATAAACCATCCACCATTTGACCACCCCATAGATTTTAAAACTGCAGTAACATGTACGATTCGAGTCTAATAGTGTATGGCATGTACTTCTGTGAGTAGATTTAGACCTGTCATTGTCTGAACTCTGCAATAAATAGATTCAACGGTGAAACCAATTGATGTATAAATTTTCTTGTGTATAGTTTGCATTGTTGTTGGCCTAGGAACCATGCCAAACTTTTGTACAGATTGGAAGGGGATATAATATTGTACAAATCGTCAAGCTCTGGGAACGAAATTAGACTGCATCTAGTCCAAAGCATTTACTGTTCGCTTTAGTCGTTGCTCAACACTAAAGCGTCACAGCACTTTTGGCCTAAGTTACAACATAGATTTTACAATTCGTGAACTTCACGTGCTTAAGCCTCATCTTCAAAGTCTTAGATATTTCTGGATTATTTTTTCCTAGAATTGTTTCAAAGCCTTGTGGCTAGGAAGACGACTACCCTCATTTTTATTAAGCATGAGATTCTGATATCTAGCATAATAGCATTCATATCTCAAAGCCCTGTCACTTGAACGGATGGCCGATAAACCCAATTTTGTCCATGCATAAAGAAAACTTAAAAACGTGGCAGAGGTGTTTATAGGCGAAACAAATAATTTTCAAAGATTTTATTGGAATCTCACAGTTCCTAGCTCACTTTTGTGTATCAATTATAAGACAACATTCAATAAGTACAGAAACAAGAAATGAAGAGAAGGCAAAAATTACTGGCTTAGTATCACAAAAAAAGGCTTATTATGTAATTATAGACCCACCCCCATCTAGTGATTCCTTCTCTCAGTCGAACCCTAGTCTGATCAAGTAAATATCATAGGAAACTTCATTCATAAACCTCATAATGATACCTACTCATACACCTACAACCCTAGCTAGAGGAACCACCCCAACTTCTTATACAAAAACAACCAAAATCCTGCACCTCAAAGCAATTTCAGACAACTTCTTGGCTTCTAGTAGAGATAGTTTAGCCAACCCTAGGCACCCCAAAAGTCTAACCTAGAAATGTTGCTAGAGAACTTCATTATTGATCAGACTAAGCACAACAAAGAGTTTAGGCAACAGAGACGGATGGTTAGTGAAGTTGTCAAGTAATTGGCATCCAAAGTAGACTCTCATTTCGATCGTTTGGCCTAAAGGCCCATTCACTCACTTCGAATGTTTGGCCCAAAGGTCATTTACCTATTTCAAATATTTGGCCCAAAGGCCCATCCACCTATTTTGAAAGTTTGCCCTCTATAGGCTTGTTCACGCATTTCAAATATTTGGTCCAAAGGCCCTGTTCACACATTTCGAACGTTTAGCCCTCTGTAGGTTTATTCATGCATTTTGAACATTTGGCCTAAGAGCTTATTCACCCATTTTAACTCTCTAAAGCCCTATTTCCTTGGATAGAATCCACAAGGAAAAGAATGGAAAATACATTGAATCTGGACGCATTTTTAACATTTAGCCCTCTATAGGTTTGTTCATGCATTTTGAACATTTGGCCAAAAAGCTTGTTCACCCATTTTAACTCTCTAAAACCCTGTGTCTAAATTCAATGTGTTTTCTATTCTTTTCCTTATGGATTCCATCCAAGGAAGCAGGGCCTAAAGGCTACTTCGCATACATCAACCATCTAAAAAGTTAATTCAAGACATACTCACAAAAAAGACAAAATAAAGAATACAAACCCTTCCTAAAAGTGCTATCACTATGCTATTGTCATTGATGTCGAATATTTGGAGTGTGATGCCAATATTATTGTTTGGGAGATGCATATGTCGATACTATATATCGGGGTGTAGTTTCTCAATATTATTATAACACCACTCATATTTATCTCCACGGTCAATATCAAATGTTCATTAACTCAAAAATCAAAATAGATGAATATTTACATGTCCTTCATATGTCGAATATTTATCAAACGATACAAAAATATTCATAAGTCCTTCATACGCCAAATATTTGTCACATTAAATTCAAATATCCACAAGGCCCTAGAAAGTTGTGTTAGTATTAAATTGCACTTATAAAAAAAAAATACAAATATAGCTTAGCATGATTAACAAATAATGCTTAGTATGGTTAACATACTATGATCACATAGTATACAAGTATTGCATTCGATTGACAAATGCTGGGTTCCACAATAAGGTACGAAGGTAAACTAGCATAATATATAATTAAGGACCAAATAAGTATAGGTTACTCATCAAAAGTGTGAGAAATGAATAATAAAAGGGTGGGTTCAGTTAGTAATGAACATTTCCATATACTATGTTCACTAAAAAGAAGAATGTCATAATATTCTAGTTAGTTCAATAACTAGGCAACCATGAAATATACAACATCAATGACCAATACTAAATATATGCATATTAAATCACAAGGAAGTTCATATAATTGAAGGCATTGGTCTAATTGATATCATGGATCACAAGAATGTGATATTTAGTAGTGATGGTGTTGACTTGAAAGAAAGCATCAAAAGGCAAGAATTCCAGCGACCAACACCTAATGATGGCGTTGACTTGAAAGAAAGTGGTAATGGAGCATTTGAATTTTATAAAATAATTAAACAACGGTTGACTGCATCTTCCGGTCCTATTAATATCATTATGCTATTGAAACCCAGGCAGCAATCAAGGTGCCTAGAAATTGTGCACAAGTATGCCCTAATGTGAGATATATTGTTGATCCATCACATAATCCCGATTAAAATAATCAATTTCTAATTAAAAGGTGATTTTTGTTATGTTGTTCAAATCAAGCATATGTCGACTAGATTTTGTTATTTGGTTCTTGTTGCTCATTCTATAGTCCTATTAGGTTGGTGTTGCAGGATGGGTAGGTTCTATTATAAAGGGAGAAGGGTTGCAAACAAATTTGAGTAGGGAAACTACTACATATGGAGCATCTATAGGAAGGCCAACTAAATGAAGGTTGGTGTCTATACTTTCCTACAAGAAGGCAAACTATAGAGTTGAGAGCAATTGCATGGCTATAACTTAGAAAAGAATAAGAAGGTCGCAAGTTCTACTAAGGTGATGACGAGTAAAGATTTGGAGATGAGAGCAATGAAAGCAATGAAGCTATCCTTATTTCTAGGGAAAGAGAGATAAAACAAAGATTAAAAAACAAAGTTGATGATCGTTTGCCACCATTAGCAAGTTACTGACACTAGTAGGGTGTCTAAGGTTTGGTGAGTGCTGAGTGAGCGGAGGTAAAATAGGGTTTAAAGAGAAAGTGATGGGAACATAAAAGATAAACCCAGAAGATCTACAAAGGCTCAACGAAAGTCGGCCCGCTATCGTCTGGATATTTAAATTTATTATTATTTTTCTTTTAATTAGATATTTGTATTAGGGCATTATTTTATTTTGAATTTTAGCAATTTTTATTAGAATTTGGATTTACCAAATTTAGCTATGATAAATCTCTATTTAAATCTTGTAATCCTTAAGAAAAATTTAACTTTTGGCTTAATAAAATTTCTTGCTTCCAATATTCGGCGCTATTGCGTTGTGAGGGTGTTGGCAGTGAGAGCTTCTTCAATTTTCCTGATTTCCCATCCCTGGAATTCGTCCGCACCTTCGTCCAGATCATCTGCTCGTCACCTTCGTTCAAAGTTTTCATGCTGCCTCAATCAACCACCATCTCCACAAACGAACACCACTGAACCCTAAAACCTTTCCTCCACGAATCTGCCGCCCCGTCGTCGCCTCCATCTTCGTCGCCACCAACGCCAATCTTCTTTCGCCATTAACATCCGCTCGCCAAACCCACGCGTCGACGAGATCCCTCCTATTTCTCCAAATCTACCGCCTCATCACATCACAGCGGCCTTAGGAAAATCCGGCGCGGCTCTTCCCTCTCGCCGGCCTCCTTCATCCAGAGAAATCACCTGCTGCCATCTTCAACGCTGCTTCCATCCGTCCGCCGTCTTCCACTGTCGAAAACCAGCCGATCGCCAACTCCAACAACGCAGACTCCGCCTTCCTCCACAGCGCGCTCGATTTTCTCCCATTGCCTTCTCCGAATCCTTCCAAGCTACAATCGTCGCTTCCCGCTTCACCGCCCGAATCTCACCGAGCCCTAAATTTCCTTCCTCTCGGTGACGCATCTCCAGCGATTCTCCACGGTTGCCACCGCTCAGCATCCCAACGCCCGGTGAAATCCGGGCACCGAACGTTCTTCCCACCAGGCGATCGCTTCTCCGATGACCTAGCCGCCGCCCCTGTCCAACACCGATGATACCTGCTCCCTGAGTCTTAATCGACGACGCCTGAAGTTTCGAACGTCGCCAGCGCCAATCTCCAGTTCCAAAGCCGACGTCGCCAACCTCTGCTCCAACGCCGACACCCTGTTCTGCTTCACGTGACCCGGCTGCAAGAACTAACGAGGAGTTAATTCGTTCCGGTGCAATTTGGGCCTAAATCAGAACTCTACCCATTTGAAAGAGGTATAACTCCTTATTATTTTAAGTGTATGTTAATATAGTTAATTTCACTTATAATTATCTATCGTATTTGCTCTATATTTCAATGCTTATATGCTTGATAGAACATTCATTTTAAATTTGAGATCATATCTATTTAGTTGTTTGAGAGTATATTTATTTATTATTTGCATAGTAATTTATTGTTATTGCTTCCTGAGATTTTGCCTGAAATCAGTAATGAAATTCTACTTTATACCTTAGTGTAAGAATTTACAAGACCTTCCATATTTTCACCCTACATCAGAAAGTCATCCTGATATAAGTTGAATGGAAAGAAATGGTTTTTATGGTTTATCCCATACCAACAAATAGGATATAAATATATAAAAAATAACTAAAGCGGGATTAAACATGTGAAATTAACTTAATCTAATATATATAAAATCTAATTCATACATGTGATATATTGGGTATCTTAAATGAACTAGGCAATTAAGTTCAAGTTTATGAATATTCTAACAGTCCCATCTCCCCAAACTAGTTCCATACTCTTAAAACACAAACATCGATATAAAATATATTGAAAATATATTTCAAAATATGTTATTATTCACATTATATAAAACTTGTCATGAAAAAGAGAAACAATATTTGCTTTTTCCTATTGGAGGAAAGAAAAGATATAATAAATTGTAAGGTTTAAAATGCCAATCAGTACCAATGTGCCAATATTCGCTTAAATTAGTATATATTAGGCTGAAACTGCCCTTATTCCCGATTGATATACAATCAAACTGGTATGAACTGCACTTACAACCCAATTGTTGGTGTATATGCCCTAGGAACTATGGCTGGTCCGATATGTGTCATATTCTTTTGTGATATACATATCTTGGCATAGTTGTTATTATGCATTTGGTACATCTGCGTCATATGTACATTTGCATATATAATGTTCCTAGAGATAGATTTTATCTAGTCTTAAAGGATTATCCCCGGTCAAGTATCATAGTGGATAAGAGACAGCTATGATGCACTTGAGACTGACATATACACTGGTTGAGCACAGGTTGCTAATGCAGACATATGGGTATATCAAAGTAGATATACTGGATTGACCTACTATGAGGATTTGACTTTGTGTCACAGATCAAATCTCATAGTAACAGAGATTCACTCATCCTTGACTTGAGGGCATTAATATCTCTATACGGTAAGGGATAAACTTTGATACAACCTAACGCTCCGCCGTAGTAGGGGAGTTATAATAGTTGTCATTGGGTATATTATAAACCATATGAGAGATTCAATGATCCAATAAAGGATTTGCCCCTTCCTTGCGAAGAAGCTTGATATCCATGGGCCCCGCATATGGATGCATGACTGAAAGTATATGACCATACCTAGGTGAAAACCTGATTTAGTCATGACCATTAGATTGGGTTAAACAAGTGTGACACACTTGTCCAATCAGGATATCAGCTTGGCAAAAGGACTAGAGTGTACGTGTATATTGTCGCAGTTTTAGGGGATGTTCATGACAACTCCAGTCCGAGGACTTAGGTAGTAATGATATACTGCTAAGTGTCACTCATTGCTTGTGATGACTTTAGGTTATCACTACCAACATCTAAGGAACCTACAGAGTTGCACACCTAGACACTTGAGATCTCATATTGATCGAGTTGCCTATGACCGAGTCATTTGGTTGATTCGAGTCAGTTTGAGAGTCTGATGCATCGTGGATGCCTATGATGAGTTGGAGATGGTCGTTTGGAGTTATGTTGTGTTTTGACATTAGTTGACTCTAGTTGACCTTCGGGTGATCACATTTGACCACTATGGACTGGGTCTGATCGATGGGTCAAATGATGTAGCGTCAGATATATTCTGAGCTTAGTCTTTTGATTTAAAATGAGACTTAAGAAATGGGGGGCCACAGCCTAAGTTAAATAATGAATATTTATATTCATTATGTGTGGGAATAAATTTAATAAATTTATTCCACCACTTAAGCAGCGGGACCCGTTATATACTCTAAGATGAGAGGACTAGGCGCATGGATATGAGATTGTGCGATTTCTCATGTTGAGAGAAAAAACCTAGCCGTCCAAGACCTCTCTTCATGTCGCCAACATGAAGTGGGCAGCCCATCTTCCTCTTTGGTGGTGGCGAATATCTCCAAGGTATGAAGATCACATCATCTTGCAAGGGACAAGTGGAAGAGACCTTCTCTCCTTGTCGCCTACTTCTTCTTCCCTTCGCCGCTATCTTTTTTTATGGTGGCGCCACTTATGTATTGATGAGAGGAGGAAGAAGGTTAGAGGTGTTGATCATGTTAGTGTTATGCCCTAAGATCTATGTTTCGGTCTTAACTTTTGTACTACATACATTTATATTTATAGATATCCTGGCATTGTCGTTGTCATGGTTTATTGTACATCTGTGCATATATATGTTTATATGATGATGTCCCTCTGAGATATTTCTATCTCAGTTCGCTATGTCCCGAGTCGAGTTCCATGGTGGATAGGGAACAGTTATAGTGCAGGTGAGACTATTATATGTGCTAGTTAGGGGCGGAGCCACATAGGGCCTAGTGGGGGCAATTGCCCCCACTAACCCAATCAAAATACTTTATATATACATATATAAATTAAAATATTATATATAAAAACTATTGTTTTCCCCCACTAAAATAAATATTTACCATTGTGTAATCTATATTGCCCCTGCCCCTTTATTCTATTTGCATATAATATAAAATAAAAATTGATATATATAATTGCTATTATATTTATATGTTTGTATAATTATACTCTACTTTTGTACTGCCCCCACATACCCTCGGGTCCTGGATCCACCTCTAGTGTTGGTTAGCATGAGTTGCTTAACGCAGACATATGGGTATATCAAGGGAGATATACTAGACCGACCCACCATGAGGATACTTCTTGGTGTCTCAAGAAGAATCTCACAGTGATAGAGATCGTAGATGTCCTTTGAATTGAGGAAGATTGTGTCTCTATGTAGTAAGGGATATACTTTGATTCAACCTAACGCCTTGTCGTAAAAGGGAGGTCATAACGGTTGTCATTGGGTATGTCTTGAGTTGTGTAGAGTTGGGTCTTGCCAATAGAGGGTTTGCCCTTTCCTTGCAGGGAAGCATGATGTCCATAGGCCCCTACATGGTGCATGACTAAAAGTGTGTGGCCACACCTAGGATAAGCCTGAATAGAGTCATGACCATTAACGTTGGAATCAACAAGTGTGACACGCTTGTCCGACTTGGACGATTAGCCTAGCAAAGGGATATGTATACTTATATATCTTATCACAATTTAAGGTTGTCGATGATGACATTTATTCTGTTGACTTGGGTAGCGGCAATGTACAGCTAGGTGCCACTCACCACTTGTGATAATGAGGTCATCAATGCCAACGTCAAAGGTACCTATAGGGTCACACACCTAGATGCTAGAGACTTTGTATTGATCGGATAGCCTCAGATCGAATCTATGGATGATTCAGAGCTGTTTGGGAGTTTTATGCTTCACAGATGGTTGATATGAGTTGAGAGAATACTTATAGATTGGTGTGATCAAGTTGACCCCGGTTGACCTCGGGTGACTAATTTTGACTCAGTTGACTAGGTCTATGTCGACGGGTCAAAACTCGGGTCAGCACCGAGATTAGTGTGGTGGCTTGATGACTTGATCACATATGCGCCACTTATGTTAAATAATGAATTAATTATTTAATTCATAATTTAAATAGTGGGGACAACAACTTAACTCGCGAATATTTTTGAATAAAAATAATGCGACTTAAGTTGACGGGCCCACGCATGAAATCTATAAATACAGAGGCTGGGTGCTGACACGCCCCGCAAGTGCACGGTAATGTCGAAGTAATATAAAAGATGCCGAATCCCACAGGGAATAGGGTTAAGTACCAGAAAATCTAAGTCTCGATATCTAGGCGGATAGAAATGGGTTTTGAAAGCTTCAATCGTAAACGAGAAACTAAAGCAACGGCTAGAGAGAATATGTATGAGAGAGATCAGGGCTTTGGTATCCACCGCACTGACAATTGTAAATGCGAATAAAAGGATCAATTATTCGGATTCAGAATTTTTGCACAAGGAACCTATCCCTTAGGTACAAGGTGCCCCCTCTCGGCAGTACGCCCCGGTGTTTGTTTAGAACGGTCTCCTACTCTCGCGGTGGATCATTCTAAACAAACCCTATGCGCTCTATGAAAGGTTATGAAATTCTTGAGTGAACACCAAGTACTCTCGTGTCATGGGTTTATAAGTTTTACTAAGGAGATCCGTCGTCACGATTCTCCTCTCGGTATGAATCGTGCCGGCTAAAGCATGAAAATACGTGGCCAAGGTAAGATCAAGAAATATGCAAGCAAAGTAACATATGCTAAAACAAGGATCCTAATAACTGTTTATAATAACAAAATGCAGTCATCAAACGTCAGCGGGCTTCAACCAAGCCCCGAAAAGGGTTTTACGCTATCATGTTCATGGAATCGCTCATAGATCTCTCTGTGAAAATAGAAAAACTACAAGAAAACGTTTCTGGAGGAGAGGAGACACTAAACCAAAACCATGCTTGAAGAATTACGGAGCTCCGGTGAAGAAATCCCACGAAACCCGCCTGGAAACGTCTCTTCGTCGCCTTTCGCTCGCACTTGCAGCCTTCCGCTCACCCTAGCCGCCTTTGGCCAATTTCTTGATCATTCGGGCATAAAAATTAGGGCTTTTATATCTCGTGTGTTCTCCTTCGAATCAGCTTTCCAAATAATCCTTCCTTGCCAAATTTGGACACTTAACGTGTTAGAAATCAGGGAAAATCCGATTAGGAGTCGGGTGTTTGTTCGTTGAAGTCGAAATCACAGGTGAACCCCGCCGGGTTCACCCGCCAGTGAAGTGCTCTGTGTTGTTTCGGTTGAGAGAAGCACGGGCGAACCCCACCAGGTTCACCTGCCCGTGAAGCATTTTGGACATATTCGGGTGCGATGCAACAGAGAGAATCATGGGTGAACCCCACCGGGTTCACCTGCCTGTGATGTCTTTTGTGAATATTCTGGTGTCTGGCGAAAGCACCAGTGAACCCCGTGGGGTTTACCTGACCGTATTTTTTAGGTTAACTCCGATTGAGCCCAAATTTGACGAGCAGCTTCGTCTTCACGTGACGAATCACCCTGTGACCTTAAAATCTTGAAAAGACATCAAAATTGGGTGATTTCACCTGAAATTCCATAAGAATGAGAAAAAGTGAAGATTCCAAAGCTTTTATGCAAATAAGTCTTAAAAGAGTATGAAAATATCAAAATAGGCCTAGATTCATCATGGAATGAATAATAATGAAAATTGCTACTAAAATGCAAGGCATCAAAACACTCTAGACTTAAATCTTTGCTTGTCCTCAAGCAATAAAATAAGATGAAACACACGATGGGTACATGATTAATCTTTTGTGTCAAAGCATACATCCAAGCTAGAAAAACATTCATAAACAATCTAAGATCTAATTAGAGGAAATCAAGTAATTGGTTGTTTCAAGCATTCAGCAGTTTGGTCCCACCATTTCTAGATGTCAAACAACTTAGTAAGCAATAAACACAGGATTCAATCAAGCCTACACAATTCTCACGTGATTCAAATTCTTCCAAATCAAGTCATTGAGGTTAACTCAAATGTTTTGCTTAGGGTATATGATATACTGATTATTGCATTAGACTTCAACTCATATCCTTAGGTACCATTGCCAATGTTTCGCAATGCCAAGTAGAGGAGTCTCTTTATAGATATCACTTCACATCTCTTAGATTTCAACTCATGTCGTTCGGTACCACTGCCAATTTTTCGCAGTGCCAAGTAGAGGAATCTAAGGGTGAGGTTTTTTTTAATGAGGTTGATAACATAACCTTTTTGACAAATGCAGTGTCCCCCCAACAATAAAAAGAAATTCAAGGAATGAATAAGCAAATGTGCATCTTAATTTGACTCACATGTAAATTACAAACTTGACTTGATTAAACAATCATAGGCATGTTCGACCCACTAATGAATGTCCTAAAATCAAATCAAATTAGAAGATTTCAAATCATAGAACATATGAACATGATCATAAAGTATTTCTAACAAGATGTAATATTCAACAAGCTTTGATTATTCCTAACCAAACATGTACTTCAAAAAATTTTGCATAGCTATCATGGGAACAAGACTACTATACTCCTAACAGGGTAAATGAATAAACTTATGAATCGCAAACATCACAAAATTGTGATGCATACCACGTGCAAGCTCATGGACAAATTCACATAGCATGTAAAATGAAACCAAAACTAGCCCTG
This sequence comes from Costus lasius, assembly GCA_027563935.2. Taxonomy (NCBI): domain Eukaryota; kingdom Viridiplantae; phylum Streptophyta; class Magnoliopsida; order Zingiberales; family Costaceae; genus Costus; species Costus lasius. The sequence goes on along the minus strand of CM050451.1, from coordinate 25,427,524 downwards.
ATAAGTACTACACAACTATCATGAGGTGGGGCCTGAAGATGCGGACCAGGCTCACGAATAGAGTGGCATATAAGGTACAATGCCAAACATCAGTCATCATAAAATAAAAGTGTCATACCGCAACTACAGAAAGTCTAGCAAATCCTAAATTAAACAGTCACATGGGAGCAAAGACAAAAGACTAGAATGAAGACAGCTCACCCACTTTGAAATTCGCATAGTCCCCTATGCTGTATCATGGCAATATGAGGAGTAGGTGGTGATACCGGTGTCCGGGTGATGCAACAACTAATGGGTGAGGGGGTCCTTAGTCCGTACTCTAGGATATTACACAATGATGAGAAAACGGGAGAGGGTCGTGAGACGAGGGAAGGGAAAACGCTTCGGAAAAGTGTAGGAATCCGGTAGAAAGCACAACGAATAGCGATGATTTCGATCGGGGCAAAACGAATGAAATGAAGGAAAACGGCACCCAACTAAACAACAACTCACTAACCTCTTAGCAAACTTTCAGCAATTCTCTTAGCGCGTTTTTAAACTTAGCTTGCGTCGGGGACAACGGGTTTGCGGGGTTCAACTCGCACGCCTATGCTGCTGAAACAAAGCACGAAACACGAGATCTGGCCACGTCTCCGATGGGGGATGGCTAGGGTGAAGGGAAGAAGAAAACCACAGCGATGTAATGCAACGATAATGTAAAGAAACAGGCGAACCTGACCCACCGGTGGGTGGGATTTACTTCTTAGAAGGCTGAAAACATGCAAGGGAAACAAGCGGAGTCGAGACACGGATTGCCGACTCTTACAAACTCCGTAGGCGAAGCGACGTCGCCCACCCCACAAGCTGGAAGCTCACTCTAGCTCACCAGGAGATCTCTACCTCTAAGAGAACTAAGGAGGAATGCTGGCCAACCCCTCTCTTTTATAAGATAAGGAGGGGGAACAAGACAAGGGGACAGCATCCTAACAAACTAACTACCATAAAGTGGTCAAGCTACCACATAAAACAAGAAAGCATAAAATCCTACCAACTACCAGCTACTCCTGCAAGGGCGCAGGTTCTTGGTGCTTCAGCATACGCGTCTTGGCGGAGATGGTCTAGACGTGCTCCGAACATATCGCGACAAAGCAGCAAAACTTTGAAGTCATGGGCTGGGCTACCACCACCGCGGCTCGATCTTGGGCCGTGTTACTAATGAGATTGAGTGGCCCACTTGGAGTTGGATCCTCAGGGGGTTGGCTTGGATCGCCCTTGGGCTACGTTACGCCGGTGTGTATGGAAAGGGGGCTAATGACGCCGACGAAGCGGTTTGGGGGCTTACTTTGGCGTTGGGATCATCGGATTTCCACTTTGTTGAGCTCCTTTAGGTCATCATGGGATGGAGCAATATGGTAGGGAGGGCGGTGTACATCGAAGTGGGGTCGTCGGGGTTGCAACGAGTATTCAGGGGCGAACAAGGCCTGGCCGTGATGGTGAGCACGACCATGTTCGTCGGCCGGGGAGGGCACGGGAGCTGGCATGAGCGTGTCCATGGCTGTGTCGGGCTCGGTGTTGTTGGCCGAGGGAAGCATGGCATGGCCGTGTTGAGGAGCACGGCCGTGTTCGTCAACGGTGGATCTGGCCGAGGGAAGCACGGCATGGCCGTGTTGAGGAGCACGGCCATGTTCGTCAACGGTGGATCTGGCCGAGGGAAGCACGGCATGGCCGTGTTGAGGAGCACAGCCGTGTTCATCAATGGTGGATCTGGCCGAGGGAAGCACGGTATGCGGCACGGGCGTGGTAGCGGGTGTGTCGAGCTCGGCATTGTTGGCTGAGGCAGACACGGCATGGCCGTGTCTGGGAGCACAGGTGTGCTTATATTCAGGAAAGTTGGCCGAAGGAAGCACGGCCTGGGGCACGGGCGTGGTGATGGGCGTGTCGGCATTCGCGCGGCTGGGCTACCGTGTCACGGCCTGGCCGTGTCTAGACCTGGGGAGCTCTGATCGCTGCGAAAATTCCGTGGAAAATTCCTGGAGTCCTGGGGAATCTCCTCAAGTGTCTTTTGGGAGGGTTGTGCTACCCTCAACGGTGTTCATGGGTCTGTTTGCTCCGTTTGCTCCTGCATCAGCTTCCGCTACGTATTCTGATGAGTTCTCCTCCGGAGAACTAGGGGCAGCGGGTCGTCGGTATCGGACGGGCCTTCCAAAGGTCCATGGAAGGGAAGGAGGTCGGCCACATTGAAAACGGGGTGGATCCCCATGTCTTCGGGCAAGTCCAGCACATAGGCGTTGGAGCCAATCCGCCGCACCACCGCATATGGTCCCATGTAAAACGGCTGAAGCTTAAAATGTGTGCGGTTGGGCAGACGCTCAGGGTGGATACGCACCCTCACCAGCTCACCTACAAAGAAATGATGTGGCCTACAATGCACGTTGGCCTTCATTGCATTATGCATGTTGCCCGAAAAGATACGACGCCTAACCTCATCATGCAGACTAGCGATATGCTGGGTAAAGGAGTATGCATACGGGGAGAGGTGAGACTCCATGGGAAGGTCATGCAGGTCTATGGGTTTACGCGGCTGGTAGCCCAAGACAATCTGGAAGGGACTAAGACCCGTAGACCTATTAGAAGCACTATTGTACGCAAATTCAGCCATGGGTAGGATGGAATCCCACGACCTCGGATGGTCGCTGACAAGGCAACGGAGTAGGTTACCCAAACTACGGTTAACAACTTCGGTTTGCCCATCGGTCTGAGGGTGATTGGCCATGGAGAGCTTCAGAGTGGTATTCGAGAGGGCCTAAAGTGAGCGCCAGAAGTGGCCCACGAAACGCGTGTCCTGGTCAGACATGATGGAAGAGGGGAGGCCGTGAAGACGCACAACCTCTCGGACAAAAAGGACGGCGACGTGAGACGCGTCCGCAGTGCGCGAACATGGGATAAAATGGGCCATTTTCGAGAATCGATCGACCACGACATAGATCGAATCGAAGCGTGAAGCGGTTCGTGGTAGCCCAAGGTCAAAGTCCATGCTCAAGTCACGCCAAGGGCCGCTGGCTACAGGCAAAGGGGTATAGAGACCCGTGTTCGGTGGGCGGGGTTTGGCCAATTGACACGTACCACAATGGCGCACAATGCGCTCAACATCCTTCCGGAGAGAAGGCCAAAAGAGGCGTTCCTCTGCCATCTCAAGGGTCTTGTCGCGGCCATGATGGCCGGCAACGCCACCCGAGTGAAGCTCGAGCAAAAGATGGTTGTGAAGCGAGGATCGGGGAATGCACAGACGGTTCCCCAAGAAAAGGTAACCTTCACACAATTGATAGGGGGAATCAGGGTCGGCGGACTCGGTCAAGGCGGCGTAGATGGCGCCAAAATCAGAGCAAGCGGCGTATTCCTCTTTGACGTGGTCAAAGGTATTGACGCGAGTACGCATCACGCATAGGAGGGTCCGGACGTGACTCAGGGCATCCACGACAATGTTCTTGTTACCCGCCTTGTGGTTAATCACGAAGGAGTACTGCTGTAGGTACTCAACCCACTTAGCATGACGGGTGCCCAACTTCTTTTGGGCATTCAGGAAGGAGACTGCTTGATGGTTGCTGTACAACACAAACTGGAAGCTCACTCTAGCTCACCAGGAGATCTCTACCTCTAAGAGAACTAAGGAGGAATCCTGGCCAACCCCTCTCTTTTATAAGATAAGGAGGGGGAACAAGACAAGGGGACAACATCCTAACAAACTAACTACCATAAAGTGGTCAAGCAGCCACATAAAAAGAAGAAAGCATAAAATCCTGCCAACTACCAGCTACTCCTGCAAGGGCGCAGGTTCTTGGTCCTTTAGCATACGCGTGTTGGTGGAGATGGTCTAGACGCGCTCCGAACACATCGCGACAAAGCAGCAAAACTTTGAAGTCGTGGGCTGGGCTACCACCGTCGCGGCTCGATGTTGGGCTGTGTTACTAATGAGATTGAGTGGCCCACTTGGAGTTGGATCCTCACGGGGTTGGCTTGGATCGCCCTTGGGCTGCGTTACGCCGGTGTGTATGGAAAGGGGGCTAATGACGCCGACGAAGCGGTCCGGGGGCTTACTTTGGTGTTGGGATCGTCGGATTTCCACTTTGTTGAGCTCCTTTAGGTCATCATGGGATGGAGCAATATGGTAGGGAGGGCGGTGTATGACACTGTCCGCAAGTGCACGGAAATGTCGCAGTAATATAAAAGTTATCGTCTCCCACAGGGAACAAGGTGAGTACTAGAAAATCTAATTCTTGGAATCTAAGCTAATCAAATCGTGGTTTTTTAGAGCTTGAAAACTAAAATTAAGCAGGACAGTAAACAAGAAATCAAACAACTGCGACAGGGAAAATATATGAGAGAGAATATCAGGGCAAAGGTTTCCACCACTCTGACGATTTCACTTGCGCTAGAAATAAATGTTAATTACTTGGATTTACAGATATGCATAAGGAATCTACCCTATGGTACAAGGTGCCCTCTTTCGAGTATACACCCCGGTATTTGCCTAGAACGTCTCCTACTTTTGCGGTGGACCGTTCTAGACAAACCCATTGGGTTCCGTGGTAGATTATGAACCCTCGAGCAAAGAACACGCACTTTTGCGTCGCGTCTTCACAAGATTCACATAGAGGTTAGGTTGTTACGGTCGAACTTTCGTTATGGACCGTAACAACTATGACATGACGATACTTGGCCAAAGTAAAGATCAAGAAATAAATACATCTAGTGAAATATGCTTAGAATATGATCCAAATAACAAGATTAAAACAAGAGTTGCAAACAAAAATCGTTAGAGGGGTTCAACCTAGCCCCGATACAAAGTTTACGCTATAACCATCGTTGAATCGCTAAAAATCCTCTCTGTAAACATAGGAAAATTACAGGAAAAGGTTTCTAGGAGGGAGGAGAAGATAAACCGAACGAAATAACCTAGGATTGCAAGGTTCCGATGATCAATTCTTCGAAAAGGCACACCTCTTCATGAAGAGGCACACCTCTTTCAAGAGGTAAAACTCATTTCGCCCACTCCAAGCCCCATGCGCCCAAGTTCATTCACCCATTCCAAGTGAGAAGCTCCAAGCTTCTCTCTTTAGGTGAGATGTCCAACTTGGATTTGTCCACTTCATGGAATTGCGCCAAGCTAACTCCAAGTAGCTTGCGCCATCTCCATTTGGCCCATTGGCCCAAATGGCTCATTGAGCCCATTTGGCCTATTGGCCCAACTTGGTCTATTAGGCCCATTTGGGCCAAATGGCCCATTGGGCCCATTTGGCCTACTAGGGCAAAAAAAAAAATAAGTTAGCTCCAAATGATTCCTTTCATCTCATCTAGCACAGTGGTGCTGCTGGATTCTCCCAAACAGATCCAAGTTATTCAATAACTCGATCAAAAGGCTACTCGATCAATACGAAAACCCGAGTTTCAAGTTGTGCGACCCTGTAGGTTCCTCTAACGTTGGCAGTGATGAACTTAGGTCATCATAAGCAGTGAGTGGCACCTAGCAGTGCATCGCTGCTACCCAAGTCTTCGGAATGGATATCACATCGACATCCCCATCATCGCAACAAGATACCGATGCATTACAGTCTCTTTGCCGAACTGATATCCGATTGGACAAATTGTGTCACCACTTTGTTTTTACCCAATCTCATGGTCATGACTAAATCAGGCTTTCACCTGGGTATGACCATACACTTTCAGTCATGCAACCATAGGGGGCCCCGTGGATATCAAGTTTCCCGTAGGAAGGGGCAAATCCTATGTCTGTCTATTGATCTTCTCATATGGGTCATCACATACCCAATGACAGCCGTTATGACCTCTCAGCTTATGGCGAGGCGTTAGGTTGTATCAAAGCATGTTCCTAACCATACAGAAGAGTCAATGACCTCAAGTCAAGGGATCAATGCATCTCCTGTCACTTGTGAGGTTAACTCATGACACCAAGTCAGAGCCTCATAGTGGGTCGGTCCAGTGTATCTTTCACTGATACACCCATATGCCTGCGTTAGCACCCCGTGCCTAACCAGCTCATATACCAGTCTCACATGTACCAGAGCTGTCCCTTATCCACTCAGGTACTCGACCGGGGACACACCGTTTGAGCACAGATACAATCTGTCTCCAGGGACATTATTATCTATGTACACAATCGCAGATGTAAACACAGCATAATAATGACAATGCCAGAACGATATGTTAAATACCAATGTCAATATCAAGTAGTACAAACAAGACCAATAACGGGTCTAAAGGGCATATACACCAACAATCTCCCACTTGCACTTAGACTTAGTTGTTGAGAAATCTCAACCCCATGTCCCTCGCATGACCATCATGCTTCTGCTGCGCCAAAGCTTTGGTCAGTGGGTCTGCCAGATTGTTATCTGTGTCAACTTTGCTTATCTTGACATCACCTCAGTCAACGATCTCTCTGATCAGGTGAAATCTTCTAAGTATGTGTTTGGATTTCTGATGAGACCTTGGTTCCTTTGCCTGTGCAATCGCTCCATTGTTGTCACCATAAAGCTCGATTGGATCCACAGCAGAGGGAACCACCTGAAGTTCCGATACGAACTTCCGAATCCAAACGGCTTCTTTGGCTGCCTTAGAAGCGGCGACATACTCACTGGAAGGTATCTTTTCTTAGATTGCTCTAAGCTGAACCTCTCCAGGACCTTATCAATGTAAGTACTCTGACTAAGGGCCAGGAGCTTCTTGGATCTATCCCGGTAGATCCTCACGCCTAGGATATAGGCGGCCTCCCCCAAGTCTTTCATCTCGAAACACTTTCCCAACCATGTCTTCACAGCTTGAAGACTAGGGATGTCGTTTCCGATGAGTAGTATGTCATCGATATACAGGACCAGAAATGTCACCAAGCTCCCACTGAATCTTTTATATACACAGGCGTCATCTTCGCTCTTGATAAAGTCGTAATCTCTTACTGCCTCATCAAATCAAAGATTCCAACTTCGAGAAGCTTGCTTTAATCCATAAATGGATCTTTTTAGCCTGCAGACCTTATTGACCTCTGCAGGATGGATGAAACCATCCGGTTGTGTCATATACACATCCTCTGTCAGCTTTCCATTAAGGAACGCTGTCTTTACATCCATCTGCCATATCTCGTAATCGTGATATGCAGCTATAGCAAGCAAGATTCGAATGGATTTGAATATGGCAACTGGCGAGAAGATTTCATCATAGTCCACCCCGTGAACTTGTCTGAATCCTTTTGCCACAAGCCTACCCTTATAGGTAACTATGTTTCCATCCATGTCAGTCTTCCTCTTGAAGACCCATTTACACCCTATGGGTTTTACCCCATCAGGCAGCTCAACCAAATCCCAGACTTGGTTAGTCGACATGGAATCCATCTCGGATCTCATGGCCTCAAGCCATTTCTCGGAGTCCGATCCAGCGACCGCCTCATCATAGGTCCTGGGTTCATCTTCAACGATGAAGATCCCGTCGTGTTGGGTCGGCAGCGACCCTTACCTCTCAGGTGCACGACGAATCCTCCCAGACCTACGTAGGGCATGTGTCTGAGCCTCTGGTTGCCCAGCAACCAGTGCAGGTGGCTCAGGTTCCATCTCCATGTCTTGTGGTTGCACTTGGACCTCGTCCAAGTCAAACTTCCTCCCACTGACTTCTTTCATGAGAAATTTTCTCTCTAGAAAGACAGCATCTCGAGCAACAAAAACTTTGTTCTCGCTGGGAATATAGAAGTAATATCCTTTAGTTTCCTCAGGATACCCCACAAACATGCATTTATCAGATTTGGGTTCTAGCTTGCTAGAACTTGACGTTTGACATAAGCCTCACATCCCCAGACTCTGATATAAGAGAGATGCGGTCTCCTCCCACTCCATACCTCATACGGAATCTTGGAGACACTCTTAGATGGAACATTATTCAGTATCTTAGAAGCTGCTTTTAGTGCATATCCCCAAAATGAGAGTGGTAAAGTTGCATGACTCATCATAGAACGAACCATGTCTAACAAAGTTCGATTTCTCCTTTTAGACACACCATTCCATTGTGGTGTTCCAGGGGGAGTGAGTTGGGATAGAATCCCACTCTCTAAGATAGTCAAGAAACTCATTGCTCAGGTACTCTCCACCACGATCTGATCGAAGAGTCTTAATAGGTCTACCAAGCTGGTTCTCAACTTCATGTCTGAACTCCTTAAATTTCTCAAAGGATTCGGACTTATGTTTCATCAAATAAACATAACCATATCTACTGAAGTCATCAGTAAATGTGATGAAGTAGTTGTACCCTCCTTTGGCTTGTTTACTGAATGGCCCACATACATCGCTGTGTATGAGATCCAACAAACCTTCTGCCCTCTCACCAATCTTGGTGAAGGGCGCTTTTGTCATCTTCCCTAATAAACAAGGTTCGCAAGTATCAAATTCCTCCAAGGAGCTTGAACCCAACAATCCATTTGCATGGAGTTGTTGAATGCGATTCTTATTTATATGGGCTAATCGACAATGCCAAAGGTACGTACTAACATCCATGTCCAGGACATATAATCCATTGCACAAGGTACCCTTCCCATAAAACACATTTGCAAATGAAAAAGAACAAGAGTCCTCTTTTATTTCAAATTTGAACCCTTTCCTTCCCAAGCAAGGAATAAATACAATGTTTTTTTGGTAAGAGAAGGTACATAAAAACAATGATCTAACTCCAACTGAAGTCCAGTAGGCAGGGAGAGCGTCAAAAATCCTACGGCAACAGTAGCAACCTGTGCTCCGTTTCCAACACGTAGGTCAATCTCTCCAGGCCGCACCGATCTACTTTTCTTTAGCCCCTGCATATTTGTGCAAATATGAGCTCCACATGCGGTATCCAATACTCATGACATGAAAGTAGAAAGGTTGACTTCGGTAACATAAATACCTAAGCTAGAAGATGAAGCCTTGCCTCTCTTCTCCTCGTTCTGAAGTTGCCTGCAGTCCCGTCTCCAGTGGCCATGCTCACCACAGTGGAAGCACCGCTGTTCCTTCGACATCCTTACCTTCCTTTTCAGTGCTTTGGTTGGACCCTTGACACTACCCTTGGTACGTGCCCTACCCCTCTTCTTCATCTTCTTGATCGCGGGGACCAAAAGAACAGAATTGGGTTTGGTCTTGACCATTTCTCGCTCGGTCGTTTGGAGCATATTCAATAGTTCCTCCCGTGAGCACTCAATCTTATTCATATTAAAATTAATGATGAATGGACTGAAGCTGGAGGGCAGGGACTGTAGAATAAGATCCGTGACCAGCTCGTTATCAATCGTGTGTCCCAGTCTTTTGAGATGATCCACATACCCAATGACCTTGAGCACATGGGGTCCCACTGGAGCACCTTCAGATAACTTACACTGAAAGACTGCCTTAGCAATGTCATATCTCTCAGTCCTAGCCTGAGCTTCGAACATCTGTTTCAAATGTGTTATCATTTGAAAAGCGTTCTGCTCCTCATGCTGCATCTGAAGTTCAGGTGCCATGGTGGCTATCATGAGACATGACACTTCTAAAGAGTCGTCCTGATGCTTTCGAAAAGCATCCCTTTCAGCCGCTCGGGCAGTAGGTGGAGGAGGCGCGGGAAGAGCTTGCTCAAGGACATAGAGCTTCTTCTCGAGCTTGAGGACTATCCTCAAGTTCCGATACAGTCCATAAAGTTGGATCCAACCAACTTATCCTTGTCAAGGAGTGATCGCAGTGTCAATCCGCTATTGTTCGTAGCCATTGATCTACAACAAGCAAGATAGCAGATTAGTACTACTTTAAATCATTTAATCTAGACTTGCATTAAATGATCGTGGCTCCCACTATTTTAATCGAATTAACAACCCACAAAGTCAATCGGGAAATCTGGGATTTCCTAGTGAGATGAGATCCTTATTCCACACGAGGCTTCGCATCCCACTAGGGTGGGATGAGATGCACAAAGTGACTCATGCTTCGTAAGGTGGGCACGCCAGCCGATTGCCCCCAGGGCAATTCCCCTTCTCAAGACAGTTCAAGCATTTCGTGCCCAGCTAGGGCTGGAACAACACAAAATCTTAACCTCTCGAGGCTGCCTCTAGAATTTCATCATGTGGTCACCACAAATGAAATCTAGTCAAGTCTATCCTGACCGTTATGCCCTGGGCCAACAAGCTTCCTTGCTAGGGCACGTCTAGGATTTTAACTGGACTCAGGAAACCATTGCCACCACACGCCTTCTAAAGATAAGTGGGTGTGTCCCACTAGGGTGGAAAACAGTGCACAACACCACTAATCGATAGCTTGACGAGGGCTACGCGTCAGAAGGCTACAGACTCGATATTATTTTGAGGGTTTTTGAGGTCTCATCCTCTTAGTTTTATCTTGTGTCTAACATTACAAGCATGCAATCCTATAGTGATAACAAAAAGATAAAACACAACCAGGCATGCTTTAGCAAATATTGAAAACAATAAACAAGCGATGTGGTCATAGCCTAATCAACGCAATGAACCATCACATGCCAAAGGATGTTCATGCTTGACCTAGGTGACAAGCCCCGACAAGACCTAACTTAGCCGCCACTAAGCTTTATCTTCAAGTGCGGCTCATGGTCCTTCATGTATGATGCGCCATCACCCGAGATGCGCCAAGATGCAAGGTCTAGGAGGATGCGCCCTTACTCTTCTTTGTGCGTTTACAAAATAAAAAGAAAAAGCGGCACGCAGGCCTCACACAAATACATCACAGGCATACAAGGGGCTTGACTATGACCACAACACGATGCACAATCATCTCATGCTTTTCTATATGCGCATGAAAACATAAAACTTTAGTTTTAGTTTCTTAGAAAACAAGTCTTTCAACCTCAACGTCCGTTCGCAAATCTAGGAATTGTCGTTTCTCTCAGGAGTCTACAAGTGACGCATGCATGCTCCAAGCACGCTTGTCGTCTACCCTTGCAATACTTAACCTGCCAAGATTAGGACAATCATATGCCCATAATCTTTGACAAGTCCCACATAGTAGGACTATCCTACATGCGTGGGGAGAAATTAATTCTCTCACATATGGATCTAACCCACAAAGTGAAGAAAGCGAAAAATCAAAGAGATCAAATAGATGTCAGGAACGAAAAACTTATAATTTGTCTTACTTAGAAAAATCCATGTGCATATGCAAATTTTCAAAAAATTTCAGATGGCATGTGAGCATACAACAAAAGCATAAAACACCGTTCGAGTTCGCAAGATGGCTCTGATACCACTGTTGGGAAACCCCAGGGATTTTAAAATATTACAGACAAACACAGTGGAAGCAATCCCCGAAACAGACCAGTCCCAAAAACCCAGAAGATAAAGTCTTGCGAGGAGATCGACACGGTGAGTAGGAGATGATACCTTGATGCAAATCAGGAGATGCAATGCAGGCGCCCAAGTGTGCGCCCACTGCAGTCTCGCACACAGCCGAACCTCGATTCCTCTTCTTCCATGCCCGGTGCTAGCCTCGGGAAGAAGATCCACGCCTTTGGGAGACTTCCTCAATCACTTGCGCCAACTCCAGAGGAGATGCCAAGTAGAGGAGGTGGAACTTCGTCGGAGTCCGACTCTTGAAGCACTCCACCAAGATCAGAACAGGAATCAAGCCACGAGCCAAAACTGAACCTGGGAGAGGAGGGCGGCTAGGAGCTAGCAAGAGTGGCGACAAGGAGGCAAGAGCTAGAGGCGACAAGGGGGGAGGAAGGGGGTTTATAAACCCATGAATAGGTGCACCTCTTCAAAAGTGAAGAGGCACACCTCTTCATGAAGAGACACACCTCTTTCAAGAGGTAAAACTCATTTCGCTCACTCCAAGCCCCATGCGCCCAAGTTCATTCACCCATTCCAAGTGAGAAGCTCCAAGCTTCTCTCTTTAGGTGAGATGTCCAACTTGGATTTGTCCACTTCATGGAATTGCGCCAAGCTAACTCCAAGTAGCTTGCGCCATCTCCATTTGGCCCATTGGCCCAAATGGCTCATTGAGCCCATTTGGCCTATTGGCCCAACTTGGTCTATTGGCCCCATTGGGCCCATTTGGCCTACTAGGGCCAAAAAAATAAGTTAGCTCCAAATAATTCCTTTCATCTCATCTAGCACAGTGGTGCTAATGGATTCTCCCAAACAGATCCGAGTTATCCAATAACTCAATCAAAAGGCTACTCGATCAATATGAAAACCCGATTTTCAAGTTGTGCGACCCTGTAGGTTCCTCTGACGTTGGCATTGATGAACTCAGGTCATCACAAGCAGTGAGTGGCACCTAGCAGTGCATCGCTGCTACCCAAGTCTTTAGAATGGATATCACATCGACATCCCCATCATCGCAACAAGATACCGATGCATTACAGTCTCTTTGCCAAACTGATATCCGATTGGACAAAGTGTGTCACCACTTTGTTTTTACCCAATCTTATGGTCATGACTAAATCAGGCTTTCACCTGGGTATGGCCATACACTTTCAGTCATGCAACCATAGGGGGCCCCGTGGATATCAAGCTTCCCGTAGGAAGGGGCAAATCCTATGTCTGTCCATTGATCTTCTCATATGGGTCGTCACATACCCAATGACAACCGTTATGACCTCCCAGCTTACGGCGAGGCGTTAGGTTGTATCAAAGCATGTTCCTAACCATATAGAAGAGTCAATGACCTCAAGTCAAGGGATCAATGCATCTCCTGTCACTTGTGAGGTTAACTCATGACACCAAGTTAGAGCCTTACAGTGGGTCGGTCCAGTGTATCTTCCACTGATACACCCATATACCTGCGTTAGCACCCCGTGCCTAACCAGCTCATATACCAGTCTCACATGTACCAGAGCTGTCCCTTATCCACTCAGGTACTCGACCGGGGACACATCGTTTGAGCACAGATACAATCTGTCTCCAGGGACATTATTATCTATGTACACAATCGCAGATGTAAACACAGCATAATAATGACAATGCCAGAACGATATATTAAATACCAATGTCAGTATCAAGTAGTACAAACAAGACCAATAACGGGTCTAAAGGGCATATACACCAATAGAAGGGAAGGGACCCATGAAGTCTGTCCCCCATACATAAAAAATTTCCACTTCCATGATATTGTTAATAGGCTGCTCGTCTCCTTTTGAGAGGTTTCCAGTCCGTTGGCAACTGTCACAAGTGGAAACAAAGTGTTTAGTATCATGAAATATACAGGGCCAATATAAACCAGATTGTAGATCTTTAAAAGCTGTTTTAGAGGCCACTGCGTGTCCTCCATAAGGCGAAGAGTGACAATGGGTTAGCATATCTTGTATCTTCACCTCTAGCACGCATTGTCTATATAAACCATCCGTGCATCGCCGGTACAAATATGGCTCATCCCAGTAATAGAACTTTACATCGTGAAGAAACCTCTTCTTCCTTTGAAAAGTAAGATCAGGGGGAAGGATGTTAGGCACAATGTAATTAACATAGTTTGCGTACCATGGGACTTGTTGGTCCAATAAAGCATAAAGGTGTTATTTAGGGAATGTGTCGTTGATCTCCAACTCATCATCAATTTTCTTATTAGTAGTGCCGCGTTCAAGCCTGGAAAGATGGTCAGCCACTAAGTTCTCACTCCCCTTCTTATCTCTGATCTCTACATCGAATTCTTGCAAGAGTAGGATCCATCGAATGAGCCTTGGCTTGGCATCTTTCTTGTTCATCAGAAATTTGATAGCTGCATGATCAGTAAAAACAATTACTTTCGAGTTGACCAAATAAGAACGAAATTTATCGAAGGCAAAAACAATCGCTAGCAGCTCTTTTTCTGTGGTCGCATAATTCGTCTGGGGATTGTCGAGTGTTCGACTGACATAGTAGATGGTATGAAGCTTCTTGTCTTTCCTTTATCCCAAGACCACCCCAACAGCTTGGTCACTAGCATCGCACATCAATTCAAAAGGTAATGACCAATCTGGGGGTTGAATTATTGGAGCAGAGATCAATGCTTCCTTGAGTTTCATGAAGGCTTCATTGCAATCCCTATCAAAGCAAAATACATCATCTTTAGCAAGTAGATTAGTTAAGGGGCGAGCTATCTTAGAAAAATCTTTAATAAATCGTCTATAGAAGCCCGCATGTCCAAGAAAACTCCTAATCCCCTTTATTGTCGTAGGCGGCTTAAGGTTCTCAATAACTTCAATTTTTTGCTTTGTCCACCTCTATCCCCCGCTCAGAAACTAGATGCCTGAGGACGATGCCTTCCTTGACCATGAAGTGACACTTCTCCTAGTTCAAAACTAGGTTCACCTCTTCACACATATGCAAAACCTTAGATAAATTAGACAAACAATGATGGAAAGAGGAGCCATACACAGAAAAATCATCCATAAATATATCCATAAAATCTTCATTAAAGTCGGAGAATATGGCCATCATTGCTCATTGGAAAGTGGCTCGGGCATTGCAGAGACCGAACAACATCCTTCTATATGCGTATGTGCCATAAGGACATCTAAATGTTGTTTTCTCCTAGTCGTCCGGGTGGATAGGGATCTAGAAGAAACCTGAAAACCCATCCAAAAAGCAAAAGTAAGAATTATGCGCTAATCTATCCAACATCTGATCAATAAATGGAAGAGAAAAATGATCTTTTCTCGTAGCAGAGTTCAACTTCCTGTAATCAATCCACATCCTATATCCTGTAACCGTGCGCATCGGTATCAACTCATCTGCTTCAGTTTTGATCACTGTGACGCCACCCTTCTTGGGCACAACGTGTACTGGACTTACCCAGGAGCTGTCTGAAATTGGATATATTACTCCAGTGTCTAGTAGTTTGAGCACTTCTTTCTTCACCACTTCCTTCAAGTGTGGGTTGAGACAGCGTTGAAGCTCCACATAAGGTTTGCTGTTGTGTTCCAATAAGATCCTGTGCATGCAAACAGAGGGGTTATTCCCTTTGATGTCATCTAGTGAGTAGCCTATTACCTTCCTATGGAGACGAAGTTCTTTGAGTAGTAGTTCGGTTTGCTCCCTATCCAGCGCCGCACTATCTATCACAGGGTATGTAGAATCATCTCCTAGAAACTCATATCTCAGAGTGCTAGGCAAGCTTTTGAATTCAATTTTCTGCTACCCTTGATTTTCCTAACATTCTTCTTTCTTGTCATCTGTGCTTGCGTCTTCTTCTAGTAGTGCAACATACTTCTCAGCTTCTCCATCAAAATCTCCATCAGCAGAGTTTGTCAGGGCAAGTTCCAATGGGTCCACTTCCCTCCTGAAGGGTTCAACATGCGGTATAGCTTTTTCAACAATGTCCACGCTACAGCATGTACCTGCAAAAGAGGATTTTTTCAGAGAGTCAGACAGATCGAATTGAATATTGTTGTCACTGATGTTGAAGGACAATTTCTCATTCTTAACAACAATGACAGCACCAGCAGTAGCAAGAAAAGGTCTCCCTAGAATGATAGAGAGCCTGTCGTCCTCATCAATCTCTAAAACAACAAAATCAGTATGGATAAAATAGTTTCCAACTTTAATAGGTACGTCTTCTAGAATACCAACGGGCTGACGGACTGATCTATTTGCAAGCTGTAGAGAAATGTTAGTGGGTTTTAAATCACCCAAGTATAGCCTTTTACATAGTGACAATGGCATGAGGCTGATGCTTGCTCTTAAATCGCATAAAGCTCTCTGAAAGGCCATCTCCCCAATCTGGCAGGGTATGGAAAAACTGCCTGGGTCCTTGAGTTTCTGAGGGAGCTTGTTCTGGATGATGGTGCTGCACTCCTGAGTAAGTGCAACGGTTCCCTAATCTTCTAGCATCCTCTTATTTGATAAGATGTCTTTCAGGAATTTGGTATAAGTTGGCATCTGCGAAAGAGCATCAACGAAAGAGATGTTAATGTAGAATTTTTTTTCAGAACTTCCAAAAACTTACCAAACTGCTTATCCAGTTTAGCTTTGACATGCCGCTGTGGGAAAGGGATCGACGGCTTATATGCAGGCGGTCTGACATGTCCCACAAGTGCATGGTTATGTCGAAGTAATATAAAAGATATCGAATCTCATAGGGAACAAGGCTGAATACCAGAAAATCCAAGTTTTAATAGCTAGGCGAATCAAAATGTGGTTTTGAGAACTTAAATAATCGAAAACAAGAAGATCAAAGCTACGACAGTAGAGAGTAAATATGAGAGAGATATCAGGGCTACGGTTTCCACCTTGAAAACGATCTTAATCACGCTTAAAATTATCAGTTATCCAGATTATTGAATTTGCACAAGGAATCTATCCCTAGGGTACAAGGTGCCCTCTCTCAAGTGTACACCCCGGTGTTCGACTAAGACAATCTCCTACTCTCACGGTGGATCATTTTAGATGAACCCAATGAGTTCTATGGCAGATTATGAAACCCTCGAGCGAAGACCAAGCACTCTCATGTCGTGGTCTCACAAGTTTTACTAAGAGATTCCACCCTTACGATCCTCCTCTCGGTATGAATCATAATGGCTTAAACATGAAAATACTTGGCCAAGGTAAAATCACGATATATGCGCTTCAAAGTAAAATATGCTCACAATACAATCCATGTAATTGAATTAAAGTAGAGTTTGCAATCAAAATCATCAACGGGCTTCAACCTAGCCCCGAAATAGGGTTTACGCTACAATCGTCATTGAAATGTCCAATATCTCTCTTTTAATGGAAAGAAAACTACAAGGAAGCGAATCTAAGAGGAAAGAGACGATAAACCGAAAGTATCCAAAAGAAATCATGATGATCTAACGTCTCAATCTCTGAAAAGCATCGAAAATCGCTTCGTCGCCGTGTTCTTCCACCCTCTGCCACTTCGTCGCTTAATTCCTCGATAATTAGGGCTTTTATATTCTACGTGTTCTCCTTCAAATCAGATTTCCATAGAGTCATTTCTTGCTAAATTTGGACTTTAAACGGGTAAAAAATTAGGGAAGATCCGAGTGAAACTCAGGTTCACACGCGCCTGGGTTAAAATCACGGGTGAACCCCGCCAGGTTCACCAGGTCGTGATTCGCTCTAAGCAGTTTCGGACGAAAGAAATACGGGTGAACCCCGCCGGGTTCACCTGCCCATGAAGTGCTCTGACCACTTTGAGTGCTGCGCAATAGAGAGAATCACGGGTGAACCCCGCTGGGTTCACCTGCCCGTGAAGCTCTCTGTGAATTTCTTGCTGTCTGGCGAAAATGCTGGTGAACCCTGTGGGGTTCACCCGGCCGTATTTTTTATGCCAACTCTGATTAAGCCCAAATTTGACATGTAGCTTTGTCTTTGTATAAGAAATCACCCTATGGAATTAGAATCTTCAAAAAAAGGCTAAAATAAGGCGATTTTACCTGAAATTCCAAAAAAGTAAGAAAAAGTGAAGATTCCGAAGCTTTTAAGCAAATAAGCCTTTAAAGAGTATGAAAGTATCAAAATAAGCCTAGATTTATCATGAAATACAAAGGAAAAATACTATTAAAATGCAAGACATCAAAATACTCCAGACTTAAATCTTTGCTTGTCCTCAAGCAATAAAATAGGATAAAACACAAGATGGGTATGAGAGCAATCTTTTGTGTTGACGTATACATCCAAGTTAGAAAAACATTTAATAGCAATCCAAGATCTAATCAGGAGAAATCAAGTAAATGGTTGTTTCAAGTGTTCAATAGTTTGATCGCACAATCTCTAGATGCCAAACAACCTAGTAATCAGCAAACATAGGATTCAATCAAGCCTACACGCAACACTCATGCAATTCCAATCCTTCCTAATCCTATTGTTGGGGTTAACTCAAATGTTTTATTTAGGGTTCGATACACTGATTATTGCATTAGGCTTCAATTCATATCCTTAGGCACCATTGCAAATTTTTCGCAATGCCAAGTAGAGGAGTCATTTTATTGATTTCACTTCACATCACTTAGATTTCAACACATATCCTTCGGTACCACTGCCAATTTTGCGTAATGCCAAGTAGAGGAATCTAAGGGCGATTTTTTTTATATCACAGTAGTTGATAACATATTTTTTTAACAAATGCAGTGTCTTCCCAACAACAGAAAGGAATTCAAACAATAACTAAGCGAATATGCATCTCAATATGCAAGCTTGAGTTGATTAAACAATCATAGGAATGTTTGACCCACTAATAAACAACTCAAAGTCAATCCAAATCACAAAATTTCAAAATCATATAATATATGGACATGATCAAAAAGTATCTCTAACAAGGAGGTATTATCAACATCCATTGATTATTCCTAACCAATTATGCATTCAACTCAAAATTTTGAAATGGCTTTGAAAGGACAAGACTCGTACACATGCAAACTATACAAACTCATGTAAAAATTTCACACAGCATATATGAAAAGCATAATCATCATAAAAGACTACGGGCACACGCAACCAACAACATAATGTCATATAGTACTATCACATAGTGGGGCCTGAACATGTGGACCAGGCCCACGAATATAATGACATATAAGGTACAATGCCACAATACCATCCATCACAGAATAAAAGTCATAACAAGTCTGGTAAGCAAAGTCAAACAGTCACATGAATGCAAAAAGAAGAAACCGGAGTAAAGATAGCTCACCCACTCTAAAAGTTTGCATAGTCCTCTATGCAATGCCATGATGTGAGAGGAGTGGATGTCAATGTCGATGCCCTAGGAAGCTACCTCTGCTTTCGCAAGCGAGAGCTAGAAGCCCGTGAGCTCTTGCTCTTCCCGCATGCGCTATAGTCTAGCTCGGCTTCTTCATTAGATGAAATGTCCATGCGAGTCATATTCTCCTTAGAGAGAAAGGAAAGTCGCTCATCCATGCTTGATATCTTTTCCCACACAGAACCCATCATCTTGTGTTGCTTTTGCATGTGTGCCTCCATCAACTCCCATCGAGAGGAATGGTCTTGCTGAATGTAGGAAACGGTGGTGTCCAGGTGATCGATCACTTATCTTTGGTGGAGTTGCTCTTCTTTAATTTCCTGCAAGATAGCCATCACAGAGTCAGAGGAAGAAGTACCACCAAATGAGAATGCGCTAGGTGCTGGTGGTGCGGTGTCGACAGGGTCAAGCTGTGGATCATCAACAGGCTGGATATGCCAGTGCCCACGCACATGCACAGTGGTGCGCTCTGGGTTCGGTAGTGGCAGGCAAAATAGGCTCCCTTTGAATGTCATGCAGTAGGAGTCACCCTTGCGAATAATCAGCTTCATGGCGACGCAAGACTCAATTTCGAGCCTGTTGTTGCCAGTAGCTTCCAGTGTGCCATATGAGACGATACCTAAGGAAATTGCCAAAGGGGTGATGATGCTTCAAATCACAATCGCCCCCTTCAAAGAACGGGCTACACAGCTGAACTGTTTTGCCAAATAGTACCCAGAATCCACCCGGAAGCTGTGAAGCATGCACCAGAGATAGAATAACTCAGTCTATCGAACAATGCTATCGCTCTCACCACGGCCAAATATGGTATGAGCCAACACGCGGTGCACGTACTTGATCACTGGGTTGCAAAGGCTAGATGCACGGGCCACGCGAGCGGAGTAAATGTGCTCATTAGTTATGGCACCCCAGAAGCCCTGCTCGCTGTACTCGGTAGGAACTATGTACACATGGTTCAGGAAAATCATAAATGCTGCATAACTGAGAAAGAGTGAGGGTGTGTTCTATGTTACCCAGATGGAAAGTCAGGTGGCCAGGATCATCTTCAAGAATCGTATCTACCTTTACTTCTAAAGAACTCAGAAATTCCAGCATCACTCCAACGTAGGTGGGAGAGAATAGTTGCTGGAACTGCTCCCAACCGACTGCAGCGTACATCATATCAACATCTTCTCGCAGTCCGAGTAGTTACAATGTACCTCTGTCAAGATACCTCGTGTTGAGCACTCGACGTTGACGCAACATCTGATAACGTTCCTGTTGCCCGGCGTTGCAAAAAATGATCCCGAACTTGTTCGGGGGAGAGACATATGGCATTTGTCGGCTGGTAGGCGTGGGTCCATGCCGAGACGAGGAGGATTCTGGAGTCACCAGTGGTGGCCGAAAAGATGGGGGAGTCGGCGACGGCTCATAGTCATCGTCATCAGTGGTTGACGAGTTGGAGAATGCCTACGTAGGTCGCGCGGTCTTCTTGGAAGCCATAGCTTTAGTTCTTGGAGGCATGGTGGCTAGAGAAGAACGGAGAGCGGCCGACAAGCTTTGGTGGGAGAGGATCCGGTCGGAGGTGCGAGAAGGAACGGAGGCGGTGGTGGATCGGCGGAAAGAAACTCGCAGAACAGGGAACGAGCGAAAACTGAGACCTGGGGTTGCTTAGAGAAGATACCAGAAAGGGGAACTTGGATCGAACCCTTGAGGACCTCCTTCGCGTTTTGAGGGGATGAGCAGGCGACGTGATCGATGGGATTTCAGCGTGATTGGAAGGCGATGGAAATCCCACGATCGATGGGATTTCAGCGAGATTGAGGGGACGAGCAGGCGGCGTGATCGCACGAGCAGGCGGCGCCTCGAGTCGTGCGATGGGAGGCTGAAAATACGGGTGAACCTGCCCGGGTTCACCTGTATGTGAAGTTTACTGATGTCGGGCTGTTGCTACAGAAGCACGGGTAAACCTGCTGGGGTTCACCAGCCCGTGAAGCATTCTGGGGTGGTTCCTTGAGTGAAGAAAAGATGGTGAACCCCGTGGGGTTCACCTGCCTATGAAGCTTACTGTTTGCTACTCTGGATGCGCTGGTACTATGCACTTCACGGGTGAACCCCATGGGGTTCACCAGGCCATGATGTGCACTGATATGCCCAAAAAATTCTGAAAAAATTCCATGTGCTCTATCGTCGTCCTACAACACAAAGAGACATTAAATTAGCAGCGATCCCCTTAAAAAAAGCAAAAATTATATAAGAAAGAAATTAGCAGCCTAAAATAATGTCTAAATCAATGCATGAAAGCTAAAAACAAGTAAAAACTTGGGTTGCCTCCCAAGCGCGCTGGTTTAAGGTCGGTAGCTCGACCATAAGAATTATCAGAGTGTCAAATCTGTGGGGTCTGAAAGAGCAAGAACTTCCTCTTTGTCGACCCGCTCGTCTTCGAAATAGTGCTTGAGATGGTGCCTGTTAACTGTGAAACTTCTAGTTCGTTTTGTCCAAATTGTGATGGCACCATATTGTTGAACTTTCTGAACTGTAAAAGGACCGGACCATCTCGTGCGAAGCTTTCCTGGAAATAGCCGAAGTCTTGAATTAAACAGAAGTACTTTATCCCCTTCACAAAATTATTTCTTTGCTATACGCTTATCGTGCCAAAACTTAGTGCGTGCTTTGTAGATCTTGGCATTTTCGTAGGCAAAAAGGCGCATCTCTTCTAACTCATCAAGTTGTAGCTTTCTCCTTTCACTGGCGTTCTTGAAGTTGAAGTTGATTTGCTTGACAACCCAATACGCCTTGTGCTCAAGTTCAATAGGTAAATGGTCTGATTTTCCATAGATAAGTTGGAAAGGAGACATACCGAGGGGAGTCTTGAATGCGGTCCTATATGCCCATAAAGCATATGGTAATTTCATTGCCCAATCCTTCCGTGATCGCAATACAGTCTTCTCCAAAATGTGTTTGATCTCTCTATTAGAGACCTCTACCTGACCACTAGTTTGAGGATGGTAGGGTGTGGCGATCTTGTGCTTTACACCATACTTTTTCAATAAAGCTCAAAACCTTTGCTCAATGAAGTGGGAGCCGCCATCGCTGATCAGAATGCGTGGAACTCCAAATTGGGGGAAAATAGTCCGCTTCATAAACTTCATAACGACTCTTGAGTCATTAGTAGCTTCAGTGGATACCTCAACCCATTTCGACACGTAGTCAACGACAACCAAAATATACCGTTTCCCACACGAAGAAGGGAAGGGGCCCATGAAGTCTATCCCCCATACATCAAAAACTTCTACTTCCATGATCTTGTGGAGCAGCAACTCATCTCTTTTTGAGAGGTTCCAATGCGTTGGCAGCTGTCACAAGTGGAAACAAAGTATTTAGCATCATGAAATATAGAGGGCCAATATAAACCTGATTGTAAAACTTTAAATGCTGTTTTAGAGGCCCCTGCATGTCCTCCATAGGGTGAAGCATGGCAATGGGTCAACACATCTTGTATCTCCACCTCTGGCACGCATCGTCTGTACAACCCGTCAGCACATCTCCAGTACAAATATGGCTCGTCCCAATAATAAAACTTCATGTCATGTAGAAACCTCTTCTTCCTCTGAAAAGTGAGATCAGGAGGAAAGATATTAGACACAATATAATTGACGTAGTCTGCATACCAGGAGACTTGTTGTTCCAACAAAGCATAGAGATGTTCTTTAGGGAACGTGTCATTAATTTCCAACCCTTCATTAGTTCCCTTGTCCGTGCCATGGTCAAGCCTGGATAGATGGTCAGCCACTAAATTTTCACTCCCCTTCTTATCCCTGATCTCTATATCAAATTCTTGCAAGAGGAGGATCCATCAAATGAGCCTTGGCTTTGCATCCTCCTTGTTGATCAAATATTTAATAGTTGCATGATCAGTAAAAATGATCACTTTTGAGTTAACTAAATAAGAACGGAATTTATCGAAAGCAAAGACAATCGCTAGCAGCTTTTTCTCCATGGTTGTGTAATTCATTTGGGCATCGTCGAGTGTTCGACTGGCATAGTAGATGGCGTGACGCATCTCATCCTTCCTCTGTCCCAAGACTACCTCGATAGTTTAGTCACTAGCATCACACATCAACTCAAAAGGTAGTGACCAATTTGGGGGTTGAATTACTGGAGCAGAAGTCAATGCCTCTTTGAGTTTTGAGAAGGCTCCCTCGCAATCCCTATCAAAGCAAAACATAGCATCTTTAGCAAGTAGATTAGTTAAGGGGCAAGCTATCTTAGAAAAATCCTTAATAAATCTTCTATAAAAGCCAGTGTGTCCAAGAAAACTCCTGATCCCCTTCACCGAAGTAGGCGGCTTAAGATTCTCAATAACTTCAATTTTTGCTCTATCCACCTCTATCCCTCTTTCAGAAACTAGATGCCCGAGGACGATGCCTTCCTAGACCATGAAGTGGCACTTCTCCCAGTTCAAAACTAGGTTCACCTCTTCACACCTCTGCAAAACCTTAGATAAATTAGACAAATAATGAAGAAAAGAGGAACCATACACAGAAAAATTGTCTATAAAAATATCCATGAAATCCTCATTAAAATCAGAAAATATGACCATCATTGCTCGTTGGAAAGTGGCTGGGGCATTGCAGAGGCCGAACGACATTCTTCTGTATGCGTATGTGCCATAGGGGCATGTAAAGGTCATTTTCTCCTAGTCGTCCATGTGGATAGGGATCTGAAAGAAACCTGAATAGCCATCCAAAAAGCAAAAGTAAGAGTTGTGCTATTACGACCCGCTTAGTAAGTAAACTATTTATTAACTTGGTGAGCCAATTTGCAACGTTGCCCAATCTATTAAAATGCTTAAGCCCAAGTTAACAATAGCAAGCCCACTAAGCCTTATGTATCATATAATATCTTCTCCCATATCCAATATGGGACTAATTTGGGGTATTATATGTGCGCTAATCTATCCAACATCTGATCTATAAATGGAAGAGGAAAATGATCTTTTCGCGTAGCAGAGTTCAACTTCCTGTAGTCAATGCACATCCTATATCCTGTAATTGTGTGCGTCGATATTAGCTCATTTGCTTCAGTCTTGATTACTATGACGCCACCTTTCTTGGGTACAACATGTACTGGACTTACCCAAGAGCTATCTAAAATTGGATGTATTACTCCAGCGTCTAATAGTTTGAGCACTTCTTTCTTCACCACATCCTTCAAGTGCGGGTTGAGTCGGCGCTGGAACTCCACAGAAGATTTGCTGTTGTCTTCCAATAGGATCCTGTGCATGCAAATAGAGGGGTTAATCCCTTTTATGTCAACTAATGAAGAACCTATTACCTTCCTAGGGAGACGAAGTTCATTTAGCAGTAATTCGGTTTGCTCCTTGTCCAACGCCTCTCTGACTATCACAGGGTATGTAAAATTATCTCCTAGAAACTCATATCTCAGAGTGCTGGGCAAGCTCTTGAGTTCGATTTTCTACTGCCCTTGATTCTCCTGATTTTCCTCTTTCTTGTCATCCGGGCATGCGTCGGCTTCCAGGAGTTCAACATATTTCTCAGCCTCTCCTTCATTATCTTTATCAACAGAGTTTGTTAGGGCAAGCTCCAATGGGTCTACTTCTTTCTTGAGGGATTCAACATCCTGCTTGACTTTTTCCACAATGTCCACGCTGTAGCATGTATGACGGAGTCGTAGACGCCAATGAGGGTTGCCCATCCCCTCCAGAAGACACTTGGACAGACTCCCCTAGACTAGATGACGAAGCCATGCAAATTTCGGCCCAAACGGAGCACTATAGGACCCGACACGGCCAGGCCGTGTTCCCCGACACGGCCATGCCGTGTTCCCCGACACGGCCAGGCCGTGTTCCCCGACACGAACGTGACACAGTAAGCCAGGTACACGAACGCCGACACGCCCCTTGACACGGCCGTCCCACACCCTGTAAACGCCTCGGCCGAAGTCCCAGATTCCAATCATGGCCGTGTCTCCCAACACGGCCAAGCCGTGTTCAGCGAGCCCGAGAACTTCACGGCCTCAGCTTCACCTGTGAAAGTCTCAGGAAAATCTACCGCAGCCCATCACGGTCGTGTCTCCCAACACGGCCATGCCGTGTTTGCATTGCCCAGGGGCGCCGAGCCCGACACGCACCCAGCCAGGGCCGTGCCACCGCCCGTGTCCGCCTCGGTCCAGAAATTAGACACTGAACACGGCCGTGTTCAGCCCCAGAAAATGCAAAGATGTCGTTCTTCATCCCATTCGACGCTCACAACGGTCCTCGCACCCCCAGACCGTTTTGTCGGCTCGATGAGCCCCTCTCTGGCCATGACATTCCCCATCCGCTCCATCCACGTGGCCTCCCCAGCATCATCGGAGCCTCTCCACCCCATCAACATACCAAGGGGGCCGCCCCAAGACCCGACACAGGATCGCTACAACAACTGAGTCCTCAACTTGGCCCAAGAGACCGCCACCAATGTTCAAAACTAACCCACGATCAGCCGCTTCTGTTGCTTCATCGTGGCCTGCTCGAAGATGGTGTAGCCCACCGACGTTGCCCCATTCAGTGGCCCAACTCCCTAGATCACGCGCTCCAACCTATCGGCATATTCCCCTGTAGTAGTTGGTAGTTACTTTTGCTTGTTAGATAACTTTTCATGTTGTTAGAGGGTATCTTGGCCTTCTTTTAGTTAGTTAGGGCTGGTTGTCTTATTCAACAAGCCCCATGTGAGAGTCATGTGTTCCTCCCCTCCCTCTTCATCTATAAAAGAGGGCTGAGGGTTGTGTTAGTTTTTAGCTTTGTTGTAGTAGTCGCCTTCCCCGCGCAAGGCCTAGGTCCAGCAAACTCCGAGGAGCTCGCCTAGAGTTCTCTCGCCTCTTGTAATTCTGCACTTACTATTTTCAATCAAAACATCCGGGGAACCCTCCTTGGGCTCTGGGTCCTTTTCAACATCCTCGCATTCGGCTTCAGGTCTTGGGCTTGCGAAGCATCTCCCCCGTAGCATCGTGAAGGCTCAAATCGCGCGCGCTTGCTAAACGAAAATTGGTTCTACAAGAGAGGTGAGTAATTTCCTTAATTTTTGAATCATTGCTCTCTCTCCACGCGTTGGGTATTGCTCAAGGAACGTCTTCTCGCTGTTCTCATCGATTTTCTCATGGCTCTCTCGTTAGCACGAGTTTCACTTCCCTCGTCTCAAGACCCTCTCTCACTTTCCGCATCATCGTCTATTCCCCTTAGAGTGTGGAACTAAGGACCCCCCTACACCCGCTGCGTCAATTTTGGTATCAGAGGGAGGTTGGAGCTAACTCTTGTTTAGCTCCGCCGGTCTCTTCATTGCATTTCATTCGACTTCTTCGGTTTTGATTTCTGCATCCATACGCATTTTCGGCATCATGACCACTAGATCAGGCACCTCATATCAGAACCCATCTACCCAAGTGCCCGCCTCGATTGTCCACACGCTTGGAAGCAATGGAGACCATGTTTCAGCGTCTAATGTCGTCGGTCCAACATCTTACGGACCAAGTAGTGGAACTCCAATCTAAACCTGCTGAGGGTCAGCCCTCATTTAGCGCTCCACCTCCATTGGCCCCGCTGCACATGCAAGCCATCGAGTCTCCCCGGTTCAACCCATTTGCTGAAGAGTCCACGTGGGCTGAGGAGGCTCCTCCCCCACGTCGCCCACCTCCGCGCAGCCGCGAGGATGACGAGGTCCGCCGGCTCACGCTCATTGACCCACCTATCTTCAACGGTAGTCTTGACCCCCGCACCTTCCTTGATTGGGCGGCTGCTATAAATAATTACTTTGAGTGGAGTGCCATGTCCGACCACCTTAAGGTTAGCTACGTGAGTCTTTTACTCACCAACCCCGCTCGGTTGTATTGGACCAACGTAGAGCGTCAACTTGTTGATCAGCGTCTTCCCCCCATCACTCGGTGGGAGGAGATGTGTTACCGGTTGAAGGAGAAGTATGTGCCCCCTACCTATAGATAGCAGCTCCTAGATACCTATTATGCCATCACCCAAGGCTCCGACTCCGTCGACGAGTACCATACTCGCTTCGATGAGCTCGGCATTCGGTGTAAACTTAAGTAAGATACGGTCTTCACCTTGTCCCGCTTCAAGCGCGGACTTTGCGATGAGATCCATCGCTTGCTGCCCTCTCACGGCCTTGACTCGGTCATCTTGACCCTTCACCATGCTCGCGATATCGAGCGGGACCTGCGTTCCACGCGCACTCGCATAGAGTCGGGCCCCCTGTGTCGCCCAGCCTACACGCCTTCGGTGCCTGCCCCACCTCCTCGGGTAGAGATGACACCTCGTCTGAACCCCACGGGCCCTCGTCAGCCCCCACGTGACGCTCCCCGCGACGCGCTACCCCCTCGCTTGTCTTGGGGGGAGAAGGGCAAGGCGCCCGTCTCCACCATTCCGCCCGGTCCTTGGCGGCATTGCGGTCAAACCGGTCACTTCAACTGGGATTGTCCGCGTCGTTCCCTACACATAGCGGCCGCTCTGCGTGACCCATACCCATAGTCCGCTGCCCCTCTTGCGCCTACCTCGACCCAAGAGGTTGGCCCACAGTGTTACTCCGACGAGGAGTCGAGCCCACACCCTACCTTGGTAGTACGCTGCACCCTTGTCCACACCCCTCCTCCGTCCGAAGATTGGAAGCGTACGAGTATCTTTTACACTTACATCAAATGTAACGGACACTCGTGTAAGATTGTGATCGACGGAGGTAGCAACCTCAACGTCGTCTCTCGGACGGCGGTCACCCATTTCGGTCTTACCCTAGAGCCCCATCCGCGGCCGTACTCGATCGCTTGGGTCGATACGACTAGCCTCCCCATCACCCACCGATGTCAGGTCCCCATCTACTTTGGAGATTACTCAGAGAAGGTGTGGTGCGACGTCGCTTCCATGGACGTCGCCCACGTCCTTCTTGGCCGCCCTTGGCTCTACGACCGCGATATGATCCATTACACCCGGTCCAACACTTACGTCTTCCACCACGGGGAACGTAAAATCTGTTTGACCCCAGCTCTGCCCAGGGAGTTGCGGGCCTCCACGTCCAAGGGTGTCATTACACCCATGCCTCCGGTCCGACCCGCACCCAAGGCCGTCGCCTTGGTCCGACCTAGCTCCCTTGTCCAAGAAGCCCATGAGACCAACGTGGTCTATGCCCTCATGGTCTGCGAGGTCTCCCCCGCGCCCTCGCCTCCTCCGGCCCCTTTGCTGACGGAGGTTGCTGCCTTGTTGGAAGAGTTTTTCGACATCTCCCTGGCCGACTTGCCCATAGACCTTCCCCCGGACCGTGACATCCAGCATGTCATTGATCATGTCCCCGGGGCATCTTTTCCCAATCTTCCCCATCACCGTCTCAACCCCACTGAGCACACGGAGCTCAAGCGTCAGGTTGACGATCTTCTTACCAAAGGCTTCATTCGTGAAAGCCTCAGCCCTTGTGCCGTTCTAGCCCTTCTCACGCCCAAGAAGGATGGTTCATGGCTGATGTGCATTGATTGCCACACAATCAATCGCATCACGGTCAAGTACCGATTTCCCATTCCACGGTTGGATGACATGCTTGACCTTATCTCCGGCGCGTGTTGGTTCAGCAAGCTTGACCTCCGGAACTGGTACCTGTTGTGATCCGAAAGTGCACGGATACTCGAAGTAATAAAGAAAGATATCGAACCATAGAGACCTTATTGTTAAGTACCAAATAGTTGTATTCTCGCTAGCTAAGTAAACCAAATATGATGCAAAAATCAACGGAAAGAGTGTAAAGTAAATTAGAGAGATAAATATGGGACTAGGGTTTCATCCACCTTGATTTCAATGATTAGATATAAATAAAAGGTCGTCAGTCTAATTTTATCATGATAAAGACTTAATTTACTTCATAAAGGGATCATCTCACTTTCCTGCAGTTAATCATACAGGGACCAATCCTTGGTTTCGCGCAAGACTTATCCCAGGCTAATGATAAGTAAATCATCAATCAATGAACTCAATGATCACTTTCGTGCATCCGAGTTCTAGGTTGATAATCTCTAGTGGAATCTCAAGGATCACTTTCGTGCATCCGAGCCTCAACACTAGTTTTACTCATGAATCTCCAACGTTTCGATCCTCACTTTCGTGCAAGATCTCCACGTTTGACAAATAGACATCGATCTATAGATTCATGTTATAATTATGGCAATTATTCTACTAGAATAGATCAAGTTGGATCTAACCTAAGGAAGGGTTCCTAACATGCAATTCTAGGGTTCTGAATTCTCAAGCAATTACCTTTCAGTTAATAGCGAAAATTCTAAAAAACATAATTAGTAATATGGATCTATAGAGAGTCTAAGCACAAATATCATATGAGCAAAATCATCATAATAAAACTGTTCTGACGAAAATATGAGTTATCTAATCATTAAGAAATCAAAGTGAATTACACCCATGTCCCAAACATGTTTAAGCTTGCATGGAGAAGAAAATACAATAATTCATGGCGATCAGAAATCAAAAATCAAAGGAAAAGAAAAGTTAAGAAAATACAGCACGACAGTGAAATATTTCACAGCCGTATTTTGCAATTTCAACGATGAATAGTGTCAGCGCCTCTTCTTTCTTTGATTTATCCTCCAATTGATCTACTTTTGCTCTGAAACTTCTTTAGTGTCCTCCTCTCCTCCCGGCGAAGAGTCTATGAGAAAATCACGGCCGAAGGTGTTCTCCACGCCTCTCGGCGTGAAGCCAAACCCTAACCGCCTCTCTGACAATTGCTCTCTCGACACGTGATCAAAATTTCCTTTTTGGTGCTTGTGTCTTCTCCTCTTAACGATGAGTCCGCAGCAACTTTCGGATCTCAATTTGGAGCTCTGGATCAAAAGTTATGGGTCGCACAAGAATCGGACCCGTAAAAATCGTGTTTTTGAGTGTAATTACGGTACCGTAAAATAGATTATGGTAGTGCTGTATTTTCTGGGCAACTTTCTGGTCAAAAATTGCTCAAAATATGGTACCATAAAATAGTTTACGACAGTGCCGTAATTTCGGCGAATCTCTCCAAAATACGGCCCGTGTAATTCTTTACGGCAGTGCCGTAAAATTAGGAAAAACTTCTGTTTGGAAAACTCTCCAAATTACGGCAGGTGCTCTGATTTTACGGTAGCGTATGAAAATACGATACCGTAAAATAGGTTACGGCACTACCGTATTTTGGCTGATTTGCTCCGTTTTGCATGAAATTTCTTAGGTGATCTTCTCTTGATGATGGTAACTCTTTCATGTCTTTGATTTTGCTTGAAAATGCCTCAAAATAGTGTCTTTTTATCTGAAAAACATGAAAAACCAAAATAGAAGTAGACTTTGCAATATTCGATGAATTTAGCATAAAAATAAGCAAAAAGATCAGCAATTTAGTATGAAAAGATACATAAAATGATACAAAATATACTATATATTTTGGTGTCATCAAAATACATAAGGCTCAAACTTTGCTTGTCCTCAAGCAAAAATCAAAACTTGATTAAAAGAATAACCTTTTCATGCTCAATAAATTTCTAAAATACAATCATCAATGAAAAATTCCATCAATTGTTTCACAAAACTTCAAATAAACATATCATTCTAAGAATTCAATCCTCTAGATCCACAACTCAATCAAATAAAACTTTGCAACTTGTATAATAAATAGAATTTTCAATCTCATGATTTCACCTAGTTCTCAGTTCAAATCTATCATGCTTTTGTTTACAGTAATTAGGTTTCCAAGATCTTTTTCCGCACATTTTTTTTTATGTATTTTCTTTGTTTTTGTAAAGATGGCATGTACCCACATAGATGCACACTTTTTATTTTGACTTCAACTCTTTCTTCGGTACCACTGTCAATTTTACACAGTGCCAAGTAGAAGAGTCTTATTATTTTTCACACTCATTATGTTTTATGCATAGACTTCAACCCCTGTCTTAGGTACCACTATCAATTTTACATAGTGCCAAGTAGGGGAGTCTCTCACTATTTTTATGGATCTTGGATTCTTCCTTCCCAACAAATAGCAAAATAGACTAAACATCTACTAGGCTGATCAATTGATATCAATTCACAAATCATACTCATATACTTATTTTATTCAAAGGAGTAGTTTCACCTTTAGATTTTATTCATCAAATAATACATCTACCCAAAATTTCATGCATCAACCAATGTCAAATTTCAAAAGATAGATATGCATTGAAGAAATAAATCTAACATGATAGGTTTCTTTCTAATCACTGTCATGAACACATTCATCATCAATCAATCAAGTCCTCAACAATATAAAACAAGAATATACTGATCATCACCACAAAACCTCATTGAAAAGAAAAACAAGCATGTGAAATAGAATAGCAGTGGCGGCGGTCACAGAGGTGTAGAAGCATCAAACTCAACAATCATGAGATGTAAAGTGATATATTCACATAAGGCTTAGACAATGCAAAGGATGTAAAGTGATAGATCTAAGAGAAGAAAAGTGTAGACAATCATATCAAATCAAATAATCACAGGGAAGTGCAAACAATACTGACAAAACTATATAGCAGGTTCTGACCGAAAATACATAAGGCTCAGATCAAAAACAGTGTTGGGGTAGATGCTGCAAGGTCCAAAGATGTGCCTTTTTTTAAAATTTTACCTGCAAATTTAAGGTACATAAGGCTCAGTCTGAAAATAATAATGATAAAAATAATTTTCTCAAAGAAGAGTCAGAGATGTCGCCGGAGGTCTGAAGAGGATGCCGGTGGAAATAGTCGAGCAGGCAAGAAGCAGAGGGTGAACAGAGGCTAGCTGAAAAGCTGCTGTCAATGATGATGATGCCGATAGTAGATTGAGTAATCTCTAGTGGCCTGCTAGAGATCACAGTCCTGGAGGTGAGATCGTCGGCCAGTGGGTGTGAAAGATAGCTCTGCAAGAATAGAAAATCAGTCACTAATGAATATTCTACTGCATAAATAAAATAAATGGAATAAGAGGCAGCAAAAGAAGTAAGAATCTGCAGATGGTATAATCCAGTGTCGACGGCTGGATACAGTGATGTCAGAGGCAGATGCAGTGGTGGCTAGAAGTGGAAGACAGTTGCTCTTGAAGATTTCTGAATTTGGATGCAAAATAAACAATAACTGATAGAAAGCAAACTGTGCAGTTTTTGAATTTTTTATGAAAAGTTGCCATACCCTAGAATAAAATTTAATGATCCAAATAGAAAATGGACAGAACCAAGTTGTAGAATAAGATATGTTCTTTTTAGACGTATGAAAATTAAAGGATCAAAATCTGTTAGGAATTTAGGGAATCAACAGAAAGAAGGCTACTCAGATTACAAAACTGCAAAAACTGCACAAAAATTAATCAAATTTGAAAAGTTACCATGTGTCCAAGAATGATCAGAAAATATTTTCATGAAAATAACTATTCCATAAGATAGAATGACACATGTTCTTTCAATTCCAAGTGAAAAATCTGGGTTTCAAGTCACCGAAACATCTTAAAAACTGGCAGCAAAAGTCCTAGTCAGAATAGTCAGAAAAAACTACTGCAGAAATTAATCATAATCAAAAAGTTACTATGTGTTTTAGAATGATCCATGAACTTTAAAATTCAAAAAAAATATTCAGATGATAGACAAAGATGAGTACTTCGATGTTGTGCCAAAGAACAAAATTTTTCTTAAACCAGTTTCTTAAAATCGCAGCAAGAAAACACCTACTCAATAAGCAGAAAGCAGCTTTAAAATACGGTACCGTGAAATGCTTTACTGCAGTGTTGTATTTTTCAAAGAACTCTCGGAAAAAAAATCACTCAAAAATACGGTACTGTGTAAAACAATATGGCCCTACCATAAAAATCACAAAACTTTCTGTCGAAAACGTGCCGAAAATACGGTACCGTAAAAAGGATTACGACAGTGCCGTATTTTGCGCCAAAAATTATTTTTCCCTGCAAAAGGAGAAGAAAAATTAATTCTAAAAATAAACAAAAATAAAAAAAACTAAGCTAAACAAGAGTGCTTGGGTTGCCTCCCAAGAAGCACTAATTTTAGGTCCATAGCCTGGCCAAAAATCAAAAATCATGGTGAAGCAGGTGAATCAGTTCCAAAGTAAAGAGCAAATAATTTTCTGCATTTTCTTTGTCCAAAAAGCTTAGCCACTAATCCAAAAATCCAGAAATTCATATAAATCACAATCAAAGTGGCTTTCTTAAATATGTAGAAATTTAAATCATACTTCTCAAATCCACTCAAAGAAATCTTTATGATCTTCCTATGTTTATCAAAAAGCAAAATCATGAGTCCTTTCTTCAGATTAATATTTTCAATAGCAATAAGAAAAGGACTTTGATCAAAAGAAACAAGTATTGGATCATCGAAATAATTTTTATGTCTTTCATTAGATTCCTCAATAAAACATAATTTTTCAATAAAATCAGAAGAGTGAACAATAGATATGGGCAAAGTGTCATCATGGTGAGATTCATCAGTGTTTGTAAAATTCAAATCTTTTTCAAATTCCTCATGCACATCATCAAATAATTTGTCAATTTCAAAATTATCATGAAAATCAAAGTGAGACTATTCTAAATCAATCCCCTCATGTTTTTCCACAAATAATTCATCATCAGAAGAGTCAAAATCATAATCATAAGAAAAAGAATTAATAGAATCAGAGTTAACCACAAGAGATTTATCATTAATTTCAAAAATATCACCAAAATCACAGTGGGGTTCATTAATGTCTATAATTTTTGAACCTTCATCATGCTCATCAGATTTAACCATATATAAATTTACATCAAAATCAGAATTATCATCAAAAGAAGGTTTTTCAATTTCAATTTTTTCAACCTTTTCCTCAAATAAATTATCAGATGAATCAATTTCACAACAATCAAAATCGAAAGGAAATTCATTAATATTCACATAAGGCTCAATCTCAAAACAATCATGATCACAGGGGGAATTTTCTAAATCAAGTTCCTCAGTTTCAAACTCAAATAAACAATCTTGTTGTGCTCTCTAGGTTTCCAAAATTTTAGAATTAGCAGTTAAAGATTCTACCCGAGAAGCAAATTGACTTATCATTCCTTTGAGATCCTCAAATTTTTTATTTTGACGTGTCATAAATTGGTTTTGATTTGACATGAATTTTTCAAGCATAGTTTCTAACTTAGATTCTTCAGTGTCTTTAAAGTATGGTTCAGAAATGTGATTTGAGCAATCATCATACAAAGAAGTTTGGTTTTCCCATCTAGAATACAATTGATAAGATTCTTCCCATGATAAATTAGGATTTAAAAATGGGCAATCAGAGGAACAATGATCAAAATATCCACATATATCACATCTAACAGGGGAACAAGATTTCATAGCAGGGTGCATATTAAAAGTGTCTAATTTATGAGCCAAATAATCTAACTTATCTGCAACAGTGCACCATGAATCATCTTCATACCTTCCTTGTGGCATGTGTACCTCATCTCTTTCAGTTGCCCATGAGTAGTGATTAAAAGACGTCTCTTCAAAACAGAAAGATTATCCAACACCAATCAATTAGAGAATTTTTTTTTTCAGAATATATAAAAAAATAGAAAATATAAAACACAAGCAAATTCACAAATTTTAGAAATCACAGTTCTGTCACAACTGTGAAAATCCAAAACCTGCAAAAAAAAAAGTTAAATCTAAAACAAATAAAACTTAGTCTAGCAATACTAACAACTATTTTGATATTAACAAAACTATGGTCCCTGGCAACAGCGCCAAAAACTTGATAGGTTTCCGCAAGTGCACGGAGTTATCGAAGTAATAAAGAAAGATATCGAACCATAGAGACCGTATTGTTAAGTACCAAATAATTGTATTCTTACTAGCTATGTAAACTGAATATGATGCAATAATCAACGGAAAGAGTGTAAAGTAAATCAGAGAGATAAATATGGGACTAGTGTTTCATCCACCTTGATTTCAATGATTAGATATAAATAAAAGGTCGTCAGTCTAATTTTATCATGATAAAGACTTAATTTACTTCATAAAGGGATCATCTCACTTTCGTGCAGACAATTATGCAGGGACCAATCCTCGCTTTTTCGCAAGACTTATCCCAGGCTAATGATAAGTAAATCATCAATCAATGAACTCAATGATCACTTTCATGCATCCGAGTTCTAGGTTGATAATCTCTAGTGGAATCTCAAGGATCACTTTCGTGCATCCGAGCCTCAACACTAGTTTTACTCATGGATCTCCAACGTTCCGATCCTCACTTTCGTGCAAGATCTCCACGTTTGACAAATAGACATCGATCTATAGATTCATGTTATAATTATGGCAATTATTCTACTAGAATAGATCAAGTTGGATCTAACCTAAGGAAGGGTTCCTAACATGCAATTCTAGGGTTCTGAATTCTCAAGCAATTACCTTTCAGTTAATAGCGAAAATTCTAAAAAACATAATTAGTAATATGGATCTATAGAGAGTCTAAGCACAAATATCATATGAGCAAAATCATCATAATAAAACTATTCTGACGAAAATATGAGTTATCTAATCATTAAGAAATCAAAGTGAATTACACCCATGTCCCAAACATGTTTAAGCTTGCATGGAGAAGAAAATACAATAATTCATGGCGATCAGAAATCGAAAATCAAAGGAAAAGAAAAGTTAAGAAAATACAGCACGGCAGTGAAATATTTCACAGCCGTATTTTGCAATTTCAACGATGAATAGTGTCGGCGCCTCTTCTTTCTTTGATTTCTCCTCCAATTGATCTCCTTTTGCTTTGAAACTTTTGTGGTGTCCTCCACTCCTCCCGGCAAAGCTTCTGGGTGAAAATCACGGCTGGAGGTGTCCTCCACGCCTCTCAGCGTGAAGCCAAACCCTAACCGCCTCTCTGACAATTACTTTCTCGATACGTGATCAAAATTTTCCTTTTCGATGCGTGTGCCTTCTCCTCTTAAATACGAGTCTGCAACAACTTTCAGATCTCAATTTGGAGCTCTGGATCAAACGTTATGGTTCGCGCAAGAATCGGACCCATAAAAATTGTGTTTTTCAGTGTAATTACGGTACCGTAAAATAGATTACGGTAGTGCTGTATTTTCTGGGCAACTTTATGGTAAAAAATTTCTCAAAATACGGTACCATAAAATAGTTTATGGCAGTGCCGTAATTTCGGCGAATCTCTCTGTTCTGAAGCGCTCCAAAATACGGCCCGTGTAATTCTTTACGGCAGTGCCGTAAAATCAGGAAAACCTTATGTTTGGAAAACTCCCAAAATTATGGCAGGTGCTCTGATTTTACGGTAGCGTATGAAATTATGGTACGGTAAAATAGGTTATGGCACTACCGTATTTTGGCTGATTTGCTCCGTTTTGCATGAAATTTCTTGGGTGATCTTCTCTTGATGATGGTTACTCTTTCATGTCTTTGATTTTGCTTGAAAATGCCTCAAAATAGTGTCTTTTTACCTGAAAAATATGAAAAACCAAAATAGAAGTAGACTTTGCAATATTCGATGAATTTAGCATAAAAATAAGCAAAAAGATCCTCAATTTAGCATGAAAAGATACATAAAATGATACAAAATATATTATATATTTTGGTGTCATCAGTACCACCAGGTCCGCATCTGCGAAAGTGATGTGTGGAAGATGACCTTCAAGATGAAGGACGGCCTTTACGAGTGGCTTGTGATGCCCTTCGCCCTTACCAATACGCCCTCTACGTTCATGCGTCTCATGAGTCAGACGCTTCGGCCCTACATTGGGAAGTTTTTGGTCGTCTACTTTGACGACATCCTCATTTACAGTCGCACCCATGATGACCACCTTGAGCACCTTCGGTTGACCTTTGAAATTCTGCGCAAGGAACGCTTGTTCCTTAACGCCAAGAAATGTTCCTTCCTTGAGTCGCAAGCTCAGTTCTTGGGGTTCATTGTGTCCGACCAAGGCCTCATGGTCGACCCCGCCAAGGTGGAGGCCATTCGCTAATGGCCGGAACCCGAGTCCATTACTGAGGTCCGTAGCTTCCTCGGCCTCGCGGCCTTCTATCGCCGCTTCATTAAGGGGTTTAGCACCATCGCTTCTCCTATGACGGCCTGCACCAAACATGAGGCCTTCGCATGGACCCTTGCGGCTAGTCGTGCCATCGCCACCCTCAAAGACATCATGACCTCGGCCCCGGTCCTCCGTCTCCCTGACTTCTCGAAAGTTTTCAAGGTCGCGTGCGATGCCTCTGGCACCGGCATCGGCGGAACCCTTAGTCAGGAGGGCCACCCCGTAGCCTTCTTCAGCGAGAAGCTGAACGAGGTGCGACAGCAGTACTCCACTTACGACAAGGAGTTCTATGCCATCGTCCAGTCCCTCTATCAATGGTGTCACTACCTCCTACACAAGGAGTTCATTTTTTTCAGTGACCACCAGGCCCTTTCCTTCCTTACCGCGCAAAAGGAAATTGCCCCTCGCCATGCGAAGTGGGTCAAGTTTCTTCCGCAATACACCTTTGTGATCACCCACAAAGCCGGAAAGGAAAATGTGGTGGCCGACGCCCTCAGTCGTGTCCGATCTCTGTTGTGTGTCTTGTCCACGTCGATCCCCACGTTGGACCACATTCGCACCGACTACACTGACTGCCCTGATTTTGGTTCGACCTTCGCTCGGCTCCTTGCCGATGACCCCCCGGACTTGCCTTACCGTCTCCACGACGGTTATCTTGTGTTCGGTAATTGGTTGTGTTCCTCGGTCCACTCTCCGCGAGCACCTTCTGCTCAAGTTGCACGACGGTGGTGCCACCGGGCACCACGGTCGCGATAAGACCCTCGCTTTGGCCGAAGACTATTTCTTCTGGCCCACTCTTCGTAAGGATGTCGATAGGGTCGTTTGCCATTGTGGCACGTGCCAACGTGCCAAGCCCTGTCCTGCCAATAACGGGCTCTACACCCCACTCCCTGTCCCTAAGGGTCCTGATAGGTATCCGCAAGTGCACAGATTTATCGAAGTAATAAAAGATTATCGATCCCACGAGGATCTGGCGCTCAAGTACCGATTACACGATTGATCTATATCTAGACGATTCAAATGATGGTTTTTTGTTTTGGAAACTTCTAAGTACAAATTAAAAGAAACAGAGGTAGTGTTTTTGGCAAAAATCAATTCAGATAAAAATCAGGACTCAGGGTTTCACCGCATTGACGATTATGAATTTAATAAAAATAAACCTTTGATTAGATAATTATAGTTTTGAAAGGGATTTTTTCTAAGGTACAGATTACCTCCTCTCGAAGCGTAATCCGGTATCTGTTTACATTAATTGCTTACTCTCATGACAATTAACATAAATAGACCCATTAAGTTCTATGAAAAACTGATAGCCCTTCCGCAAGTATACAGACTATCGAAGTAATATAAATGTATCGATCCCACAGGGACCAAATACCAAGTACCGACTGATTCTGTTTTCACAAGCTAGACAATCCTTTGATGGTTTTGAAATGGTTGCTAAGATCTAAGCTAAGCTAAATAAGAAAGCAAAGTGACTAAAGAGGAAAGCTAAGTAATAGCACGACGGAAGATATAAGGATTGCGCTAAATCAGAGCTAAGGTCCACCACCTTGGAACGTTATGCGCGGATGAATAACTAAATAGAATTTCCTATTTGCTAAGTCCTAAGGTAATCCAAAAGGTATGCGTTGTCCTCTCCCGAGGATGCGACGAGGTGC
This sequence comes from Costus lasius, assembly GCA_027563935.2. NCBI lineage: Eukaryota > Viridiplantae > Streptophyta > Magnoliopsida > Zingiberales > Costaceae > Costus > Costus lasius. The sequence continues at coordinate 25,389,089 of CM050451.1, read as the reverse complement.
TTACCAGGCTAGATGTCTACCTCTGTAGTGCACTAACCCAGGCAAGCCCAATGAGCTCCGGACTGTGTATACTATCTCATCATTTGAGTTGTCCTCTCCCAAGGATGCAACAAGGTGTTTACCAGGCTAGACGTCTACCTCCGTAGTACGCTTAGCCGAGTAAACCCTTTAAGCACAAGATAGTATACACTACCCGTATGCAATCACCCACTCCCGTGTGATGATTGACACACCCCTACCTAGGCTTTCCAATATCCAGATGTGCCTCCCGACAGTACCAGATATCCAATATAAGAAGATAGCAAAATGACATACTTCATTCAACAAGTGCAACTAGGTAAAGTAGAACAATCTAGGGTTAACAAAATAGAGTTAGCATCCACACATAAATCATCCAAGAGGCTTCCCCTAGCCCCGAAACAAAGTTAAGCTACAATGTTCATGATCCAAGGCAAAGCATAAAACAATCCCAATACACCATCCATGGAGCAACGAGTAGAACAAGATAAATGAAGAGAGGGTGATAGGACTCCCTCAAGGAGGAAGAATCCGCTTGAAGCTTCTGGAGCTCCCGCCGCCAGAGGTCTCCCCACAGATTCGATGAGCTCAGGTTCCCTGCTCCTCGCTCAGCCGCCGCTTCCGCCTACGTGCTCGTCCTCCTAAAAAATCGTCCACCGAATCCCTCTCTATTCCTTACGTGAATAAGGCGAATTCCTCTTCTGCCCCTTTGGAGCCCTCTATCTGACGTGGATAAGGCGAGGGGTAAAGTCTAAAAAAATCAACATCGGGTGACACAGAAGCCACGGGTGTGATTCCGGTCGCTGGGTGGATCATGGTTCTTGCCAAGAATGCTGATCCAGCTGAAAACAGGCGCATTCCCTCGGTTTTTCCCTCAAATGATGCAAAAACACGAACGAGTGTAGATTTCGAAGATAATGCAATAAATCCATGTAAATTAGGTGTAAATGTCGAAATAGTAAAGATTTAACAATGAAAATAGCATATAAATCTCTATATAAAAAGTACTTAACAAAAACCATGTTAATCCTTCAAACGAATCCAAACTACTCTTGTGATTGGATTCGTAGGTTTGAAAAGAATAGATCTGACGTTCCGATCCACCTCTCGATCCATCTCGCAACGTCTAGGACGTAAAATTACGTGGCCAAGGTAAATTACAGAATAAACACAATTCTAATCAAATCAAATCTATAAAATTCATGTAAAAGATTTAAAACAATATATTCAATCCACAAATCATCAACGGGCTATTCCCCAAATCCCAAAAATAGAGTTTACTCGTTCATATTCAAAGCAAACATCATGTTCATCGATGAATTACACATGTAATCTCTCAAAAATAATGCAAAGAGACACTAGGAAAGTAATTAGAACTCTTCCCCTTGATCTGGTGATGAAGATGAAGTGATCACGCTCCTCCTTTGCGTGATCTCTCGCTTGATTTCTTCCCTAGAATTAAATCTCGCCATCGCCGCCGCCTCCTCTTGTTTTTGTGCCTTGAAGCCCCCGAAACCTTTCCAAATCCCTTCCTTTTATAGTCTAATCAGTATAGAACCCATCTAGGAAGGTTTCTAGAGAGTTTGGTTCAATTCTGGTTCGGTTTGGAGTCGAATCGAGTGAAAAAACCCGAAAGGTGGACGTTTTTACGGCCTGTGATGAAATTATGGTCGAGGCCATAATTGTTGCTGTGTGTGCAGCGCCTTTGTTCACAGAAAGTTCCATGAAAGTTTCTGTGGAGTTTTTAACTTAGTCGTTGTTCGTCGCCCTTCAATGCCAAAATTACGACCGGCCCAAAATTACGGCCAAGGCTGTGAAAATCGTAATCTCCACCCTTTTCGCTCCAAATTTGTCGTGTAAGTTCGTAGTTTCCTCGGAATTCATATTATTGCTTCAAATCTCCCAAAATCCATCATTTTTTAGCCTTTTTACCTACATTTTCATAAAAACCAAAAAAAGTGAAGATTCCATGCAAAGTGAAGTAAAAACATTAAAAATTGCATAAAATCATTCAATTAAGCCTAAAATATGATATAAAATATAGGCAAAAACATGGTGTAAATGCAACGCATCAGGTCCATGGCTGGACATCAGCATCGACTTCGTCCTCGGACTTCCCGCTCGGCTTCGCGCCACTACTCCATCTTTGTTGTCGTGGACCGCTTCTCCAAGATGGCACACTTCGTACCATGTTCCAAGACAGCCGACGCCTCTCATGTCCCCCACATTTTCGTCTAGGAGATTGTACGGCTTCATGGGCTTCCCCTCACTATTGTCTCCGACCGCGATACCCGATTTGTTGGTCATTTTTGGAAGTCCTTGTGGACCCTCCTTGGGACCACTCTCAAGTTCTCCTCTGCATACCACCCGCAGACGGACGGTCAGACGGAGGTTGTGAACCGTAGCCTGGGTAACCTTTTGCGTTGTTTAGCCGGTGATTTCCCACGCCATTGGGCTGATCATCTCTGTATTGCCGAGTTTGCATATAACAGCGCCTCCCACTGCTCTACGAGGCTGAGTCCTTTCCAAGTCGTTCTCGGGCACCAACCTAGGAAACCCATATGTTAGGGAATACCGGGTGTAATTTAAAATTTTGCAATCCCAGGACGCAGCGGAAGAATCATTACACCCGAAACATATTCCGTTCCCAAGGATCCATGCGAGAGAGAAAACACAAGGATGTGTTAGAGATGTACCTCTTTTGCTTGCCTAGATGTCGAAGCCATGTTGAAGGCGCCCAAGTGTTCGCCCTCCACAAGTATCCACGCGCCGACTCCTTGATCGTTGCTCCCTTCCATGTTGAAGGCGCCCAAGGGTTCCTTCACTTCTCTTGCGCCACCTCCAAGGATCATGCGCCAACTGCAAGGAAGATGCCGCCAACTCTTTATCCTCTTCATTCCAAGAGAAGAGGGAGAAGAAGAGTTTCGGCCTTGAGGAAGATCAAGAGGAAGTTGCGCCACCAAGTCCTTCTCCAAGTCACGCCAAGAGGAGAGGAAGGAGAAGACTTGCGGCCACCAGTAGGAAGAAGGGTTGCACCACCTTGATGTTGTCGCCCTTTGCCCTTGCTCTCGCCTCTCTATCTGTGTTCACGTCACTAAGCATTCAAACTCTAGAGGGGGCGACAAGGGGTCCTATAAATAGGACTAGAGGCGGTTTGGGCAAGGGCTAGGATCATGCCAAGTGTATGGCTAGGATGAGGTGTCTTGAGGCAAGGAAAGTCTCCAAGACTTTACCATAAACCTCATTCAACCTATCCATAAATGTCCAAGCACTATATCAGCCCAAGACATGCCTCAAATGCATTCTTACCATCAAAGGAGAAGTGCCTAGGCGCAACATGTATGAGGAATTCGGCTAGGGTGGTGTCTTGGGAGAAACTAGGGTTTGAGGTAAGGTAAGTCTCCAAGACATTACCATATACCTCTTCCCTATATCCTTATGCGCCTAGGAACTTCCCATAAAAGTTCTCAAGCCATATCAGCCCCAAGACTTGCCTTAGAGGCAAGTATTCCATCCAAGGAAGAGGGGCTAGGCGCCCTTTACTTCCATAATGAAGCAAAGGCGCCTCCCTCACCCCATTATGCCCCTAGGCGCCAATGGGGTGAGATTTCTCCCCATTATACCCTTTTAAGCCAATTCCTCTTCATGACAACTAATTATTGGGCCTCATTGGATAATGAGCTAGCCCAAACTTCATGGCATGGGTTGATTAAGCCATTGGATCTAATCCAATGCAACCGTAATCCAAATGTGACCAATTAAGGTCAATTTCGGGTCAACCTGCCAAAAATGAAGTTTGGCTCCAATAACTTTCTTCCAACTCATCAGGCCCATTGGCGCTGATGAAATCTTCCAAATGGATCCAAGTTATCCAATAACTTGATCATAAGGCTTCTGATTAAAGCAACGTCAAGAGTCTATTGCGTGTGACCCCGTAGGATCCATATGACGATGGCAATGATGTAAACATCATAAGTAGTGAGGGGTATCTAGCAACACATCACTACTACCCATGTCATAAGACTTAAGTCATTATGGCAACAACTCCTAACAAGTAACGAGGATTCCCATTGCATTATAGATCCCTTTGCCTAAACTGATATCCTGCCATTGGATCAGTCTCAAGTTTATTATCCAATGCATTGGTCATGACTCAACAAGTGTGGCCACACTTTCCTGTCATGCACCAATAAGGTGGGGGCACCCCGAGTGGATATCATGCTTCCAATAAGGAAGAGGCAAATACTACTATTTGTCATTCATGTCTCTACATGACTTATGACATGCCCAATGACAGTCGTTTTGGTCCCCCAATTACGGAGAGACGTAAGACTGTATCAAAGCATATCCATCATCAAATCTAGACATGAATACCTCAAGTCTAAGGATCAATGCAAACCTCTTGCATGTGAGATTAACTTGTTGACTAGACAAGTCAATCCTCACGGTGGATCACTCCAGTGCATCCAATGCACCTGTATGTCTGCGTTACTGTGCCCCGCACCTAACCAGCCCATACACCAGTTTCACATGTACCAAAGCTGTCCCATATCTGCTAAGGTACCTTGTCTGGGGATAGCTTATGAGAATGGATCCAATCCAAACTCCTGGGACATTATATATGCAACTCAATACATCAACGCAGGTAGAGAAGTCTGCATAATAACGACCATGCCTATATAAAGAGTAATAGTTCTATCAAAGTACATTCAAACAATGCCTGACCATGTCCATACATTAGTCTTCAGGGCATATACACCAACACCATCGACATGCATAATGTCCCTCCCCCTCCATCCATTCATTAGTCCGCATACGCCTTTGCCTCTAATATCGCGAGTTTACACGATGTGATTCGTTGCCAGATTTTCTTGAGCAACACCTGCTATGCGTCGGAGGCCAACGAGTTTCGTAGGCCACAACATTTTGAGGTTGGCGAGTTAGTCATGGGGTGCCTCCACCCTGAGCATATGAGGTTAAGGGCCAATTGGAAATTGCAAGCACGATGCGATGGTCCCTACATGGTTCTACGGTGGGTTGGCTCTGACACATACGTCCTCGACCTCCCGGCAGACTCCCTCATCAGCCTCGTCTTTAATGTCACCGACCTCTTGCCCTACCACGCGCCCCTTCACACCGGCACCCCCTCCACCGGGATCATTCCACCTTATTCTCCATACGAGAATTCTTCCCCCCCCCCCCCCTGGGATACGTGATGGAGTCTTAGATGCCAATGAGGGTTGCCCATCCCCTCCAGAAGACACTTGGACATACTCCCCCGGACCTGATGAAGAAGCCACGCAAATTTTAGCCCAAACGAAGCACTACAGGACCCGACACGGCTAGGCCGTGTTCCCCGACACGGCCGTGACATGGTCAGCCAGGTACGCGAACGCCGACACGCCCATTGCCACGGCCATGCCACACCCCGTAAACATCTTGGCCGAAGTCCCAGATTCCCATTACGGCCGTGTCTCCCAACACGGCCATGCCGTGTTCAGCGAGCCCGAGAACTTCATGGCCCTAGCTTCGCCCGTGTCTCTGCCCGTGAAAGTCTCAGGAAAATCTACCGCAGCCCATCACAGTTGTGTCTCCCAACACGGCCATGCCGTGTTTAGCGAGCCCGAGAACTTCACGGCCCCAGCTTCGCCCATGTCTCCGCCCGTGAAAGTCTCGGGAAAATCTGCCGCAGCCTATCACGGCCGTGTCTCCCAACACGGCCATGCCGTGTTTGCATCGCCCAGGGGCGTCGAGCTCGACACGCCCCCTGCCACGGCCGTGCCACCGCCCATGTCTGCTCGGTCCAGAAATCAGACACTGAACACGGCCGTGTTCATCAACACGGCCAGGCCGTGTTCAGCCTCAGAAAATGCAAAGATATTGTTCTTCATCCCGTTTGACGCTCACAACGGTCCTCGCACCCCCCAGACTATTTTGTGGGCTCGATGAGCCCCTCTCCGGCCACGACATGCCCCATCCGCTCCATCCACGTGGCCTCCCTAGCATCATCGGAGCCTCTCCACCCCATCAACATACCAAGGGGGCAGCCCCAAGACCCGACACAGGATCGCTACAACAATCGAGTCCTTAACTTAGCCCAAGAGACCGCCACCAATGTTCAAAACCAGCCCACAATCAACCGCTTCTATTGCTTCGTCATGGCCTGCTCGGAGATGGTGTAGCCCACCGACGTCGGCCCATTCTGCGGCCCAACGCCCTAGATCACGCGCTCCACCCTGTCAGTGTATTCCCCTGTAGTAGTTGGTAGTTACTTTTGCTTGTTAGATAACTTTTCAGGTTGTTAGAGGATATCTTGACCTTCTTTTAGTTAGTTAGGGCTGGTTGTCTTATTCAACAAGCCCCATGTGAGAGTCATGTGTTCCTCCCCTCCCTTTTCATCTATAAAAGAGGGTTGAGGGTTGTGCTAGTTTTTAGCTTTGTTGTATTAGTCGCCTTCCCCACGCAAGGTCTCGGTCCAGCAAACTCCGAGGAGCTCGCCTAGAGTTCCCTAGCCTCTTGTAGTTCTGCACTTACTGTTTTCAATCAAAACACCCGAGGAACCCTCCTTGGGCTCCGGGTCCTTTTCAACATCCTCGCATTCGGTTCCTACGCCTCCGGCTTTAGGTCTTGGGCTTGCGAAGCGTCTCCCCCGTAGCATCGTGAAGTCTCGAATCACGCGCGCTTGCTAAACGAAAATTGGCTCTACAAGAGAGGTGAGTAATTTCCTTAGTTTTCGAATCGTTGCTCTCTCTCCACGCGTTGGGTATTGCTCAAGGAACGTCTTCTCGCTATTCTCATTGGTTTTCTCATGGCTCTCTCGTTCGCACGCGTTTCACTTCCCTCATCTCAAGAACCCTCTCTCACTTTCCACATCATTGTCTAGTCCCCTTAGAGTACGGAACTAAGGACCCCCTACACCCGCTGCGTCAATGTACCTGCAAGAGAATGTTTTTTCAAGGTGTCAGCAAGGTCAAATTGAATAACGTTGCCACAGATGTTCAAGGATAGTTTCCCATTCTTGACATCCATGACAGCGCCTGCATTATCAATGAAAGGTCTCCCCAGAATGATAGGGAGCCTGTCATCCACATCAATTTCCAAGACAACAAAATCAGTAGGAATAAAGTAATCTCCTACTTTAACTGGTACGTCCTCTAAAATACTAGCTGGTTGACGCACTGATCTATCAGCAAGCTGTATAGAGATATTAGTCTGTTACAAATCCCCTAACTCTAGCCTTTTACAAAGTGACAATGGCATGAGGCTAATGCTCGCTCCTAGATCGTACAGAGCTCTCTGAAAGGACATCTCCCCAATCTGGCAGGGTATGGAGAAATTACCTGGGTCCTTAAGCTTCTGAGGGAGCTTGTTCTGAATGATGGCGTTGCACTCCTCAGTAAGTGCAATGGTCCCTTGATCTTCCAGCTTCCTCTTATTAGATAAGATGTCTTTCAGGAATTTTGCATAAGTCAGCATCTGCGAAAGAGCTTCAACGAAAGTGATGTTAATATAAAGTTTCTTCAATACTTCTAAAAACTTACCAAACTGCTTGTCTAATTTAGCCTTGACAAGCCTCTGTGGGAAAGGGATTGGTGGCTTATATGCAGGCAGTCCCACATAGGGTCGCTCTACTTCAACTGGTTCAGGTGCCACCGATATTGCATCTGACTGTGGTTCCACAGGCTCGGTAGTCAACTCATCTATCCTGTCATCGGTCGGCATCTTTGGATCCTCTAGTTGTTTGCCGCTCCAAGTGGAGATTGCATTGCAATGCTCCCTCAGGTTTACCTCTGGTTGGGATGGAAGCATGTCTGGTGCTCTGGAAGATGAGCTAGCTTGCTGGGCTAGCTGACTCTCCAGCATCTTGTTGTGTGTCTGCAGGGAGTCTATCCTTGTCATCAAAAGCTTCATCATGTCTGTCAGTCCTTCAAGTTGCTTGCTCAACTGTGAATCATTATTTGGCCTTGGCTGTGGTGGTGGTGTGTTGTAGTTCCTAGCCTGAAATCCTGGTGGTCTGAAATTATTTGTTGGGGCTGCCTGAAATTTCCTTGTGGGGTCTGGGCTTGCTATGGTGGAACTTGTATAGGTTGCATTGGTTGAGTTGTTCGGTATGAGAAATTCGGGTGGTTGCGCCATCCTGGATTGTATGAGCTGGAATATGGATTACTGTTAGGGTTGAAATTTCCAACAGCATTCAATTGCTCAGAGTGGTTTCGCAACTATCTATCCATCTCCCGTCTGACATTGTACCCTTGCATGACCTGCAACTCCACAGACCTCACAAGAAATAGCGTTAACATCCATTGAATTAACAGACTAAGAATCAATCTTTCTAGTCAAATTGTCCACCTTTGCTGTAAGAGCAGTCAAAGAGTCAAGGTCATACTTACCTGACTTCTTGGTAGATGTACCTCTCTCAGATGTCCATTTATGATGGTTGATCGCCATGTCCTCGAGGAGGTTCATTGCATCTTCCATTCATCTATTCATCAAAGCGCCACCTGCTGCTGCATCCACTGTAAGTCCTGTGTTGTAATCCAACCTGCAGTAGAACGTCTCGATTAAGACCCAAGTCTTAATTCCGTGATGTGGATACATCCTTTGGAGCTCTTTAAACCTCTCCCAGGCCTCATATAAGGATTTGTTGGGAAACCCCGGGGACATTTTACAATTTTCAGAGTCATGGACATACATTTTACGCAGCGGAAGAATGTCCCCGAAACAGGCCGGTCCAAAACACCCAGTGAAGATCGCAAGCAAGGGAGTCGACACGATGAGTTAGGAAATACCTTAAGAGCAATGAAGAGCGATGCCGATGCAGGCGCCCAAGTGTGCGCCCTCTGCAGTCTCACACACACGGATCCCTTGAGTTCTCTTCTTCCACACCAGGTGCTAGCCTCGGGAAGAAGATCCAAGCCTTAGTTCTCCTCTTGAATGCTCGCGCCACCTCCAAGGTAGAAGCGCCAAGATGATGAAGAAGAGAGGAGAAGGGAGAAGGCCGCCAAGCCTTTACTTCTCTTGCGCCAAAAGAGGAAGAAGGGAAGAAGCTTGCGGGTAGGGTTTGATGGAAGAGGATGGTTGCGCCAATGCCCCTTGTTCTCGCCCTCTTGATGTGTTCACTCCTTCAAAGATTGATCATCTTCAAGAGGGGGCGACTAGGGTCACATTTACAGGGCAAGAGGCGGTTAGGGTAAGGGCTAGGATTATGACAAGTGTAGGGCTAGGATGAGGAGGTTTGAGACAAGGAAAGTCTCCAAGACATTTCCATAATTCTCATTCAACCATTCCTTATTGTGCCCCACGCCTTTCCTTGTGCGCCAAGGCCTTGCCTTGCGCCCCAAGCAATGCCATAGAGGCATGCATTCCACCCAAGGAAGAGAGGGGAGGCGCCCTTTACTTCCATAATGAAGCAAAGGCACCAACATGACCCCATTATGCCCCTAGGCGCTTAATGGTTCATGTTTTTCCCCATTATACCCTTTTAGCCTCTCATCTCTTCATGAGAACTTGTTATTGGGCCTCATTGGATAATGAGCTAGCCCAAACTTCATTACATGGGTTGATTAAGCACTTGGATCCTATCCAATGCAACCCTAATCCAAATGTGACCAACCATGGTCAAATACGGGTCAACCTACCAAAAATAAAGTTTGGCTCCAATAACATTCTTTCATCTCATCAGGCCCATTGGCGCTGATGAAATCTCCCAATTAGATCCGAGTTATCCAATAACTCGATCATAAGGCTTCCCGATCAATACAAGAACTCAAGTATCAAGGTGTGCGACCCTGTAGGTTCCTCTGACGCTGGCAGTGCTGACCAGAGGTCATCACAAGCAGTGAGTGGCACCTAGCAGTGCATCGCTGCTACCCAGGTCATTGGAATGGATATCGACATCGACATCCCCATCATCGCAACTAGGTACAGATGCATTATAGTCTCTTTGCCGAACTGATATCCGATTGGACAAGTGTGTCACCACTTGCTTTCATCCAATCACATGGTTATGACTAAAACAGGTTCTCACCTGGGTATGGCCATACACTCTCAGTCATAGAACCATAAAGGAGCTCCATGGATATCATACTTCCCTAGGGAAGGGGCAAATCCTATGTCTGTCCATTGATCATCTCATATGGGTCGTGACATGCTCAATAACAACCGTTATGACATCCCAGCTACGGCAAGGTGCTAGGTTGTATCAAAGCAAGTCCCTAACCATATAGAATGATCAATGACCTCAAGTCAAGGGATCAATGCATCTCCTGTCACTTATGAGGATAACTCATGACACCAAGTCATAGTCTCATAGCGGGTCTATCCAGTATATCCTCCAATGATATACCCATGTGTCTGCGTTAGCATCACGTGCCTAACTGTTGGGGTATGCCCTTAAGGCTAATGTTTGAGGCCTTGGGATTGTATAAGTATCATGTAATAAACTCTTATGTTTATAAAGGCATGGTTATTATTCAGGTTGCTACCTTGTCTGCTGTAATAAGTGTACTTCTGAATAATGTCTCAAAGCTGTTCAGCTAGGCTGACATGCATATGTCCTTAGTCGAGATATCTTGGTGAACATGAGACAGCCTTGATATGATTGAGACTAATATGTGTTCTAATCTTATAGGATGCTTCGAGCATGGAATAAGATGTAGACTCATGGGTACATTGGATGTACTGGACAGACCCTACTAGGATATTCAATTGCTTGTCACAATGTGAATGATCCTTGTAAGCACCAAGTGGCACATGTCCTCTGACTTGAGATCACTTGTGTTTCTAAATGATGATTGTCATTGTCTTGAGGTAGTTCAATATCATTTGAAACATAATGATTATAGACTATCTTGGATGGTGAGCTTGAATCAGGTTAGGGCACTAGTGATAGACATAGGATTGCCGTCTCCTTGTTTAAGGAGTGTGATGTTCTAAAGGGCCCCCCTATATGAGATGATTGAGATAGTGTATGGCCATACCCAGATGACTATGTTCATCTGATCTAATCATGCTCATCGTATTGGAGTTACAAGCTTGACCCGCTTGTCCAATAAGAACATCCAGTGGCAAAGGACACATGTATGCCTAGTGAAGATGATTCACACTTGTGCTGTGGTTTGGGTGAAGTCTTGGAAGACTCTTTCCTTTATATCGGGAGACAGTGATGTGTTGCTAGATACCCCTCACTGATCGTGATAACGAAAGTTATCGTTACCGACATTTAAAGGAAACCCTCAGGGTCGCACAATTTGATGATATGGCTTACTTAAGTCAGATCGTGTGGACTGAATTGTTTGGGTTCAGTTTAAAGGGATAGAGGCTCTGATTGTAAGTGAGATCTGGTCTGATCATGTTTGATTGATTGGGACTTGAGATCGGTAAGCTTCGATCGAGAGTATTGATGCTAGATCGGTGAGATCAAGAGTATCACGAGATCAACGGTTAGATATTGAACCATTGGTTCAATGAGATCTAGACCATGGCTTGGGCTGGTTTAATTTGGTTCTTGAACCAAATTGAAATGGATTGAAGTGGCTTGAACCGGTTCACAAGGGTGAACGCTTGGTTCAAGGGGTTAGGCGTTTTGGTTCGGTAATGGGCGCATAGCTTCATCTCTTCCATTTATGGAAAGTATTGAAGGCGACTTCACCTTAACGCCAAAGCGTTTAGAACGCTCGACTTCACTCCTCTCTTCTCAACGTTCATCCTTGGAGGTGATGGCATTCGGACGAGAAGAGGAGGAAGGTTGCTTTCGCCAAGCTTGATCCAAAAACTCCTTCACGCGACAAGGGATACTTTGGAGCCTTGCTAGCACAAGGGACGTTCAAGGTGTAGGCCTTCTTCTTCTTGTGTGCGATTCCTTTGGAGAAGTTCTCTTTGAACTTTGCTTCCAAGCCGACATCCGATCTATGGCATTGGTATGATCACATTCTTGATCTTATGAAATATTATAGTTGATCATATGAGCACATAAGCGATTGAATTCTTGAAACCCTAGCAAAATGCATGCGCCCCCTTGTTTAGGGTTTTCGGCCCCCCCCCCTCTTGAAAGGGGTTTATCCGCTGCGCTCCCCCTTGAAGGGGACCCTTCACTAACCAGCCCACATACCAGTCTCTCAAGTACCAGAGCTGTGCCATATCCACTCAGGTACATCGACTGGGGACAATTATTTGAGCACAGATCCAATCTGTCTCCAGGGACATTATCATGTAAGTACACAATCGCAGGTGAAGACAAACAATGATAACGACAATGCTAGAATGATATATACGTATCAATGTCAAGTAGTACATAAGTTGACCAAAACTAGGTCCTAGGGCATATACACCAACAATCTCCCACTTGCACTAAGACCTAGAAGTTGAGGAATCTCAACCCCATATCTCTAGCGTGACCATCATGCTTCTGCTGCGCCAAAGCCTTGGTCAATGGGTCTGCCAGATTGTTCTCTGTGTCTACTCTGCTAATCTTGACATCACCTCTATCAATGATTTCTCTGATCAGGTGAAATCTTATGAGTATGTGTTTGGATCTTTGATGAGACCGTGGTTCCTTAGCTTGTGCAATTGCTCCATTGTTGTCACAGTAGAGTTCAATGGGATCCATTGCACTAGGTACCACTTGAAGATCACATAAGAACTTCCTTATCCAAACAGCTTCCTTGGCTGCCTCAGAAGCAGCCACATACTCAGCTTCGGTTGTAGAATCTGCTATGGTGAATTGCTTGAAGCTCTTCTAGCATACAGCGCCTCCATTTATCTTGAACACATAGCCGGCCTGCGATCTAAAGTCGTCAGGGTCAGACTGGAACGATGCGTCAGTATAGCCCTGCATACTGAGCTCTTCCTGTCCCCCATAGACCAAGAACATATCCTTAGTTCTTCTCAGATACTTTAGGATGTTCTTTACAGCCACCTGATGAGCCCGCAAGTGTACGGTCTAACCGAAGTAGTAAATTATATCGTCCACAGAGACCAATTCGTCAAGTACCGGTAAATCCTTAAGTCGCAGTCTAGACAAATCAAGGGTCGGTTTAAAGCGATTGAAACAACTAACAATTAATATGTAAATGCTAAGCAAGGAAAGTAACAAGCGGACAAATAAACGATCGGATTTCTATTATGGAAGAATATCGGGGCGTCGGGTTTCACCGCTATGCCAATCCGCAAATGAAAGTAGTAACTACGCGATATGCAAGGTTCGGTAAGTTGAAGAGATCCATCAAATGGTACAAACCGCCCCCTTTCAGCAGCACGGTTCGGTGCGTATGCAAATTTACCTCCTACTTTCGTGGCTTGTAAATTTACATAGGCCCATTGGGTGAGGGATGAATAGTTGTTCTCTCACGTGGGAGAAGAGCTACTTTCGTGCTCTTCTTCACGCGCCCAAGCATACGAGATCCGACGTCGGGATTGGGCTGTCGCTTTTTCTCCCAACGTCCAAGACATACAAACACTGATATCGAGATTGGGCTGTCGCTTTTTCTCTCGATATCGGAGATCAATAATATGCAATAAGAGTTGTAAGAAAATGACAAACACATATGCTAGGTCAACTAAATCAAACCAACATATCAAAATAATAGACTACTTAATAAATGTGTTTTAGGCATAGGGCTAAACCCTAACCCCGATAGTACTTTAAGCTACAATCCCCATAGAAACATCATGAATGTTTGACAACAAGTTCACACTCAAGAAATCCATTTGGAGGCTAGAAACAACAATGAAAATGAAGGAATAAGAGAAATCTCGACTCCCCTTTCTGAGTAGATGGAGAAATCTTTGCTAGGGGCTTCAAGGGACTCCTCTTTCCCTTCAAATCGTCTTTGTCTTCTTCCAGCCGCCAAAGTCACGTCCACAGCCGTTTTCTCCTTTCCTTCATTAGGGTTTGATGATGATTAAGGTTACAAAGCTTCCCTTTTATCCCCCTATAGTCGAGAATAAAATTTACCAAAGTACCCTTAAGATTTGGAGCCCACCGAGTTAGAGTCGAGCAGATTTTCGTGACAGGCGGAACTTTTCCCGGTTGGGAAAACCTTCCCAACCCGACTGTGAAAACCTCTGTTCCTTTAGAATTTCCTGAAAAGTTAGATAACACCAGATCTTGTGTAGATTCCGCGCATATAGAAGAATTTAAGTAAAAATGATGATGCAAACGCGATAAATTAATAGAAAAAATGCTTCAAAGTATATGGAAATATCAAGCATAAATGCATCGCATCAAATATCCCCACACTTAAATTCTTGCTTGTCCTCAAGCAAGCAGTAATTCCTAGGTTCATGAACATTATAATTGAGATGGTTTTATGACTACTGAGTTGGTCTCCGGTCATGTCTTCTTACAAGGTCAATGCTCTGATAAAGATTTTACTTCAAGTTTACTCATCTTTGGAAATTCAAATGCCTAAGTTTCATGACTTAAAAGAGAATTAAGCTCCCTCATCTTATGTCCTTTGTCAAGCTTTGACTGTGTATTCATAACCTGCGCACTGCCTAGTTTGTCCACGAACTTCATTACAAATTAAAGGAAAAGATTTAGAATTAGTGTTTGAGATGATCGTGCGATTCTTATTTTCTCCTCGTCCCTTTTTGGGACACTTTTCTCTCCTCGTATGTTTCTTTATTTAGCTCCTCGCCCTCTTTTGAGGGCACTTTTCTCTCCTTTGTTTCTTTTCTCCCCTTTTTTTTTTTTTTTTTTTTTTTCAAAATAACTCCTCGCTCTCTTTGGAGAGCACTTTTCTCTCCTCAAATGCTTTTCCAATAGTTTTACTTGGACACATGGGCCACTGCGCAAATAATGGAATACAAATGTTTTTAACAAGAGTAGGGAACATAAGAGATGTGACTTAGTTTACTTAAAGCATGATTCCTAGGATTATCATTCTTCCGATGAGTTAATTATCGTTTAAGGCCAGAGCACAAGACCTAATTCAGAAAGACAGTGACAAGAAACTATCTTAAGACCATAAGACCAATCTCAACCATAAGTTCACAATTATCTGGGAAATGTGCATTGCTTGGGCAAGGATCATCAGAGCTTAAATAATGTAGATCTGGTGTTATGATGTAAATGTCTAATACTAAGATAATAGGAACTAGACTGAAGAAAACAAGAACAAGAGCATGATGTAAATGCAGTAATATGAAAGACAAGCAAAGTAACGATGCATACCCCACCCCCAACTCTAAATGATGCATAGTCCCTATGCATGAAAGTGAAATGCAAATAAATGATAGGCTTGGAGGACTCACAGGGGGCGGTATCGCCTCTCCGAGCTAAGTGTCGCCCGAGGCATCCGAGTCATCGGTGGCTCCGGGCTCCTCGGTGCTTTGATAATTGAAGTTGTCGTGGAGGAAATTGGCAATGTCGTTGACCTTTGTGAAGATGCGTGCTTGCGAGCGCCTAATCTGAAGAATCTCGGAGTAAGAGGCGCGTATAATACGGTCCGTGGTAGTGTGGGGGTGTTGGCTAGACAAGGAGGGACCCGCTGGTGCTTCGGTTGCTAAGGGGGGTGGTTGCTCGCCGTCGTCAAAGTCTACGACAGAGGTGATGTTCCAGTTCTGTCGATCTTGTACGGAAGTTCGGGCCGTGTTGGGGAGGTACAAGATGAGACCGCGAGGTAAAATAAGGCGGAGCATTCCACCTTCTCGTGCAATCATCCGCATAGCAACGCAAGATTCGATGTCGATCTTATTGTGTCCGGGTGCGCGCTCCATACGGTAAGGTTCCATGCCAAGTGCGAGAGCGATAGGCGTGACGAGGCCACCGAGGACAATGGCTCCCTTCTGTGCCCGGGCAACTTTGTCAAGTTGCTTGACAAGGAAGAATGCGGAGTTGAAGATGTGCCCGTGCAGCATAGCCCAGAGGACAAATAGTTCGGAACGCCGGACGGTGCTCTCACTTTCCCCGCGACCGAAAATAGTGTTAGAGAGCACCCGATGGGCATACTTGAGGCAGGGATTGGTCACTGGGGCTGATCGAGCATCCTTGGATGAATAGGCGCGCTCAGAAGTAATTTGCCGCCAGAAGGTGGAGTCGTGAAATTCGGCGGGCATACACCGGGGAGCACTGGGGGGAAACCCGAATATGTTGTTAAGCTCTTCCAGAGAGAGACGGTGGTCCGCGTTGCCGAGACGGAACTCTAAGCGCCCTGGGTCGTCTTCATCATGAATGTTGACGTTTAGTGAGAGGGAGCTGAGGAACTCGGTCACTAGCAAGGGAAAAGTGGGAAAACAGCTCTCGAAGAATTGATCCCACCCAATCCGGTGGAACATCCACCGGACGTCATCGAGGAGTCCAAGTCGTTGAAGCGCGGACGAATCTGCATACCGCGTATGAACAATGCGCCTGCCTTGGAGACCTTGAAAGCGTTGGCGCTGCTCGTCAGTGCGGAAGACGACGTCTGCCTCGGTGGAAGGTGCCATGGGCGTGCTGGATGTGGCAGGCTGCTTCCCTTTAGCGGTTCGTTTGGGCGCCATAGAGTTGGAGGGCGGAAGAGTACAGCGATCGGAAACTGGAGAGGGGAGGAGATGGCGCAAGCAGAGATCGAATGTCGCGGCTGGAGCGGGAACAGGGCGTCGAGCTCGCAGGGGAACAGCGATCGACGGAGTTAAGCACGCGGAGCGGCAGGGTGCCGGTGAGAAACGGAGTTAGGGCTGCCGGAGAGTGGAGGGCGGATGAGTCCAGTGATCGGGAACTAGAGGCGGCTGGGAAGCGGGTGGGAAAACCCTAATCCCACTCGCGGATTTTTATAGGCTGACAACTTCCCACCCGGGAAAATTTATTAGGTAGCCTGGGAAAATCTCGGTTGCATCTGATCCAAAGTTGACAGAGAACTTCCCGCCCGGGAAAATTTCTTAGGTAGCCTGGGAAAATCTCGGTCGCAGCTGCTCCAAAGTTTGACAGAGAACTTCCCACCCGGGAAAATTTCTTAGGTAGCCTGGGAAAATCTCGGTCGCATCTGATCCAAAGTTGACAGAGAATTTCCCGCCCGGGAAAATTTCTTAGGTAGCCTGGGAAAATCTCGGTCGCAGCTGCTCCAAAGTTTGACAGAGAACTTCCCACCCGGGAAAATTTCTTAGGTAGCCTGGGAAAATCTCGGTCGCATCTGATCCAAAGTTGACAGAGAATTTCCCGCCCGGGAAAATTTCTTAGGTAGCCTGGGAAAATCTCGGTCGCAGCTGCTCCAAAGTTTGACAGAGAACTTCCCACCCGGGAAAATTTCTTAGGTAGCCTGGGAAAATCTCGGTCGCAGGGAATTCTCAGGGAAAATTTCTGGTGATACCTGCATGAAAACAAACACCTCTGAGAGAGTTTCAAATCTAAATAAAGAGGGCAATGATAACACAAACATAGGTGAGGTATCATGAGTAGATATAGAATCTAAGTTAGTACAAATGGTTAAAATTGAGCACCAAGTATTGATAGGGATGAAAAGAGAAAGCTAGGAATAGAAGGAATGCTCAGGGGTATAAAAACAAGACAATGCATTCTTGTTAGAGGCGTCGAGGAGAAGTCTCCTCATTCACTCAAGTTGGTGATGCCGGTAAAGGATGGTGTTCCTTCAATGTAGTTCCCCCAATGGGTAATGGCAGCTGCTCCACATCTCAAGGCTACTCCAAATCCGGTAAGCTGGAAAGGACAGTGGTAAGCTTTATAGATGGCTGGTAAGATGGTTAATGAACATTATAATGCCAGCTTGACAAGTTTTCCAGCACTGTCTCATCAGACTTGTATCCCAAACCTTCCACCAAGGAATCCAACGCATCACTCTATCTCCAAATCTGGTAAGGAGCAGCATCTTTACATCATTTCAGCTTGTTTCCTCCATCAGAAACCAGTCTCTAGCTACCCTGACATTAGTCATAATCCAAAAACGTGTCAGCTATAATTGCAGAATAGGAAAGGATGAGACTAAAATCTGGAAACGAGAGTGAATAATGGTGCAAGTGAGGTGAATTCAACAAAGACTAATGTAGAAATTCAGAACTTAGCAAACTAAACAATATTAACAAAAGGCGTTGCATAAAGGTAAAAGATGGAATAAAAGGAAATGAAAAGGAGAAGAGATTCTTGGGTTGCCTCCCAAGAAGCGCTAGTTTTAGGTCATCAGCTTGACCGTGGCTGGCATTCAAGTAGGGTCGGACAAGGTATGTGACATCCCTTTCTCTATCGGATCTCCATGGAAGTAATGTTTGAGGCGATGTCCATTGACTTTAAAATTACCGGTGCCCTCACTCCATATTTCAATAGCTCCGTGAGGAAAGATATGCCGAATAACAAAAGGACCAGACCATCTCGTCCTTAGTTTTCCGGGGAAGAGCTTCAACCTAGAGTTGAACAACAGAACATGATCTCCAACTTGGAAACTTTTCTTGGTAATGCGAGAATCGTGCCAGTTCTTTGTTCGCTCCTTAAAAATTCTAGCATTCTCGTAAGCCTCCCGTCGAAACTCATCTAGTTCATTGATTTGCAATTTTCGTTTATTCCCAGCATCTTGAAGGTCAAAGTTCATCAGCTTGACTGCCCAAAATGCTTTGTGCTGAATTTCCACGGGTAAGTGGCACGATTTACCGTATACTAGTTGGAAGGGGGACATACCGATGGGCGTTTTGAATGCGGTACGGTAAGCCCACAAGGCATCATCCAATCTTAGTGACCAATCCGTTCTTGAGCGAGAAACTGTTTTCTCCAAAATCCGCTTAATTTCTCTATTTGATACTTCTACTTGGCCACTTGTTTGGGGATGATATGGTGTGGCGACTTTGTGCAGAATTCCATATTTCGTCATAAGGGTTTTGAATTTGCGCTCCATGAAGTGAGATCCCCCGTCACTAATAACCACCCTTGGTGTTCCAAACCTCGGTAAAATGATTTTGCTAAACATTCTCATGACTACACGGGAATCATTAGTTGGTGAAGCCATTGCCTTTACCCACTTTGACACATAGTCAACTGCTACGAGAATGAATCTATTGTTGTGGGAGGAGGGAAAGGGTCCTATGAAGTCAATACCTCACACGTCAAATACTTCAACTTCCAAAATAGTGTGCATGGGCATTTCGTCACGTCTTGATATGTTTCCGGCGCGTTGGCATTGATCGCAAGAGCGAACGTAACTCCAGGTATCTTTAAACAAGGTTGGCCAATAGAAACCGGATTGCAACACTTTAAAGGTGGTTTTGGAAGTGCTTGCATGTCTGCCATATGGTGATGCGTGACATTGATACAGAACATCCCGAACTTCCCACTCCGGTATACATCTTCTGTAAATACCGTCTGCACATCTTCGATACAAAAGTGGATCGTCCCAGTAATAATGCCGCACATCAGAAAGAAACTTCTTCTTCCTCTGAAAGGTTAGATCTGGGGGTAGAATGTCAGATACCAAATAATTGACAAAATCGGCATACCAGGGTGTGCCGTCATGAGTTACAGCTAAAAGGTGTTCGTCGGGGAACATATCATTTATCGGCAGATTCACAACATCTTCAGTGCATTGTTCTTCTCTAAGGCGCGAAAGGTGATCCGCAACCACATTTTTAGTTCCCTTTTTATCTTTGATTTCTAGATCGAATTCTTGAAGTAGAAGTATCCATCGGATGAGTCTCGGTTTAGCGTCCTTCTTGGTGATGAGGTATCGGATTGCTGCATGGTCAGTGAAAACAATAACCTTAGAATTGACTAGGTAGGAGCGAAACTTATCGAACGCAAACACGATTGCCAATAGTTCTTTTTCAGTGGTGGCATAGTTGGCTTGCGCTCCATCCAAGGTTTTACTCGCGTAATAGATAGCATGCAACTTCCCATCCTTGCGCTGCCCTAGAACTGCGCCAACCACAAAATCACTCGCGTCGCACATCAACTCGAATGGCCGTGACCAATCTGGGGGCTGCATAATAGGAGCAGAAGTTAATGATGCCTTCAGTTTGCAAAAAGCAGTCAAACAATCTTGATCAAAAATAAATGGAGCATCTTTAGCAAGGAGATTAGTAAGGGGTTTAGAAATAATGGAAAAGTCTTTGATAAACCGACGGTAAAATCCAGCATGTCCAAGGAAGCTACGGACTCCCTTCACAGTAGAAGGAGGTGGCATCTTTTCTATAACATCTACTTTGGCTTTATCCACCTCGATACCGCGCTCAGATATCAAGTGCCCTAGGACAATACCTTCTTTGACCATAAAATGACATTTTTCCCAATTAAGGACTAAGTCTACCTCCTCGCATCTCTGCAAAATCTTTGATAAGTTCGTTAAACAAGCATCAAAAGAGGATCCGTAAACTGAAAAATCATCCATAAACACATCCATAATCTTTTCAAGGTGATCGGAAAAAATTGCCATCATGCACCGTTGAACCGTGGCGGGTGCATTGCATAGCCCGAATGGCATGCGCCGGTATGCGAACGTCCCGTACGGGCATGTGAACGTTGTCTTTTCTTGATCGTCCGGATGTATCGGGATTTGAAAGAATCCTGAAAAACCATCCAAGAAACAGAAATGTGAGTTACATGCTAAGCGTTCTAACATTTGATCAATGAACGGAAGCGGAAAATGATCTTTTCGGGTGGCCGTGTTCAATTTTCGGTAATCTATACACATGCGCCACCCGATTACCGTTCGCGTAGGAATCAGCTCATTATTTTCATTCTCGACCACTGTCACTCCCCCTTTCTTCGGGACCACATGAACGGGGCTAACCCATTTGCTGTCCGAGATCGGGTAGATCACCCCGGCGTCCAAAAGTTTGAGTATCTCTTTTTTGACAACATCTTTCATATTAGGATTTAAACGTCTTTGACATTCCACAGTGGGCTTACTCCCCTCTTCTAGGAAGATCCTGTGCATACAAAGAGATGGGTTAATACCCTTGATATCATCAATAGAATATCCAATTACCTTCTTTCGTCGTTTAAGCTCTTCAAGAAGAAGTTGAGTTTGCTACTTACTTAAGTTCGCATCGACGATAACCGGAAGGGTAGAGTCATCACCAAGGAATTCATACCTTAGGTTATTCGGTAGGGCTTTAAGTTCAATCTTTTGTGCGGTGATTACCTCCGGTTTCGCTATACTTGGAAACTCCAACGTCTCTCTCTTGCTTTCAATTTTTGTAGTGGAGTCGAGTAATTTTGTGTATGCTTCTTTCTCATCTTCGGCGCTAGTATTTTCTTCATTGAGCAAGCACCTCTCAAGCGGGTCTTCTCGACTTCGTACCACATCGGAGCCGTCCAGTATGGTTTCCAACACATCGATACTACAGCACGAACCTGCAAGGCAAGGTTTCTTTAGACTTTCCGAAAGATCAAACTCGATGGTTTCCTCACCTATCTTCAAAGTAAGTCGCCCGTTTTTCACGTCAATGATCGCGCCTGCAGTGGCTAAAAACGGTCTCCCTAAAATTATTGGGAGACGGCGATCCTCCTCCATTTCTAAAACTACGAAATCAGCAGGAACAAAAAACTTACCCACTCGAATGGGCACATCTTCCAATATGCCCACCGGATATCT
This sequence comes from Costus lasius, assembly GCA_027563935.2. NCBI lineage: Eukaryota > Viridiplantae > Streptophyta > Magnoliopsida > Zingiberales > Costaceae > Costus > Costus lasius. Next base: position 25,367,559 of record CM050451.1, on the reverse strand, counting down.
TACCGAGCGATCGGCGAGTTGAAGCGAGATTGTAGTCGGTTTGAGTTCCCCAAGTTCTAGCTTTTCAAATATGGAGTAGGGCATCAAGCTGACGCTTGCGCCCAAGTCGCACAAGGCACGGTCAAAGGTCATGGCACCAACGGAGCACGGTATGGAAAAGCTCCCGGGGTCCTTAAGCTTCGGGGGAAGCTTATTTTGAATGATTGCGCTACACTCCTCGGTTAGCGCCACCGTTCCTTGTTCATCAATCTTTCTCTTATTGGAGAGGATGTCCTTGAGGAATTTTGCGTAGGTTGGCATCTGCGATAATGCGTCAGTAAAAGGAACATTGATGTATAATTTTTTTAGTACCTCAAGGAATTTTCCAAATTGTTTGTCCAACTTGGCTTTTGCCAAGCGTTGAGGAAACGGTACAGGTGGAACATATGGCGGTGGAGGAATGTAAACGGGCTGCTCATCATGTGTGCGATCAGACTCTTCCAACGGTGATGGGCCCCTTTGATTTCCACCTTGCTGTCCATCTCCATGATTGTTGTCCTTTTCCGGCTCAACCAACTGTTTGCCACTGCGTGTGGACACAGCGTTACAGTGCTCACGTGGGTTCTCTTCTGGTTGACCGGGCAGTTGTCCTTGAGGTCGGGATGATGCGGTAGCTTGCTGGGCAATCTGGGTTTCTAGCATTTTGTTGTGAGCTGCTAAGGCATCTATCTTGGAATTCATTTGACTGATGATCTCATTTTGTTTCGACTGTGCAATAGCCAAATTCTCTAGCATAGCCTCCAAATTCGATTTCTGGGGTTGGAGGTAGGGTTTTTGCTGAAAACCTGGTGGTTGGTGGTAAATTGCTTGAGGATTCGGTTGAGAAACCTGTGGTTGAAAACCGGGCTGGGAAATCTGTGGTTGATTCGTCCGGTAGGAGAAGTTGGGATAGTTTCTCCATCCCGGGTTGTACGTGCTTGAAAACGGGTTATTTTGAGGCCTTTGGTTGAATTGATTCACTGCATTGATGGTCTCTTCTGGTTGATTTTGGGTGAGACATAAAAGTTGACACTCATATGATTTGTGACCTGTACAACCACATATCTCACAGGCAACTGCATTAACTTGATACAATTGAGAAGGTTGAGAAGATGATGGAAAAGCATTTAAACGTAGTGCATTTAACTCTTGAGATAAAGAGTCTACCTTCTTTGCCAAAAAATCCATGGTATCGGTATCGGTCTTACCAGTTACCCTTGTATGGATGCTTCTTTCACTTGTCCATTGATGATGGTTAAGTGCCATATCCTCCAGCAGTTCTAGAGCATCATCAACACGTTTGTTCATGAAGGCTCCACCTGATGCTGCATCCACAGTCATTCGAGTGTTAAAATTTAAAGCATTGTAAAAGGAAGAAACCAATAACCATTTTTCGAGGCCATGGTGTGGACAAATCCGTTGAAGCTCTTTGAAACGATCCCACGCTTCGTATAATGATTCGTCGTCCCTTTGCTTAAATCCAGTGATCTGCCCTCTCAATTGAGCTGTCTTGCTCGGTGGGAAGTACTTGGCGAGGAATGAGTGTGATAGCCCTTCCCAGGTGGTGATCGCTCCATTCGGCAGTGACTGAAGCCATGCACGTGCTCGATCTTTTAGGGTAAAGGGGAAGAGCCTCAATCTCAGAGCATCGATGGATATCCCTCCCATTTTGAACGTATCACAGTATTCTAGGAACATTGAGAGGTGGAGTGCAGGATCCTCATTTGGCATTCCCCCGAATTGTTCCCTCTGTAGCATGGCAAGGAATGCCGGTTTTATTTCGAAGTTGTTAGCTTCGATGGTCGGACGGGCAATGCTTGAATGAAGTCCCTGCACGGAGGGAGATGCAAAATCTCGAAGTGAGCGGTTTTGGTCCATTTCTGTCGAATTCTGCTTCTCTTTTGCTTTAGCCCGAGCTTGCTTGCGTCGGAGTCGGAATGTTTTTTTCGATTTCCGGATCCTCGTCGATCAAATGTTCACTCCGCAAAGTCCTGCGCATGCATAAGCTTCAAGGTAGATTATCAAATTTCAACAGTAAGATGGATCAAAATAGAGAGCAATGATAAAAGAAGAAAGGAAAATTAGAAAGAAAGAAAGAAAGAAAATAAAACGTCTAATCCCGCGAATTTATCAGATTTAATCGATGATGGAGAAATTGGTCCCCGGCAACGGCGCCAAAAACTTGATGAGCCCGCAAGTGTACGGTCTAACCGAAGTAGTAAATTATATCGTCCACAGAGACCAATTCGTCAAGTACCGGTAAATCCTTAAGTCGCAGTCTAGACAAATCAAGGGTCGGTTTAAAGCGATTGAAACAACTAACAATTAATATGTAAATGCTAAGCAAGGAAAGTAACAAGCGGACAAATAAACGATCGGATTTCTATTATGGAAGAATATCGGGGCGTCGGGTTTCACCGCTATGCCAATCCGCAAATGAAAGTAGTAACTACGCGATATGCAAGGTTCGGTAAGTTGAAGAGATCCATCAAATGGTACAAACCGCCCCCTTTCAGCAGCACGGTTCGGTGCGTATGCAAATTTACCTCCTACTTTCGTGGCTTGTAAATTTACATAGGCCCATTGGGTGAGGGATGAATAGTTGTTCTCTCACGTGGGAGAAGAGCTACTTTCGTGCTCTTCTTCACGCGCCCAAGCATACGAGATCCGACGTCGGGATTGGGCTGTCGCTTTTTCTCCCAACGTCCAAGACATACAAACACCGATATCGAGATTGGGCTGTCGCTTTTTCTCTCGATATCGGAGATCAATAATATGCAATAAGAGTTGTAAGAAAATGACAAACACATATGCTAGGTCAACTAAATCAAACCAACATATCAAAATAATAGACTACTTAATAAATGCGTTTTAGGCATAGGGCTAAACCCTAACCCCGATAGTACTTTAAGCTACAATCCCCATAGAAACATCATGAATGTTTGACAACAAGTTCACACTCAAGAAATCCATTTGGAGGCTAGAAACAACAATGAAAATGAAGGAATAAGAGAAATCTCGACTCCCCTTTCTGAGTAGATGGAGAAATCTTTGCTAGGGGCTTCAAGGGACTCCTCTTTCCCTTCAAATCGTCTTTGTCTTCTTCCAGCCGCCAAAGTCACGTCCACAGCCGTTTTCTCCTTTCCTTCGTTAGGGTTTGATGATGATTAAGGTTACAAAGCTTCCCTTTTATCCCCCTATAGTCGAGAATAAAATTTACCAAAGTACCCTTAAGATTTGGAGCCCACCGAGTTAGAGTCGAGCAGATTTTCGTGACAGGCGGAACTTTTCCCGGTTGGGAAAACCTTCCCAACCCAACTGTGAAAACCTCTGTTCCTTCAGAATTTCCTGAAAAGTTAGATAACACCAGATCTTGTGTAGATTCCGTGCATATGGAAGAATTTAAGTAAAAATGATGATGCAAACGCGATAAATTAATAGAAAAAATGCTTCAAAGTATATGGAAATATCAAGCATAAATGCATCGCATCACCACCCAGTGCTGCAGACCTGGATTGGATTGGTATCGGCTGGTTATGCTCACAGCATATGCCACATCTCGTCTAGTACACAACATTGCATACATGATCGATCCGACTGCCGAAGCATAAGGAATTCGACTCATGTCATCCCTCTCAGCCTGTGTTGTAGGACACTGGCTCTTTGAGAGAGTAAGGCTATGTCTTACTGGAAGGTATCCTTTCTTGGATTGCTCCATGTAGAACCTCTCCAGCACCTTATCAATGTAAGTACTCTGACTAAGGGCCAGAAGCTTCTTGGATCTATCCCGTTAGATCCTCACGCCTAGAATATAGGCGGCCTCCCCTAAGTCTTTTATCTCGAAACACTTCCCCAACCATGTCTTCACAGCTTGAAGACTAGGGATGTCGTTTCCGATGAGCAGTATGTCATCAACATACAAGACCAAAAAAATCACCAAGCACCCACTAAATTTTCTGTATACACAGGCGTCATCTTCGCTTTTGATAAAGCCATAATCTCTCACGGCCTCATCAAATCGAAGATTCCAACTTCGAGATGCTTGTTTTAATCCATAAATGGATCTCTTCAGCCTGTAGACCTTATTAGCCTTTGCAGGATGGATGAAGCCATCAGGTTGTGTCATATACACATCCTCAGTCAGCTTCCCGTTAAGGAACGCTGTTTTCACATCCATCTGCCATATCTCGTAGTCATGATATGCAGCTATAGCAAGCAGAATCCAAATGGACTTAATCATGGCAACCGGCGAGAAGGTTTCATTATAGTCCACCCCGTGGACTTGTTTAAAACCTTTGGCCACTAGTCTACCCTTATTGGTAACTATTTTGCCATCCATGTCTGTCTTCCTCTTGAAGACCCATTTACTCCGTATGGGTTTTACCCCATCAGGCAGCTCAACCAAATCCCAGACTTGGTTAGCCGACATGGAATCCATCTCGGATCGCATGGCGTCAAGCCATTTCTCGGAGTCCGGTCCACTGACCGCCTCATCATAGGTTCTGGGTTCATCCTCAATAATGAAGATCCCATCGTGTTGGGTCAGTAGCGACCCATACCTTTCAGGTGCACGACGAATTCTCCCAGACCTACGCGGGACCTGTGTCTGAGCCTCAGGTTGCCTAGCAACCGGTGCAGGTGGCTCAGATTCTATCTCTTTGTCTTGTGCTTGCACTTGGATCTCATCCAAGTCAAACTTCCTCCCACTAACTTCTTTCATAAGAAATTCTTTCTCTAGAAAGACAGCACCCCGAGTAACAAAAACTTTGTTCTCGGTTGGGACATAGAAGTAGTATCCTTTAGTTTCCTTAGGATACCCCACAAACACACACTTATCAGATCTAGGTTCTAGCTTGCTAGAATCCTGACGTTTGACATAAGCCTCACATCCCCAGATCCTGATAAACGCGAGATTAGGGCGTCTCCCACTCCACATCTCGTATGGTATTTTGGAGACACTCTTAGATGGAACATTATTCAGTATCAAAGAAGCTGTTTCTAATACATGCCCCCAGAATAATGAAGGTAGAGTTGCATGACTCATCATAGATCGAACCATATCCAATAGAGTTCGATTTCTCCTTTCAGACACACCATTCCATTGAGGTGTTCCAGGAGGAGTGAGTTGGGATATGATCCCACACTCTCTCAGATAGTCGAAGAACTCACCGCTCAGGTATTCTCCACCTCGATCTGATCGAAGAGCTTTAATGGATCTTCCAAGCTGGTTCTCTACTTCATTCTTGAACTCCTTGAATTTCTCAAAGGATTCAGATTTATGTCTCATTAAGTAGACATAGCCATACCTACTGAAGTCATCAGTGAAGGTAATGAAGTAGTTGTACTCTCCTCTGGCTTGTTTATTGAAGGGCCCACACACATCAGTATGTATGAGATCTAATAAACCTTCTGCCCTCTCACCAATCTTGGTGAAGGGCACCTTTGTCATTTTCCCTAACAAACAAGGTTCACAAGTATCAAATTCCTCCAAGGAACTCGAATCTAACAATTCATTTGCATGGAGTTGTTGGATACGATTCTTGTTTATATGGGCTAATCGACAGTGCCATAGGAAAGCACCAACTGAACCACTCAGTTTGGTCCTCTTATTGCTTATGTTACAAATAGAACTTTCCATATCCAAGATATATAGACCATTGCACAAAGTACCCTTCCCATAGAACATATTTGCAAATGAAAAAGAACAGGAGTTCTTATTTATTTCAAATTTAAATCCTTTCTTTGCCAAGCAAGGAATGGATACAATGTTCTTTGTTAGCGAAGGTACACAAAAGCAATTATCTAGTTCTAATTGAAGTCCAGAAGGCAAGGAGAGAGTCAAAACACCTACAGGAATAGCAGCAACCTGTGCCCCGTTTCCAACGCGTAGGTCAATCTCTCCAAGCCGCACCGATCTACTTTTCTTGAGCCCCTGCATATTTGTACAAATATGAGCTCCACATGCGGTATCCAATACCCATGACATAGAAGTAGAAAGATTGACTTCTGTAACATAGATGCCTGAGCTAGAAGACGAAGCCTTGCCTCTCTTCTTCTTATTCTGAAGTCGTACTATGTCCTTTATCATGTGAGGTGGTCCTCCACATGAGTAGCACTTATTATTCCTGACTCTTTCCATCTTTGTTTTCAATGTATTAGTTAAGCCTTTGGGCTTAACACACTGAATGTCTACTTTAGGAGGGTTGAGCTCAACCAATGCATCAAAGAGCTGCCTTAGATTAGAAATAATTTCAGAGGCACTCTTAGATTCATATTGCCCTCTTAGCTCGGGCGACATGTTGGTTAGCATCAATTGTGCAATCTCCAAAGTATCAGCTTGATGCTTATCATAAGCATCCTTCTCAGCCGCTGAGGCCAAGCATGGAAGTGGCTCAGGAATTGGCTTCTCAAGGACATATAGCTTCCTCTCGAGCTTGAGCACAATTCTCAAGTTCATATACCAATCCTTTAAGTTGGATCCAACCAACTTATCCCTTTCTAGGGTAGATCGCAGTGACCATCTGCCATTGTTCACAGCCATTGTTCTACAACAACCAAGAAACAGCAGATTAGTACTACTTTGAATCATTTAAACTGGACTTGTTTTAAATGATATCTGCTCTCACTATTTTAAATTCGAATTGACAACCCACAAAGTCAATCGGGAAGTTTAAGACTTCCTAGTGAGATGGGATCCTTATTTCACATGAGGCTTCGCGTCCCACGAGGGTGGGATGAGATGCACAAAGTAACCCATGCTTCCTAAGGTGGGCGCGCCGGCCGGTTGCTCCAAGCAACTCCCCTTGTCGAGACAGTCTGGGCATTTCATGTCCAGCGAGGGCTGGATACAACATGAAACCTTTACCTCTCAACGATGCCTCTAGACTTTCACCATGCGCCCAGCACATGTGAACTTCTAGTCAAGTCCATTCCTAACCGTTATGCCCAGGGCCAACGAGTTTCCTTGCGAAGGCACGCCCAGGTTAAAACTGGACTGGGGAAACCATTGCCACCACGCACTTTCTAAAGATAAGTGGGTGTGTCCCACGAGGGTGGGAAACAATTCACAACTCCACTGATCGATAGCTTAGTGAGGGCTACGCGTTAGAAGGCTACCGGACTTGATATTTTAATTGAGGGTTTTTTGTTTAAGGTCTCATCATCTCAGTTTTATCTTATGTCTATCATTACAGGCATGCAATCCTATAGTGATAACATAACGGTAAAACATTTCAGGCATGCTTCTGCAGATAATAATAAAAGCAGTAAAGGATGATGTGATCATATCCTATACAAGACATTGAACCAATCCATGCCATGAAATAGGTTCAACTCTTGTCCTAGAACTAAAGCCCCAAAAACTAGACCTAGCTTAGCCGACCTCTAGTTTGATCTTCAAGGTTGGCTCCAAGGTCCTTCTCTCATGGTTTAGCTCTCAAACCCTAGGGGTATACCCATAAGGTTCGGCCAATGCCATGGTCTTCTTCCAAGGAAGGTGCGCCATCCAGCAAGCCACAAGAGGGATAGCACACAAGCACAAGGCTCGGTCAATCCTTAACTTGCGCCCCCATGCAAGGATGTGCCTCCTTTGAAGCTTGTTGCGCCATTAGGCATGGATGCGCAACCAAGCAAGCATGCACCTTGCTCCAAGTAGAGGCGCCACCCTAATCTTCTTCTTAGTTAAAAGCAAAAGGAAAAGCGGCACGCAGGCCTCACAAGGATACATCACAGGCATGCAAGAGGGGCTTGACTAATGATCACAACACCATGCACAATCAAGGTATTTACTCATGCAATTCTACATGCTCATGAAAAACATAAAATCTGAAATTTTACTTTTTCATAAAACTAGTCTCTTTTTCTCATCTTCTTCTCACAAATCTTTTGGTTTATTGCGATTTATTTTCATGATGATTTCAGAGATCCTTTCGGCTGGCAATTTTGTCAGATCAAGAGACTTGGCCAGTCTGTAGACACAATGCCCGTCTTACTTGACAAAATTACGTGTGCCTTTGATCTTTAAATCAAACAAGAAAAATAGTCCAAAATTCCAAAAGAGATTGAGAGGATGATAGAAACAAGAAACCTCAATTTTTCCTACTTAGAAAAAATTGTTTGCCATGCATCATGCTATTTACGAAAATAGAGATATGGCATGTGAGCATGAAAGAAAAGCATAAAACATCATTCGAGTCTTGCAAGTCGCTCTGATACCACTGTTGGGAAACCCCGGGGATATTTTACAATTTTCAGAGTCATGGACATACATTTTACGCAGCGGAAGAATGTCCCCGAAACAAGCCGGTCCCAAAAATCCAGTGAAGATCGCAAGCAAGGGAGTTGACACGATGAGTTAGGAAATACCTTAAGAGCAATGAAGAGCGATGCCGATGCAGGCGCCCAAGTGTGCGCCCTCTGCAGTCTCACACACACGGGTCTCTTGAGTTCTCTTCTTCCACGCCCGGTGCTAGCCTCGGGAAGAAGATCCAAGCCTTAGTTCTCCTCTTGAATGCTCGCGCCACCTCCAAGGTAGAAGCGCCAAGATGATGAAGAAGAGAGGAGAAGGGAGAATGCCGCCAAGCCTTTACTTCTCTTGCGCCAAAAGAGGAAGAAGGGAAGAAGCTTGCAGGTAGGGTTTGATGGAAGAGGATGGTTGCGCCAATGCCCCTTGTTCTCGCCCTCTTGATGTGTTCACGCCTTCAAAGATTGATCATCTTCAAGAGGGGGCGACAAGGGTCACATTTATAGGGCAAGAGGCGGTTAGGGTAAGGGCTAGGATCATGACAAGTGTAGGGCTAGGATGAGGAGGTTTGAGACAAGGAAAGTCTCCAAGACATTTCCATAATTCTCATTCAACCATTCCTTATTGTGCCCCACGCCTTTCCTTGTGCGCCAAGGCCTTGCCTTGCACCCCAAGCAATGTCATAGAGGCATGCATTCCACCCAAGGAAGAGAGGGGAGGCGCCCTTTACTTCCATAATGAAGCAAAGGTGCCAACATGACCCCATTATGCCCCTAGACGCTTAATGGTTCATGTTTCTCCCCATTATACCCTTTTAGCCTCTCATCTCTTCATGAGAACTTGTTATTGGGCCTCATTGGATAATGAGCTAGCCCAAACTTCATTACATGGGTTGATTAAGCACTTGGATCCAATCCAATGCAACCCTAATCCAAATGTGACCAACCATGGTCAAATACGGGTCAACCTGCCAAAAATGAAGTTTGGCTCCAATAACATTCTTCCATCTCATCAGGCCCATTGGCGCTGATGAAATCTCCCAATTAGATCTGAGTTATCCAATAACTCGATCATAAGGCTTCCCGATCAATACGAGAACTCAAGTATCAAGGTGTGCGACCCTGTAGGTTCCTCTGACGCTGGCAGTGCTGACCAGAGGTCATCACAAGCAGTGAGTGGCACCTAGCAGTGCATCGCTGCTACCTAGGTCATTAGAATGGATATCGACATCGACATCCCCATCATCGCAACTAGGTACAGATGAATTATAGTCTCTTTGCCGAACTGATATCCGATTGGACAAGTGTGTCACCACTTGCTTTCATCCAATCACATGGTTATGACTAAAACAGGTTCTAACCTGGGTATAGCCATACACTCTCAGTCATAGAACCATAAAGGAGCTCCATGGATATCATACTTCCCTAGGGAAGGGGCAAATCCTATGTCTGTCCATTGATCTTCTCATATGGGTGGTGACATGCTCAATAACAACCATTATGACCTCCCAGCTACGGTAAGGTGTTAGGCTGTATCAAAGCAAGTCCCTAACCATATAGAATGATCAATGACCTCAAGTCAAGGGATCAATGCATCTCCTGTCACTTATGAGGATAACTCATGACACCAAGCCATAGCCTCATAGCGGGTCTATCCAGTATATCCTCCAATGATATACCCATGTGTCTGAGTTAGCACCACGTGCCTGTTGGTGTATATGCCCTAGGACCTAGTTTTGGTCAACTTATGTACTACTTGACATTGCTATTTATATATCATTCTGGCATTGTCGTTATCATTGTTTGTCTACACCTGCGATTGTGTACTTACATGATAATGTCCCTGGAGATAGATTGGATCTGTGCTCAAATAATTGTCCCTAGTCGATGTACCTGAGTGGATATGGGACAGCTCTGGTACTTGAGAGACTGGTATGTGGGCTGATTAGGCACGTTGTGCTAACGCAGACACATGGGTATATCATAGGAGGATATACTGGATAGACCCGCTATGAGGCTATGACTTGGTGTCATGAGTTATCCTCATAAGTGACAGGAGATGCATTGATCCCTTGACTTGAGGTCATTGATCATTCTATATGGTTAGGGACTTGCTTTGATACAACCTAACACCTTGCCGTAGCTGGGAGGTCATAACAGTTGTTATTGAGCATGTTACGACCCATATGAGAAGATCAATGGACAGACATAGGATTTGCCCCTTCCCTAGGGAAGTATGATATCCATGGAGCTCCTTTATGGTTCTATGACTGAGAGTGTATGGCCATACCCAGGTGAGAACCTGTTTTAGTCATAGCCATGAGATTGGATGAAAGCAAGTGGTGACACACTTGTCCAATCGGATATCAGTTCGGCAAAAAGACTATAATGCATCTGTACCTAGTTGCGATGATGGGGATGTCGATGTCGATATCCATTCCAATGACCTGGGTAGCAGCGATGCACTGCTAGGTGCCACTCACTGCTTGTGATGACCTCTGGTCACCATTGCCAGCGTCAGAGGAACCTACAGGGTCGCACACCTTGATACTTGAGTTCTCGTATTAATCGGGAAGCCTTATGATCGAGTTATTGGATAACTCGGATCTAATTGGGAGATTTCATCAGCGCCAATGGGCCTGATGAGATGGAAGAATGTTATTGGAGCCAAACTTCATTTTTGGCAGGTTGACCCGTATTTGACCATGGTTGGTCACATTTGGATTAGGGTTGCATTGGATTAGATCCAAGTGCTTAATCAACCCATGTAATGAAGTTTGGGCTAGCTCATTATCCAATGAGGCCCAATAACAAGTTCTCATGAAGAGATGAGAGGCTAAAAGGGTATAATGGGGAGAAACATGAACCATTAAGCGCCTAGGGGCATAATGGGGTCATGTTGGCGCCTTTGCTTCATTATGGAAGTAAAGGGCGCCTCCCCTCTCTTTCTAGGATGGAATGCATGCCTCTATGGCATTGCTTGGGGCGCAAGGCAAGGCCTTGGCGCATAAGGAAAGGCGTGGGGCACAATAAGGAATGGTTGAATGAGAATTATGGAAATGTCTTGGAGACTTTCCTTGTCTCAAACCTCCTCATCCTAGCCCTACACTTGTCATGATCCTAGCCCTTACCCTAACCGCCTCTTGCCCTATAAATGTGACCCTAGTCGCCCCCTCTTGCGGATGATCAATCCTCGAAGGCGTTAACACATCAAGAGGGTGAGAACAAGGGGCATTGGCGCAACCATCCTCTTCCATCAAACCCTAGCCACAAGCTTCTTCCCTTCTTCCTCCTTTGGCGCAAGAGAAGTAAAGGCTTGGCGGCATTCTCCCTTCTCCCATCTTCTTCATCAATTGGCGCTTCTACCTTGGAGGTGGCGCGAGCATTGAAGAAGAGAACTAAGGCTTGGATTTTCTTCCCGAGGCTAGCACCGGGCGTGGAAGAAGAGAACTCAAGAGATCCGTGTGTGTGAGACTGCAGAGGGCGCACACTTGGGCGCCTGCATCGGCATCGCTCTTCATTGCTCTTAAGGTATTTCCTAACTCGTCGTGTCGACTCCCTTGCTTGCGATCTTCACTGGGTTTTTGGGACCGGCCTGTTTCGGGGACATTCTTCCGCTGCGTAAAATGTATGTCCATGACTCTGAAAATTGTAAAATGTCCCCGGGGTTTCCCAACAGTGGTATCAGAGGGACTTGCAAGACTCGAACGATGTTTTATGCTTTTCTTCCATGCTCACATGCCATATCTCTATTTTCGTAAATAGCATGATGCATGGCAATCGATTTTTCTAAAAGTAGAAAAATTAGGGTTTCTTGTTTCTATCATCCTCTCAATCTCTTTTGGATATTTGGACTATTTTTCTTGTTTGATTTAAAGATCAAAGGCGCACGTAATTTTGTCAAGTATGACGGGCATTGTGTCTTCGGACCGGCCAAGTCTCTTGATCTGACAAAATTGCCAGCCGAAAGGATCTCTGAAATCATCATGAAAAATAAATTGCAATAAACCAAAAGATTTGTGAGAAGAAGATGAGAAAAAGAGACTAGTTTTATGAAAAAGTAAAATTTCAGATTTTATGTTTTTCATGAGCATGTAGAATTGCATGAGTAAATACCTTGATTGTGCATGATGTTGTGATCATTAATCAAGCCCCCTTTGCATGCCTGCGATGTATCCTCGTGAGGCCTGCGTGCCGCTTTTCTTTTTGCTTTTGACTAAGAAGAAGATTAGGGTGGCGCATGTGATTGGAGGTTAGCGCATGCATACCTTGGTTGGTGATGCAACAAGCAAGAGGCGCAAACTTGCTTAGTGGCGCAAGACCATGGCATTGGCCGAACCTATGGGAACTTCGAAAGTATTCCTCTACGGTTTGAGAGCTAAGCCATGAGAGAAGGACCTTGGAGCCAACCTTGAAGTTAAAGCTAGAGGTCGGCTAGGCTAGGTCTAGTTTTTGGGGCTTGAGTTCTAGGACAAGAGTTGAACCTATTTCATGGCATGGATTGGTTCAATGTCTTGTATAGGATATGATCACATCATCCTTTACTGCTCTTATTATTATCTGCAGAAGCATGCCTGAAATGTTTTACCTTTATGTTATCACTATAGAATTGCATGCCTGTAATGATAGACATAAGATAAAACTGAGATGATGAGACCTTAAACAAAAACCCTCAATTAAAATATCAAGTCCGGTAGCCTTCTAACGCGTAGCCCTCACTAAGCTATCGATCAGTGGAGTTGTGAATTGTTTCCCACCCTCGTGGGACACACTCACTTATCTTTAGAAAGTGCGTGGTGGCAATGGTTTCCCTAGTCCAGTTTTAACCTGGGCATGCCTTCGCAAGGAAACTCGTTGGCCCTGGGCATAACGGTTAGGAATGGACTTGACTAGAAGTTCACATGTGCTGGGCGCATGGTGAAAGGCTAGAGGCATCGTTGAGAGGTAAAGGTTTCATGTTGTATCCAGCCCTCGCTGGACATGAACTGCCCAGACTGTCTCAACAAGGGGAGTTGCTTGGAGCAATCGGCCGGCGCGCCCACCTTAGGAAGCATGGGTTACTTTGTGCATCTCATCCCACCCTCGTGGGACGCGAAACCTCATGTGAAATAAGGATCCCATCTCACTAGGAAGTCTTAAACTTCCCGATTGACTTTGTGGGTTGTCAATTCGAATTTAAAATATTGAGAGCAGAAATCATTTAAAACAAGTCCAGTTTAAATGATTCAAAGTAGTACTAATCTGTTCTTCTTGGGTGTTGTAGAACAATGGCTACGAACACTGGCGGATTATCACTGCGATCCCTCCTTGATAAGGATAAGTTAGTTGGAACTAACTTTATGGACTGGCATTGGAACTTGAGGATAGTCCTCAAGCTCGAGAAGAAGCTGTATGTCCTTGAACAGCCTCTTCCTGCGGCTCCTCCGCCTAATGCCCGAACGGCAGACAGAGATGCTTATAGAAAGCATCAAGATGACTCTTTGGAGGTTGCATGTCTTATGCTAGCCAGTATGGCACCTGAACTGCAGGTGCAATATGAGGAGCAGAACGCTTTTCAGATGATTACTCGTCTGAAATAGATGTTCGAGGCTCGGGCTAGAACTGAGAGATTTGACACCGCCAAAGCAGTCTTTCGGTGCAAGTTGTCTGAAGGTGCACCAGTGAGACCCCATGTTCTCAAACTCATTGGGAACGTGGATCATCTCAGGAGACTGGGACGCACCATAGACAACGAGCTGGTTGTGGATCTTATTCTTCATTCCCTGCCCCCTAGCTTCAGTCCGTTTATCATTAACTTCAACATGAACCGGATTGAGTGCACACGGGAGGAATTGATGAATATGCTCCAAACAGCCGAGCGAGAGATGGGTAAGACCAAATCCAATTCTGTTCTTTTGGTCCCTGCGACCAAGAAGATAAAGAAGAAGGGTAAGGCACGTGCTAAGAGCAGTGCCAGAGATCCTACCAAAGCACTGAAGAAAAAGGCGAAGAGGTCAAAGGAACAGAGGTGTTTTCACTGTGGCGAGCAGGGCCACTGGAGAAGGGACTGCAAGCAGCTTCAGAATGAGGAGAAGAAAGGCTTGGTTGAGCTCTTTGATGCATTGGTTGAGCTCAACCGTCCTAAAGTAGACATTCAGTGTGTTAAGCCCAAAGGCTTAACTAATACATTGAAAACAAAGATGGAAAGAGTCAGGAATAATAAGTGCTACTCATGTGGAGGACCACCTCACATGATAAAGGACATAGTACGACTTCAGAATAAGAAGAAGAGAGGCAAGGCTTCGTCTTCTAGCTCAGGCATCTATGTTACAGAAGTCAATCTTTCTACTTCTATGTCATGGCTATTGGATACCGCATGTGGAGCTCATATTTGTACAAATATGCAGGGGCTCAAGAAAAGTAGATCGGTGCGGCTTGGAGAGATTGACCTACGCGTTGGAAACGGGGCACAGGTTGCTGCTGTTGCTGTAGGCGTTTTGACTCTCTCCTTGCCTTCTGGACTTCGATTAGAACTAGATAATTGCTTTTGTGTACCTTTGCTAACAAATAACATTGTATCCATTCCTTGCTTGGCAAAGAAAGGATTTAAATTTGAAATAAATAAGAACTCCTGTTCTTTTTCATTTGCAAATATGTTCTATGGGAAGGGTACTTTGTGCAATGGTCTATATATCTTGGATATGGAAAGTTCTATTTGTAACATAAGCAATAAGAGGACCAAACTGAGTGGTTCAGTTGGTGTTTTCCTATGGCACTGTCGATTTGCCCATATAAACAAGAATCGCATCCAACAACTCCATGCAAATGGATTGTTAGATTCGAGTTCCTTGGAGGAATTTGATACTTGTGAACCTTGTTTATTAGGGAAAATGACAAAGGCGCCCTTCACCAAGATTGGTGAGAGGGCAGAAGGTTTATTGGATCTCATACATACTGATGTGTGTGGGCCCTTCAATAAACAAGCCAGAGGAGGGTACAACTACTTCATTACCTTCACTGATGACTTCAGTAGGTATGGCTATGTCTACTTAATGAGACATAAATCTGAATCCTTTGAGAAATTCAAGGAGTTCAAGAATGAAGTAGAGAACCAGCTTGGAAGATCCATTAAAGCTCTTCGATCAGATCGAGGTGGAGAATACCTGAGTGGTGAGTTCTTTGACTATCTGAGAGAGTGTGGGATCATATCCCAACTCACTCCTCCTGGAACACCTCAATGGAATGGTGTGTCTGAAAGGAGAAATCGAACTTTATTGGATATGGTTCGATCCATGATGAGTCATGCAACTCTACCTTCATCATTCTGGGGGCATGCACTAGAAACAGCTTCTTTGATACTGAATAATGTTCCATCTAAGAGTGTCTCCAAAATACCATACGAAATGTGGAGTGGGAGATGCCCTAATCTTGCGTTTATCAGGATCTGGGGATGTGAAGCTTATGTCAAACGTCAGGATTCTAGCAAGCTAGAACCTAGATCTGATAAGTGTGTATTTGTGGGGTATCCTAAGGAAACTAAAGGATACTACTTCTATGTCCCAACCGAGAACAAAGTTTTTGTTGCTCGGGGTGCTGTCTTTCTAGAGAAAGAATTTCTTATGAAAGAAGTTAGTGGGAGGAAGTTTGACTTGGATGAGGTCCAAGTGCAAGCACAAGACCAAGAGATGGAATCTGAGCCACCTGCACCGGTTGCTAGGCAACCTGAGGCTCAGACACAGGTCCCGCGTAGGTCTGGGAGAATTCGTCGTGCACCTAAAAGGTATGGGTCGCTACCGACCCAACACAATGGGATCTTCATCATTGAGGATGAACCTAGAACCTATGATGAGGCGGTCAGTGGACCGGACTCCGAGAAATGGCTTGACGCCATGCGATCTGAGATGGATTCCATATCGGCTAACCAAGTCTGGGATTTGGTTGAGCTGCCTGATGGGGTAAAACCCATAGGGTGTAAATGGGTCTTCAAGAGGAAGACAGACATGGATGGCAATATAGTTACCTACAAGGGTAGACTAGTGGCTAAAGGATTTAAACAAGTCCACGGGGTGGACTATGATGAAACCTTCTCGCCAGTTGCCATGATTAAATCCATTCGGATTCTGCTTGCTATAGCTGCATATCATGATTATGAGATATGGCAGATGGATGTGAAGACAGCGTTCCTTAACGGTAAGCTGACTGATGATGTGTATATGACACAACCTGATGGCTTCATCCATCCTGCAGAGGCTAATAAGGTCTGCAGGTTAAAGAGGTCCATTTATGGATTAAAGCAAGCATCTCGAAGTTGGAATCTTCGATTTGACGAAGCCGTGAGAGATTATGGGTTTATCAAAAGCGAAGATGACGCTTGTGTATACAGAAAATTCAGTGGGAGCTTGGTGATTTTTCTGGTCTTGTATGTTGATGACATACTGCTCATCGGAAACGACATCCCTAGTCTTCAAGCTGTGAAGACATGGTTGGGGAAGTGTTTCGAGATGAAAGACTTAGGGGAGGCCGCCTATATGTTGGGGTATGCCCTTAAGGCTAATGTTTGAGGCCTATGGGAATGTATCTGTATCATGTAATAAACTCTTATGTTTATAAAGGCATGGTTGTTATTCAGTTAGCTACATTGTCTGCTGCAATATATGTTCTTCTGAATAATGTCTCAAAGCTGTTCAGCTGGGCTGACATGCTATTAAGTCCTTAGTCGATGTATCTTGGTGAACATGAGACAGCCTTGATATTGTTAAGACTAATATGTGTTCTAATCTTATAGGATGCTTCGAGCATGGAATAAGATGTAGACTCATGGGTACATGGGATGTACTGGACAGACCCTACTAGGATGTTCAATTGTTTGTCACAATGTGAATATTCCTTGATTATGACAAGTGGCACATTTCCTCTGACTTGAGATCACTTGTGTTTTCTAAATGATGATTGTCATTGTTTTGAGATAGTTCAATATCGTTTGAAACATAATGATTATAGACTATCTTGGATGATGAGCTTGAGTCAGGTTAGGGCACTAGTGATAGACATAGGATTGCCGTCTCCTTGTTTAAGGAGTGTGATGTTCTAAAGGGGCCCCCTGGATGAGATGATTGAGAGAGTGTATGGCCATACCCAGGTGACTATGATCATCTGATCTAATCATGCTCATCATATTGGAATTACAAGCTTGACAGGCTTGTCCAATAAGAACATCCAGTGGCAAAGGAAAAATGCATGCCTTGTGATTTGATTCACACTTGTGCTGTTTTTGGGTGTAGTCTTGGAAGACTCTTTTCTTTATATCGGGAGACAGTGATGTGTTGCTAGATACCTCTCACTGATCGTGATAACGTAAGTTGTCGTTACCGACATTTAAAGGAAACCCTTTGGGTCGCACAATTTGATGATATGGCTTACTTAAGTCAGATCGTGTGGACTGAATTATTTGGGTTCAGTTTAAAGGGATTTAATCTCTGATTGTAAGTGAGATCTGGTCTGATCATGTTTGATTGATTAGGGCTTGAGATCGGTAAGCTTTGATCGAGAGAATGCATGCCAGATCGGTCAGATCAGGGGCATCGTTGAGATCGACGGTTAGATCGTGAACCTTAGGGTTTATTTAAGATCTAGACTAGATCATTGGCTTGATTGGTTCTTAAACCGAACCAAAGTGAACCGGCTCACTAAATGAGCGCTTGGTTCATAGGGAGAGGAGTAGGCGACAAGTTCACTTGGCGTGAACGTTGTGGTGAGGAGTGGTTACTATTTTTAGTAACCATGATCTCCACTTGAGGGGGCTCTCGTCCGAATAGAGTATGCTCTATTTTCGCCACTTCCCATATTCCTCTCGCCCATATTCCTCTCGACATTCTTGTGTGAGTGCGGCGACGCTTGACGGATTGAGGAGGATTCGGCCAAGAGAGATTGACATCTCATTTTCCCTTCACTCGTCAAAGGACCTCTTGGAACCTTGCTAGCACAAGGAGCACCAAGAGAGATAGCGACATCATCTTGTGTGTGACGACAAGGAGAAGATCTCGTTTGATCTTTACTTCCAAGGTGCCATCTAGAAATGGCAATGGTATGGATCGAATCATCTCTTATGCAATCGTTTTTTCTTTAAGTTGATTATATAAGGTGCATGCGATTCTTAGAGACCCTATCCGCTGCTTGAAATTTGTTTTGCACCATGCTGGGTTTCGCCCCCCTCTTGAAAGGGGTTCCTACAACTGGTATCAGAGCAGGTTTTCTATGCATCTTTGTATGATTGCTTAAGCTTATGTGATCCATGTTTGCGTGTACATGCTTAGATCTAGTTAACATGCGATTTTTCTTTAAGTTTTTATACATGCGAAACTTGAAGTATGTTTTCATTGGCGCATGTTGTTCTTGGCGCATGCTTTGTGTTTTTCTTAAAACCCTAATTGACATGCGCGAGTCACTCTAGATCTAAGGCTCTACTATAAACCCTTAGACGGGTTATTAGGGTTGAAGTCACCCCCTGAGTTAGATCCAACAGTCTGATCAGACCATCTGACAGCCTGAATGGGTCGACCTGTTAGCACCTTGGCGCAAGCCTATGGTGGCTATAGGTCGACTGCAGACAGGTGTGTAGCGATGTCTGATTGAGACAACCTATGAACACACATGAGTTAGGCCCGGGGTCACACCCGCTTGCCAGACCTCATTGTGGTTGTTCAGCCCTGGCGCATGCATGGTTGACCTCATGGTCGACTCAAGTCAGTTAGGACTTGGTGCATGCAAGGGCAGTGGATCTGACTAGGTTGGATGAGTGGATCCCTAGTAATGTACCGTTGTAAGGTTGTAGGGCAAATAAGGAAAAATTAAAATTAATCCCAAGGGGTTTTCGAAAATTTTAATTTTTATAATGGATCACTTGATTGCTGAATGGATGCATGTGTCTGTCTATTTTGTCTTATGTGGGCTGCCCATGTTAAATCTGTGCTGTGCTGGGGCCTGCGTGCCTGTTTTAAAATTGTAAATTAATTATTGTGATCTGCGCATCACTGTGTTTTAATTTATAAATGTAAGTGACCTGCGTGTCACTCTTGTCTAGATAGTTAAATTTGTAATTTAATTAGACAAGAGCACAGAGCACACTTGGCAGAGGCGCATGCAACAAGTGGCTGGACCAGGTGGGAGGTCTAGGGTTCGACCCTAGGACCAGGCGCATTTTCCCTGGTGGGCGCACCTGTGCTGTAATTGGCGCTTGGGCCCAGGTTTGGGCCAGATGTGCAGCAAAAGACCCATGAAGAGCAAATGAAGACTTAAGTTAGGTTAAGGTCTTCTAGGGCTATGGGCTTTTACCACATAAGATACATGCTTTCTTTTATTGCTTAATATTAGAATTGCATGATTAAATTATCTTCTGCTATCACCATAGGAATTGCATGATAGGCAAGAAGATAAAAGACCGTTAAAATCCAACGCTTAAATATCAAGCTCGTAAGCCTTCTGACGCGAAACCTCACTGTTCTGATTATCGTTGGAGCCGTGTTGTACCCACTCAGTGGGCACGTCCATCTATCTTCAGACGGTGCGGGATTACACCTGCGTGTTACAGAGTAGGGATTTATCCCTTCTCGTTGCTCAGCATAGCACGTGGTGGTCCAGGGAGTAGGTCGGGTCAGCTTGACCGTGTTGGCTACATATGTGGCGCATATGGTAGCACATGGAGGCAGCCATCTGTGGGGTCAGAGATTGTGTTGTACCAACTCAGTTGGCACAGTCTGCTGGACTGCCCAGATGAAGGGGAATCGCACGGGTTGGCGATCGGCAGGGACTGCCTACCAGAAACTAGTGCTTGTACTCTCTGTGCATCTTATCTCGCCTGAGCGGGACGCGGAGACCAAGTATGAAATCTGGATCCCATCTCACTAAAAGAGTTTTACTCTTTCGGGCTGTTTTGCTGGATTTTTCACGCCTGATAAAATAGTGAGAAAAAGAATCTTTCTTAAGTCCTGATTGATTCTTATACATTGATACTGACCTTGCTGTTCTTGCATTGTTGTAGATACCTGCAGCAACGAACACCATGAACTTCAATGTGCGATCCCTACTGGAAAGGGAGAAGTTTGCTGGGCCGAACTTCTCTGACTGGTTTGGACACCTTAAGATCGTTCTTAAGGCAGAGAGGAAACTGTATGTCCTCGAGACGGCGATACCGCCGCAGCCCGCTCCGAACGCCGCAAGGGCGGTTCGGGAAGCCTATGAAAAGCACGTCAATGATAGCATTGATGTCGCTTGCCTGATGCTAGCGTCTATGACGCCACCGCTGCAGCGTCAGCATGAGGATATGTCGGCTATAGAGATGATAGCGAACCTCAAGATGCTGTATGCTGCACAGGCGAGGACTGAACGCTATAATTTGACAAAGCTCTTCTTTCAGAGCAAACTGGCTGAAGGGAGCCCAGTGGGAGCTCACGTGCTCAAGATGATTGGGCACAAGGAGGCTCTAGAGAAACTGGGGCATACCATTAACCAGGAGCTTGCTGTGGACATTATTCTGCAGTCTCTCCCGCCTTCATTCGACGCGTTCATTATTAATTTTAATATGAACAAAATCGATTGTACTCCGGCAGAGCTGCTGAATATGCTCTTGACCACTGAGGAGACTCTGAAGGGTAAGCCTTCAACCTCTGTCTTGATGGTTCCTTCTAGGAACAAGAAGAAGGGGAAGAAGGGCAAGGCCCCGGTCAAGAATTACAGCAAGGCTCTGAAGCAGAAGGTGAAGCGGTCTAAGGAATACAGGTGTTTCCACTGTGGCCAGCTGGGTCACTGGAAAAAGGACTGTAAAGCGCTCCAAGGAGATAAGAGGGGAAGCTTTGCTTCTGGCTCAGGTATATTCGTGACTGAGGTCATGTTTTCTTCTTCTGTATCATGGGTGTTGGACACTGCATGTGGAGTTCACATTTGTTCAAATGTACAGGAACTCAAGAGAAGAAGGCAGGTGGGACAGCATGAGGTGGACCTACGAGTTGGAAACGGGGCACGGGTTGCTGCTGTTGCTGTAGGAGACTACTTTATTTCTTTACCATCTGGACTTGTATTGGAACTAAACAGTTGTTACTTTGTTCCCAGTATAACTAAAAATATTATCTCCATTCCTGCTCTTGTTAGGAAGGGATTTTCCTTTGAATGCAATATTTCAAAGTGTATTTTGTCTTTTGATAATATTGTTTATGCAACTGGTTCAATTAATAATGGGTTATACATGTTGGACATGGAATGTTCGATACAACAAATTGATATTAAGAAAGCCAAGTATGCTGATGACAGCACCTTGCTATGGCATAGTCGTTTAGGCCATATAAACGAGAAACGCATTAAGCGGTTGCATGAAAATGGACTGCTGGGATCATTCTCCTACAAGGAGATTGATACATGCAAAGCTTGTTTAATGGGTAAAATGACGAAGTCACCTTTTCCTCACAAAGGTCAAAGGGCTTCAGGTTTACTTGACCTTATACACAGTGATGTGTGTGGGCCTTTTAGTAAACATGCCAGAGGTGGATATCAGTACTTCATTACCTTTACTGATGATTTCAGTAGATACGGGTATGTCTATCTGATGAGACATAAGAGTGAATCTTTTGACAAGTTCAAAGAGTTCAAAAATGAAGTACAGAATCAGCTAGGCCGTAATATCAAGGCACTTCGCTCAGATCGAGGTGGTGAATACCTAAGTCATGCATTTACTGACTATCTAAAGGAGTGTGGGATTATCTCACAGCTCACTCCGCCTGGAACACCGCAATGGAATGGTGTGTCCGAGAGGAGAAATAGAACGCTACTTGATATGGTTCGTTCTATGATGAGTCAGGCTACTCTACCCTACTCCTTTTGGGGTTTTGCACTGGAAACAGCTGCAAAGGTACTAAACCGAGTGCCATCCAAGGCAGTTTCAAAGACGCCATATGAGTTATGGTATGGGAAACAGCCAAGCTTGACATTTATCAGGATCTGGGGTTGCGAAGCTTATGTAAAGAAGCTCGCCTCTGGGAAACTAGAGAGTAGATCTGACAAATGTATCTTTGTCGGTTACCCTAAGGAAACTAAGGGTTATTATTTCTTCGATCCCAAGGAGAACAAGGTTTTTGTTGCTCGGACGGCCATATTTCTTGAGAAGGAATTTCTTCTGCAAGAGGCCAGTGGGAGAGAAATAAAGCTGGATGAGAATCCAGACGAAGGACAAAGTAGTCAAGCAGAGTTGGATGAGCCTGAGCCGGTAGAACAGGTTATTGAACAACCTGAGGCTCAGATATCACGGGAACCGCGAAGATCGGGTAGGATCCGTCGACAGCCTGAGCGCTATGACGGAGTCTACATCATTGACAATGATGAACCCCTCACTTATGCGGATGCGGTCAGTGGACCGGAGTCAGCGAGATGGCTTGAAGCTATGCGCGCCGAGATGGACTCCATGTCAGATAACCAAGTTTGGGATTTGGTTGATCCGCCTCCGGGAATTATCCCTATAGGCTGTAAATGGATCTTCAAGAAGAAGATTGACATGGATGGTAACGTGGTTACCTATAAAAGCAGGCTAGTTGCGAAAGGTTTCAAACAAATCTACGGGATAGATTATGATGAAACTTTCTCACCTGTAGCTATGTTTAAGTCTATTCGGATTCTTTTCGCGATAGCTGCATATTATGATTATGAGATTTGGCAGATGGATGTGAAAACAGCTTTCCTTAATGGAAATCTGGATGAGGATGTGTATATGACACAACCAGAAGGTTTCACTAATCCAGCAGATCGTCATAAGATATGCAAGTTAAAGAAGTCTATTTATGGACTTAAACAAGCATCAAGAAGCTGGAACATTCGTTTTGATGAATCAGTCATTGAATTTGGTTTCATCAAGAACGAGGATGACCCGTGTGTATATAAGAGGTTTAGTGGGAGCGTGATTACTTTCCTAGTCCTCTACGTCGATGACATCTTGATCATTGGAAACGACATTCCTGAAATGCATGCTGTTAAGGCATGGCTAAGGAAATGTTTCCAGATGAAAGATTTAGGAGAAGCAGCCTATGTGTTAGGTGTGAAGATCTACAGGGATAGATCTAAGAGGCTTCTCGGGCTGTGCCAAAGTACTTACATCGATAAGGTCCTGGAGAGATTTCATTTAGAGAATTCTAAACGTGTATATCTTCCAGTCAGACATGGTCTGAATCTTTCGAAGAGTCAGTGTCCACAAACACAGACTGAGAAAGATGAAATGGACAATACGCCTTATGCTTCGGCTATTGGATCCATTATGTATGCGATGTTGTGTACTCGCCCAGACGTTGCTTACGGGTTAAGCGTAACCAGTCGTTACCAGAGTAATCCAGGTGTGGCGCACTGGATTGCAGTCAAGAACATTTTAAAATATCTGCGGAGGACCAAAGATATGTTCTTGATATATGGTGGTCAGGAAGAACTCAGTATTGAAGGATATACTGACGCTTCGTTCCAGTCTGACCAGGATGATTTCCGATCGCAATCAGGCTATGTTTTTAGCTTGAATGGAGGTGCAGTGGTGTGGAAGAGTTTCAAACAGTCAACTGTTGCTGATTCCACAACAGAAGCCGAGTATGTTGCAGCCTCGGAAGCATCCAAGGAGGCAGTGTGGATTCGTAAGTTCGTGAGAGAACTTGGTGTCATTCCTTCGAGTGCAGATCCTTTGGTTATCTTTTGTGATAACACTGGAGCAATCGCACAAGCAAAGGTACCACGGTCGCACCAGAAGTCCAAGCACATACAGAGACGGTTTCATTTGATCAGGGAGATCATAGATCGAGGCGAGATCAAAGTCTGCAAGGTTCATACAGATGACAATCTGGCAGACCCGCTTACCAAGCCTCTGGCGCAGCAGAAGCATGAGAAGCACTGTAATAATATGGGTTTGAGATTTCTCAACCATTAGATTAAGTGCAAGTGGGAGATTGTTGGGGTATGCCCTTAAGGCTAATGTTTGAGGCCTATGGGAATGTATCTGTATCATGTAATAAACTCTTATGTTTATAAAGGCATGGTTGTTATTCAGTTAGCTACATTGTCTGCTGCAATATATGTTCTTCTGAATAATGTCTCAAAGCTGTTCAGCTGGGCTGACATGCTATTAAGTCCTTAGTCGATGTATCTTGGTGAACATGAGACAGCCTTGATATTGTTAAGACTAATATGTGTTCTAATCTTATAGGATGCTTCGAGCATGGAATAAGATGTAGACTCATGGGTACATGGGATGTACTGGACAGACCCTACTAGGATGTTCAATTGTTTGTCACAATGTGAATATTCCTTGATTATGACAAGTGGCACATTTCCTCTGACTTGAGATCACTTGTGTTTTCTAAATGATGATTGTCATTGTTTTGAGATAGTTCAATATCGTTTGAAACATAATGATTATAGACTATCTTGGATGATGAGCTTGAGTCAGGTTAGGGCACTAGTGATAGACATAGGATTGCCGTCTCCTTGTTTAAGGAGTGTGATGTTCTAAAGGGGCCCCCTGGATGAGATGATTGAGAGAGTGTATGGCCATACCCAGGTGACTATGATCATCTGATCTAATCATGCTCATCATATTGGAATTACAAGCTTGACAGGCTTGTCCAATAAGAACATCCAGTGGCAAAGGAAAAATGCATGCCTTGTGATTTGATTCACACTTGTGCTGTTTTTGGGTGTAGTCTTGGAAGACTCTTTTCTTTATATCGGGAGACAGTGATGTGTTGCTAGATACCTCTCACTGATCGTGATAACGTAAGTTGTCGTTACCGACATTTAAAGGAAACCCTTTGGGTCGCACAATTTGATGATATGGCTTACTTAAGTCAGATCGTGTGGACTGAATTATTTGGGTTCAGTTTAAAGGGATTTAATCTCTGATTGTAAGTGAGATCTGGTCTGATCATGTTTGATTGATTAGGGCTTGAGATCGATAAGCTTTGATCGAGAGAATGCATGCCAGATCGGTCAGATCAGGGGCATCGTTGAGATCGACGGTTAGATCGTGAACCTTAGGGTTTATTTAAGATCTAGACTAGATCATTGGCTTGATTGGTTCTTAAACCGAACCAAAGTGAACCGGCTCACTAAATGAGCGCTTGGTTCATAGGGAGAGGAGTAGGCGACAAGTTCACTTGGCGTGAACGTTGTGGTGAGGAGTGGTTACTATTTTTAGTAACCATGATCTCCACTTGAGGGGGCTCTCGTCCGAATAGAGTATGCTCTATTTTCGCCACTTCCCATATTCCTCTCGCCCATATTCCTCTCGACATTCTTGTGTGAGTGCGGCGACGCTTGACGGATTGAGGAGGATTCGGCCAAGAGAGATTGACATCTCATTTTCCCTTCACTCGTCAAAGGACCTCTTGGAACCTTGCTAGCACAAGGAGCACCAAGAGAGATAGCGACATCATCTTGTGTGTGACGACAAGGAGAAGATCTCGTTTGATCTTTACTTCCAAGGTGCCATCTAGAAATGGCAATGGTATGGATCGAATCATCTCTTATGCAATCGTTTTTTCTTTAAGTTGATTATATAAGGTGCATGCGATTCTTAGAGACCCTATCCGCTGCTTGAAATTTGTTTTGCACCATGCTGGGTTTCGCCCCCCTCTTGAAAGGGGTTCCTACACTATATTCTAGGTGTGAGTATCTACCGGGATAGATCCAAGAGGCTTCTGGCCCTTAGTCAGAGTACTTACATTGATAAGGTATTGGAGAGGTTCTACATGGAGCAATCCAAGAAAGGATACATTCCAGTGAGACATGGCCTTACTCTCTCAAAGAGCCAGTGTCCTACAACACAGGCTGAGAGGGATGACATGAGTCGAATTCCTTATGCTTTGGCAGTAGGATCGATCATGTATGCAATGTTATGTACTAGACCAGATGTGGCATATGCTGTGAGCATAACCAGCCGATACCAATCCAATCCAGGTCTGCAGCACTGGGTGGCTGTAAAGAACATCCTAAAGTATCTGAAAAGAACTAAGGATCTGTTCTTGGTCTATGGGGGACAGGAAGAGCTCAGTGTGCAGGGCTATACTGATGCATCGTTCCAGTCTGACCCTTACGACTTTAGATCGCAGGCCGGCTATGTGTTCAAGATAAATGGAGGCGCTGTATGCTGGAAGAGCTTCAAACAATCCACCATAGTAGATTCTACAACCGAAGCTGAGTATGTGGCCGCTTCTGAGGCAGCCAAAGAAGCTGTTTGGATAAGGAAGTTCTTATGTGATCTTCAAGTGGTGCCTAGTGCAATGGATCCCATTGAAGTCTACTGTGACAACAATGGAGCAATTGCACAAGCCAAGGAACCACGGTCTCATCAAAGATCCAAACACATACTCAGAAGATTTCACCTGATCAGAGAGATCATTGACAGAGGTGATGTCAAGATTAGCAGAGTAGACACAGAGAACAATCTGGCAGAACCATTGACCAAGGCTTTGGCGTAGCAGAAGCATGATGGTCACGCTAGAGATATGGGGTTGAGATTCCTCAACTTCTAGGTCTTAGTGCAAGTGGGAGATTGTTGGTGTATATGCCCTAGGACCTAGTTTTGGTCAACTTATGTACTACTTGACATTGATATTTATATATCATTCTGGCATTGTCGTTATCATTGTTTGTCTACACCTGCGATTGTGTACTTACATGATAATGTCCCTGGAGACAGATTGGATCTGTGCTCAAATAATTGTCCCTAGTCGATGTACCTGAGTGGATATGGGACAGCTCTGGTACTTGAGAGATTGGTATGTGGGCTGATTAGGCACGTTGTGCTAACACAGACACATGGATATATCATAGGAGGATATACTGGATAGACCCGCTATGAGGCTATGACTTGGTGTCATGAGTTATCCTCATAAGTGACAGGAGATGCATTGATCCCTTGACTTGAGGTCATTGATCATTCTATATGATTAGGGACTTGCTTTGATACAACCTAACACCTTGCCGTAGCTGGGAGGTCATAACAGTTGTTATTGAGCATGTTACGACCCATATGAGAAGATCAATGGACAGACATAGGATTTGCCCCTTCCCTAGGGAAGTATGATATCCATGGAGCTCCTTTATGATTCTATGACTGAGAGTGTATGGCCATACCCAGGTGAGAACCTGTTTTAGTCATAGCCATGAGATTGGATGAAAGCAAGTGGTGACACACTTGTCCAATCGGATATCAGTTCGGCAAAGAGACTGTAATGCATCTATACCTAGTTGCGATGATGGGGATGTCGATGTCGATATCCATTCCAATGACCTGGGTAGCAGCGATGCACTGCTAGGTGCCACTCACTGCTTGTGATGACCTCTGGTCACCACTGCCAGCGTCAGAGGAACCTACAGGGTCGCACACCTTGATACTTGAGTTCTCGTATTAATCGGGAAGCCTTATGATCGAGTTATTGGATAACTCGGATCTAATTGGGAGATTTCATCAGCGCCAATGGGCCTGATGAGATGGAAGAATGTTATTGGAGCCAAACTTCATTTTTGGCAGGTTGACCCGTATTTGACCATGGTTGGTCACATTTGGATTAGGGTTGCATTGGATTAGATCCAAGTGCTTAATCAACCCATGTAATGAAGTTTGGGCTAGCTCATTATCCAATGAGGCCCAATAACAAGTTCTCATGAAGAGATGAGAGGCTAAAAGGGTATAATGGGGAGAAACATGAACCATTAAGCGCCTAGGGGCATAATGGGGTCATGTTGGCGCCTTTGCTTCATTATGGAAGTAAAGGGCGCCTCCCCTCTCTTTCTAGGATGGAATGCATGCCTCTATGGCATTGCTTGGGGCGCAAGGCAAGGCCTTGGCGCATAAGGAAAGGCGTGGGGCACAATAAGGAATGGTTGAATGAGAATTATGGAAATGTCTTGGAGACTTTCCTTGTCTCAAACCTCCTCATCCTAGCCCTACACTTGTCATGATCCTAGCCCTTACCCTAACCGCCTCTTGCCCTATAAATGTGACCTTAGTCGCCCCCTCTTGCGGATGATCAATCCTCGAAGGCGTTAACACATCAAGAGGGCGAGAACAAGGGGCATTGGCGCAACCATCCTCTTCCATCAAACCCTAGCCACAAGCTTCTTCCCTTCTTCCTCCTTTGGCGCAAGAGAAGTAAAGGCTTGGCGGCATTCTCCCTTCTCCCATCTTCTTCATCAATTGGCGCTTCTACCTTGGAGGTGGCGCGAGCATTGAAGAAGAGAACTAAGGCTTGGATTTTCTTCCCGAGGCTAGCACCGGGCGTGGAAGAAGAGAACTCAAGAGATCCGTGTGTGTGAGACTGCAGAGGGCGCACACTTGGGCGCCTGCATCGGCATCGCTCTTCATTGCTCTTAAGGTATTTCCTAACTCGTCGTGTCGACTCCCTTGCTTGCGATCTTCACTGGGTTTTTGGGACCGGCCTGTTTCGGGGACATTCTTCCGCTACGTAAAATGTATGTCCATGACTCTGAAAATTATAAAATGTCCCCGGGGTTTCCCAACAGTGCCTAACCAGCCCACATACCAGTCTCTCAAGCACCAGAGCTGTCCCATATCCACTCAGGTACATCGACTAGGGACAATTATTTGAGCACAGATCCAATCTGTCTCTAGGGACATTATCATGTAAGTACACAATCGTAGGTGTAGACAAACAATGATAACGACAATGCCAGAATGATATATATGTATCAATGTCAAGTAGTACATAAGTTGACCAAAACTAGGTCCTAGGGCATATACACCAACAGGATTCTCCATCCTTCTGCATGAAACTCGTTATCTGATTCCGCAACTGAATTATTTTGGATGGAGGGAAGTACTTGGAGAGAAAGGCTTGAGAAAGCTCCGCCCATGTTCTTATCGAAGCAGAAGGTAGCGTGTGCAACCAAACTCTCGCTCTGTCCCTTAAAGAGAAGGGAAATAATCGCAACCTGATAGCATCAGCAGACACACCGTTAATTTTCATCATATCACAATATTCCAGAAAAATAGAAAGGTGCATATTGAGATCCTCAAGAGGAGAACCACGAAATTTGTTTTGTTGCACCATAGAAAGAAGAGCAGGTTTTATTTCAAAATTATTGCCTCAACAGTGGGCCTAACAATTCCTGATTGAAAACCATGAGCATAGGGAGCAGAATAATCCTTCAACGTCCTATTGTTATAATTGTTTCCCATTGGCTGAGGTACTCGATTGTTGTTCACATCGAGCTGAGTGTGATCCATCTGATTTTCTCCTCCTGGATGGTTCATGTTTTCCTTCTTTTGAATTTGGATTTGCTTCCTTCTTGTCCTGAACGTGCACTCGATCTCAGGATCAATGTCAAAGAATGCTCCCGCCCTAGAACTTCTTTGCATAAAAGGGTCAGTCAAAATTTTAAAGTTCTAAGACAACAGGCAAGTAGAGAAAAAAGAAAATAGCAGTGCAAAAGTGCAAAAGAAAACTAACTAATGCCTAGTTTATAAATTCTCAGAAATATACTAATATCAACTGTTGTTCCTCGGCAATGGTGCGAAAAACATGACATATCCCGCAAGTGCACGGTTATGTCAAAATAATATAAAAGATGTCGAATCCCACAAGGAACAAGGCTGAGTACCAGAAAATCCATGTTTTAATAGCTAGGGGAATCGAAACGTGGTTTTGAGAACTTAAATAATCGAAAACAAGAAGATCAAAGCTACGATGGTAGAGAGTAAATATGAGAGAGATATCTGGGCTACGGTTTCCACCTCAAAGACAATCTTAGTCGTGCTTAAAATTATCAGTTATCCGGATTATTGATTTTGCACAAGGAATCTATCCCTAGGGTACAACGTGCCCTCTCTCGAGTATACACCCCGATGTTCAACTAAGACGATCTCCTACTCTCGTGGTGGATCATTTTAGACGAACCCAATGAGTTCTACGGCAGATTATGAAACCATCGAGCGAAGACCAAGCACTCTCGTGTCATGGTCTCGCAAGTTTTACTAAAAGATTCCACCCTTACGATCCTCCTCTCGGTATGAATCGTAATGGCTTAAACATGAAAATACTCGGCCAAGGTAAAATCACGATATATGCGCTTCAAAGTAAAATATGCTCACAATACAATCCAAGTAATTGAATTAAAGTAGAGTTTGCAATCAAAATCGTCAACGGGCTTCAACCTAGCCCCGAAATAGGGTTTACGCTACCATCGTCATTGAAACGTCCAAAATCTATATTTTAATGGAAAGAAAACTACAAGGAAGTGAATCTAAGAGGAAGGAGACGATAGACCGAAAGTATCCAGAAGAAATCATGATGATCTGACATCTCAATCTCTAAAAAGCATCGAAAATCGCTTCGTCGCCGTGTTCTTCCGCCCTCCGCCGCTTCGTTACTTAATTCCTCGATAATTAGGGCATGAAAATTAGGGCTTTTATATTCTACACGTTCTCCTTCGAATCAGCTTTCCATAGAGTCCTTTCTTGCCAAATTTGGACTTCAAACAGGTCAGAAATCAGGGAAGATCCGAGTGAACCCCGCCGGGTTGAAGTCACTGGTGAATCCCGCCGGGGTCACCAGGCCGTGAAGTGCTCTGGCCACTTTGAGTGCTGCGCAACAGAGAGAATCATGGGTGAACCCGGCGAACCTACCCGTGAAGTGCTCTGGCCACTTTGAGTGCTACGCAATAGAGAGAATCACGGGTGAACCCCGCCGGGTTCACCTGCCTGTGAAGCTCTCTGTGAATTTCTTGCTGTCTGGCGAAAATGCAGGTGTACCCTGTGGCCATATTTTTTATGCCAACTCCGATTAAGCCCAAATTTGACATGTAGCTTCATCTTTATATAAGAAATCACCCTATGGCCTTAAAATCTTCAAAAAAGGCCAAAATAAGGTGATTTTACCTGAAATTCTGCAAAAGCAAGAAAAAGTGAAGATTCCGAAGCTTTTAAGAAAATAATCCTTTAAAGACTATGAAAGTATCAAAATAAGCCTAGATTTATCATGAAATACAAAGGAAAAATACTACTAAAATGCAAGGCATCACGGTCCCACATAGGGTCTCTTCTTCACCCTGTTCAGGTGCCGCCGGTGTTGTGTCAGTGTGTTGTTCCTCAGAATCGGGCGTCATGACATCTCTTCTGTCACCGGTAGGCATCTTTGGATCCTCAAGTTGTTTGCCGCTCCGAGTGGAGATTGCATTGCAATGCTCCCTCGGGTTAACTTCTGGCTGAGATGGTAATTTGCTTGGTGCTCTGGAGGATGAGCTAGCTTGCTTGGCCAGTTAATTCTCCAATATCTTGTTATGTGTTTCTCATAAGCATCCCGAACCGCCCTTGCGGCGTTCGCAACGGGTTGAGGCGGTATTGCCGTCTCAAGGACATACAGCTTCCTCTCAGCCTTAAGAACAATCTTAAGGTGTCCGTACCAGTCTGAGAAGTTTGGCCCAGCAAACTTCTCCCTTTCCAGTAAGGATCGCACATTGAACCCTGTGGTGTTCGTTGCTGCAGGAATCTACAACAAAGCAAGAACAACAAGGTCAGTATCCATGTTAGAATCAATCCAGGACTTAAGAATGATTCCTTTCTCACTATTTTATCTAACTAAAAAATCCAATAAAACAGTCCGAAAGAGTAAAACTCTTTTAGTGAGATGGGATCCAGATTTCATACTTGGTCTCCGCGTCCCGCTCAGGCGAGATAAGATGCACAGAGAGTTCAAGCACTAATCACTGGTAGGCTATCCATGCCAATCGCCAACCCGTGCGATTCCCCTTCATCTAGGCAATCAAGAAGACTGTGCCAATTGAGTTGGTACAACACAGTTTCTGATTCCACAGATGGCTGCCTCCATATAGCTAACATATGCTCAATATGTAGCCTACATGGTCAAGCTGACCCGACCTACTCCCTGGACCACCACGTGCTATGCTGAGCAACGAGAAGCGATAAATCCCTTCTCTGTAACACGTAGGTGTAATCACACACCGTCTAAAGATAGCTGGGCGTGCCCACTGAGTGGGTACAACACGGCCCCAACGATAGTCAGAACAGTGAGGTTTCGCGTCAGAAGGCTTTCGTGCTTGATATTTAACGTTGGATTTTAACGGTCCTTTTATCTTCTTACTAAGTAAAACCCTAGTTTTACACAAGTCTTCACTTGAGCTCTTCATGGGTCTTTTGCACTTCATCTGGCCCAGCCCGGGCCCAAGCGCCCTCTGCAGTTCAGATGCGCCCACCAGGTAGCATGCGCCTGTACTAGAGTCGAACTCTAGGCCTCCCACTGGTGAAGCTACTTGCTGCATGCGCCTCTGCCATGTATGCTCTGTGCTCATGTCTGATTAATTTACATTTAATCTATCTAGACATGATTTGACTCGCAGGTCAATTACACATTAACATAAATTGAAATGTGATTCGCAGATCACAAAAATAATTTACAATTAATTAATCCAGGCACGCAGGCCCCAGCACAGCATACAAATAGGGCAGCCCACATAAGATGAAATAGACATGCAATCAGGTTAAACAAACAACATGTGATCCAAATAGGAAAGTAAAATTTTTGAAAAACCCCATGGTATCAATTTTATTTCCTTATGTGCCCTACTACCTTACAACGGTCCATTAATAGGGATCCACTCATCAGACCAAGTCAGACCCACTGCCCTTGCATGCACCAAGTCATAACTGACTTGCGTCGACCTCATGGTCAACAATGCATGCCTTAAGGGCTGAACGTCCCACATGATTTCTGGCAAGCGGGTGTGACCCCGGGCCTTAATCATGATCGTTCACTGGTTGCCTCAATCAGACATCGCTACACGCCCTTCTGTAGTCGACTTATAGCCACCTCATGCTTGCGCATAGGTGCTATCTGGTCGACCCATCTAGGCTGTCAGATGGTCTGATCAGGCTGTTGGGTCCAGACTAGACTGACGACTTCAACCCTAGTAACCCGTCTAAGTATTTCAAGTAGGCGTTTATAGATCTAAGTGGATGGCGCGCAAGATGTTAAGTTTTTGGTAAAAACAACTTTCAACATGCGCCAACATACATCATGCGCAACAATAAGTAAAACCCAAAATACATCTAAAGTCTAGCATGTATTTTCGCATGATGATTTGGCTTAGATCTACTTATAAACCAAGCATGGATCACACAAAGAAGCAATCATATAGATCATACCAGAACACTGCTCTGATACCAATTGAAAAGGGGGGTGAAACCCTAAATGCATGCACTTCTAAAATTTTGCATGGGCGGAAATAAGGATTTCATGAAGATCGCATGTGGCATGAACATATGATCAACTTAATGTCTGCAAAGATCAAGTTGTGATCTTACCATTGCCATTGGTCGGAAGGCGACTTGGAAGCAAGAGGGCGATGCGGCTCTCCTCCAAAGTGGACGCACACAAGATGGCGATGGCTTCCTCCCTTGGCGTGAACCTTGTGCTAGCAAAGCTCTTCAAGGTGTCCTTGATGCGTGAAGGAGATGAGATGATTTCTTTCCTTGGCTGGCCGAATCCCTCCTTCAACACTCGTGGAGGCGAGTCACACGAGAGGAAGAGCAAGAGAGAGGCGAGAGTCTTCGAACGTGGAGGCGCCTTCAATTTGGAAAATTGATTTCCAAATATAGTAAGCGCTCATGCGTTCAAGCGTTCACTCCAAGTGAACCGTTCGCAACTCCTTCTCCCTTTGAACCATGCGCTCATATGATGAACCGGTTCAATTGAATTTGGTTCAAAGACCAAATCAAACCAAGCCTTGGTCTAGACCTTATTAAACCGAAAGGCTCAAGATCTAA
This sequence comes from Costus lasius, assembly GCA_027563935.2. NCBI lineage: Eukaryota > Viridiplantae > Streptophyta > Magnoliopsida > Zingiberales > Costaceae > Costus > Costus lasius. Next base: position 25,333,508 of record CM050451.1, on the reverse strand, counting down.
CCACACATCTCTTGATGCTCTTGATCTCATCGATCTAGCATCAATTCTCTCGATCGAAGCTTACCGATCTCAAGCCCTAATCAATCAAACATGATCAGACCAGATCTCACTTCCAATCAGAGTTTAAATTCCTTTAAACTGAACCAAAATAATTCAGTCCACACGATCTGACATAAGTAAGCCATATCATCAAATTGTGCGACCCTAAGGGTTTCCTTTAATGTCGGTAACGATAACTTACGTTATCACGAACAGAGAGGGGTATCTAGCAACACATCACTGTCTCCCGATATAAAGGAAAGAGTCTTCCAAGACTACTCCCAAACCATAGCACAAGTGTGAACCCAAGTCACTTGACATATGTGTTTCCTTTGCCACTGGATGTTCTCGTTGGACAAGCGTGTCAAGCCTGTAACTCCAACATGATGAGAGTGGTTAGATCAGATGAACATAGTCATCTGGGTATGGCCATACACTTTCTCAACCATCTCATACAGGGGGCCCCTTTAGAACATCACACTCCAACTAGGAGAGGCAATCCTATATCTATCACTAATGCCCTAACATGACTCATGCCCATTATCCAAGATAATCTATAACCATTATATTTCAAATGATATTGAACTACCTCAAGACAATGCCAATCATCATTTAGAAACACAAGTGATCTCAAGTCAGAGGAAATATGCCACTTGTTTGCATATAAGGATTATTCACATTACGACAAACAATCGAACATCCTTAGTAGGGTCTGTCCAGTACATCCAATGCACCTATGAGTCTACATCTTATTCCATGCTCGAAGCATCCTATAAGATTAGAACACATATTAGTCTCAATCATATCAAGGCTGTCTCATGTTCACCAAGATATCTCGACTAAGGACTATACTGCATGTCAGCCAAGCTGAACACCATTGAGACATTATTCAGAAGTATACATGTAGCAGCAGATAATGCAACAACCTGAATAACAACCATTGCCTTTATAAACATAGTTTATACATGATACTGATAATAACCCAAGGCCTCAAACATTAGCCTTAAGGGCATACTCCAACAATATATGTGTGTGTGGGTTATCCTTAGGGATACTACTTCCATGATCCCATAGGAGAGCAACTCGGTTGTTGGTTAGGGTGCTATTTTTCTTAGAAAAGTTTCTCTCTTGAAAAAGGCTAGTGGGAGGAAGTTTGACTTGGATATAGTCCAAGGTCAGCCATTTGACACACTTGGTCAAAGATGGAATCTGAGCTAGTTAAACAGGTTGTGGGTAACTTAAGGCTCAAAACACATAGGCTATACAGGTTGAATGGATTCGTCAGGTGTGAGTTATGGGTAACTCTTAACTCAACACAAAGAATCTTTATCCTATAGTGTCTGAGTGCAGTGGGAGCTTGATGACATATCTAGTCTTGTATGTTAGGGACATACAGATCATCATAGATGACGTCCCAATCCTTCACTTGGTGAATAGATGATTGAAAAGTATCTCGTGATGAATGACTTAGTGGATATCACCTTTGGGTTAGGTGTGAGAGTTTGCATGGAAAGGTCCAAGAAACTCGTAGTCCTAAGTCAAATAACATACATCAATACTAGAGAGGTTTTCCTTGGGAAATTCCTTCCAGAGAGGCTTGGCCTCATTCTCTCCAAAAGACGTGTTTATGACACATGGTGAGAGAGAAGATGTGAATCGAGTATTACATTAGTTGTAGGATTGGTCATGTTTTCGATGGTATGTTATAGACCAGATCTGGTTTGTGCTGTGGGTATAACCAAACCAATACTAGGTCCAATCCAGGTGCATGGCACTAGATAAGGAGAAAGAACATCCTTAGGTTATGAAAAGAACTAGAGGAATGGCTCTTGGTCTAAAGAGATAGGAAAAGCTTAGTGTATATACACTTGATAGCTTGTTCCAGTCTGACTATGATCACATCATCAACTATGTGTTATCTCCGATTGAAGGCTGAGTATGTTGTGGCTTCTAGGAAGCTGTTTAGATATGAGAGTTCTTCAATGAACTTCAAGTGGTTGTATGTGCTTCGGGCTCAAATAGGAGCGACAACATATACAGAAAACCAAGGTTTCACTTAAGATCCAGACACATACTCATGTGCTTCCACCTTGTCTTGGGGATAGAGGTGTTGTTGTGAGATTACAGATATTGACACCAACATAGTGATAGGCCCACTGATCGATGCTCTGATGCAACAGGAGCGTGGCAGGTCAGACTGAGGACATGAGGTTGAGGTGACTCAACTATATGGCCCTAGTGCAAGTAGGAGATTGTTAGTGTATATGCCCTAGGACCTATGGCTGGTCCAATATGTGTCACATTCTTTTGTGATATATATATCCTGGCATGGTTGTTGTTATGCATTTGGTACATCTGCATCATATGTACATTTGCATATACAATGTTCCTAGAAATATATTTTATCTAGTCTAAAAGGATTGTCCCCAGTCAAGTATCATAGTAGATAAAGGGCAGCTATGATGCACTTGAGACTGGCATATGTGCTGGTTGAGCACATGTTGCTAATGTAGGCATATGAGTATATTAAGGTAGATATACTAGATTTATCTACTGTGAGGATTTGACTTGGTCTCATGGGTCAAATCTCACAGTGATAGAGGTTCACTTATCCTTGACTTGAGGGCATTGATATCTCTATATGGTAAGGGATGTGCTTTGATATAACCTAACGCTCCGCTATAGTAGGGGAGTCATAACGGTTGTCATTGGGTATATCATGAACCATATGAGAGGTTCAATAAGCCAATAGAGGATTTGCCCCTTTCTTACGAGGAAGCTTGATATCCATAGGCCCCACATATGGATACATGACTGAAAGTGTATGGCCATACCGAGGTAAGAACCTGATTTAGTCATGAATATTAGATTAAGTTAAACAAGTGTGACACACTTGTCCAATCAGGATATCAGCCTGGCAAAAGTATTAGAGTGCACGTATACTTTGTCACAGTTTTCGGGGATGTCAATGACGACTCCATTATAAGGACTTAGGTAGCAATGATGTACTGCTATGTGTCACTCCATGTCGCTAACATGAAGTGGACAGCTGCCCATCTTCCTCTTTGGTGGTGGTGAGTATCTCCAAGGTATGAAGATCACATCATCTTTCAAAGGACAAGTGGAAGAGATCTTCTCTCCTTGTTGCCTACTTAATCTTCTTCTCCTTGGCGCAATCTTCTTGAGATTGGCGCATGTTGAGAAGGAGAAGACTCCCTTCCTCTTGGCCCATCTTGTTGATGGCACAAGCAAGAGGAAATTCTTTTGGCAAACCTTGGAGGTGGAGCAACAAGAGAGACAACAACATAGGCAGACATGATCTTCCTCCCGAAGGCTAGCACTAGGCGTGGATGGAAGAGGTCTCGGGGAGCCCGTGTGTGCACGATTGTAGAGGGGAAACACCTCTTCTTCATCATTAGCAGCCCTAAGATTATGCAATTCAAGTATACTACTCTATCACATCCAATGGAACACTCGTAAGGGATCCTGGCGTATGGTGAAAATTCTATTTCAGGCCAATCGCTTATGAGTGTTGGTATGGGGATTTCCTAACACCAATATGATGCTTATTCTTTTGTAGACCATTAGTCAACAAAAGAACGTCAAAGTATTACAAGGTTAGCTTGGACATCGCTCTTGTCATCAAGATACCCATAAAGAATGTTGGTATTCTAAAGCTTACTAGACTTTTGCATAAGCCATAAGCAAGTCAATCTACGGTAGCCTTATCCTGTGCATATAGAATATGCATGTAATTCAATTAAATCTTCTATGTATCTACATATCAATGGATGAACTTAATGACACATATTTAACTTTTCCCATCAGAAAATTCCAACCTCTTTGCCATTTAGAGGGTAATCAACCTCAGTTCGCATATACACAATCCTATCCTTATGAATCCTGTCCAACAAAAAATTTACTCCAGCAATGCCAATCGAATGTAGTTATCTAATGATGAAATTGCAGGTTGTATGGATAATTTGAAGATAATCAATCATCATAGGCAGTGGAGCCCACTTTTCAATTCAAATATATCTGATTCTGGCTGCTGCTCCTTATCCTACACTGAGGCAAAATTTGAGAAGGGGTCAGTGCACATTTTTGCTCCCTAGGAAAAATTGGATAGCAACATTAAGAGCCTATTTTATTGGGGAGAAACTAGGAAAAAAGAAAAGAAATTAGTTTTTTTTTCCTATTTTACTAGAAGGGCTGATTTGTGGGGCAAGAAAAATACTGAGAAAAGGGAGAGTTTTCTTTTGTTTTAGTTTCTCCCTAAATCGGGGAGAAAACCAATCGCTCACACGCGATGCCCTCCAAGCCGCCTATGCTCTTGTCGCCCTCGTCCTCCACCTCCTAGTTCGCTTCCTCCGCCGCCCGCTCTACCTCGGGTCGTTCCCCGCCCTCCACTCCCTCTCCATGGCGGTAGGGTCCGCCGCTATCTTCCTCGGGCTTGCCTTCTCCGCCGCCACTTTGATCCACGACACCTGCTAGAGCTGGCGCGGCCGCAGCAGCAACACCCCGGTCCAATGGACCCTCTGCTTCCCCCTCGGCACCCACCACTCTGGCCGCGTCTTCTTCTGGTCCTATGCCCTCTACCTCTCCCGCTTCCTCCACCTCCTCTGCACATTCCTCAACATCCTCTGCCACTCGACACCCGAGCTTCCGTACTCGCCCTCCTCTTCCAATCGTGAGCGACGCGAGTGATCCTCTTCCCATCCCGATTTTAGTTGCCCTCCTCGATCTTCCAGTCGCTCTCCTCTCTCTTCCGGTCATCCTCCTCGGCTACCCATCGCTCCTCTTGCGAGCCCGCCGCTACCCTCCTCTCGCCTCCCCAAGCTCCCACCCTGTTGTCGCCACCTTGCCTGCCACCGCCTGCAGCTTCCTGTGCCCCTTGCAGTGCCTGTAGCTTCCCTGCCGCCGCCACATCACCACCCCGTTGTTGTCACCTCCTGATTCCTCTAAGCTATTTTGCTTCACGTGATTTTGATTTCTTCCCTTTTTTTTTATTTCTTCCCTTTTTTTTCACCCCTCCTATTTTTCTTCCCCTCCAATAAAACACAACCTCAATATTGAGAACATTCACTTGTTGGAAATTTCATTGGGTCAAGACCTTCTTCCAATCTATTAAATCTGATAAGGCTCTCACTATGTCCAAAGTTAAGAGTGGTATGGAAATTTTCTCCCTCTATGACGGATTACTCTTATTTAAATTTGAAACTGAGGAAAATAAAATCCGTGTCTTGGAGCAGAGACCATGATTTTTTTTGTCAAGTTATTATTCTATGGAACCCAAATGACTCTCATGAATGCATTGATTTTTCTACATGATTGGACAGATTATTGGAGAGATTATCTGCCCCTGATCAAGCCATGGCTACAAGTAGGGGTGTTTAACCGAACCATCAGTGGTTTTTCCGAACCAAACCAATTATCTAATTGGTTCGGGGAAAATAAAACCGGTTCTGAACCAGTTAACCGATTTTTTGGTACAGTTAACTGTATTTTTTATATATATAAAATATTTAAAATTATAAACTAATTTAAGGTAAATAAATATATATTTCCAATTAATCATTAGTTTTCGGTAGTTAACTGATTCAATCGATTATATAAATATAATTATTTTATATATAAATAAATAATTTATATAAAAATATATTATATACCGGTTTGGTCGGTTAACCGGATGTTTGGCCAAGTTCTAAACTATAACCAAATTTATAATCAGTCAATGGGTAGAAAACCAAACCATTTAAGAACTGCTCGGTTCAGTTAACCATGGTTCGATGGTTCAATGATTTTTTTGCACACCTCTAGCTACAAGCACCTGTCTGCGATATGCTCGAATATATGTGGAATTCCAGGATGGGAGTACTGCTACAACTATTGTATGATTAGACTTCAAAATCTGTGCTGTAACTATTGTATGATTACACTCAACAAAATCTGACCCAATCTACTGATTCGACCTGACTCGACACAAAGTTTGATAGGTTCAGGTCAGCCATAATTGTGTTCGGGTCATAAACAGGTCAACCCGTTTATGACCCAAAAATAATCATGTCGTGTCGAATTGTAATGGGTTGGCCTGCTTAACATGATTACATTATATATTTATATATACACCTTTTAAATATAGGCTCGCCCAACTTCTAATACCAGCTCATAAGCTCCAATATTTTCTAACCCTCTTTTAACCCAAATTTCGACCCACACCACAAGCCCACAAGGCTAGATTTTTATTAAATTTTAACAGAATTTTTATTAATTTATTATTTATGTATAAAATATGAATAATAAATTTATAATCCGGTCATATCGGGTCAAACAAATCAGGTTAATAAATGACCCAATTACTAAGTAGGTTATTTAGGTTATGTCGGTACTTAAGTTAATGTATGACTTATTTAATAAATGGGTTATTCGGGTTGTGTTGGGTTGACCCGATTATATTCAAGTCATATTTGGGTTAGATATTTTGACCTAATTAATTAAACGGTTCATGTTCGATTGGCTTAATTGGGTCATGGGTCATAGCTGACATGACTCATTTATGACACGATGACCTGAATGCTAGGTCAGTATGATAGATACATTGACGCAGAATTTGGTGGCTATGAAATTCTAAGGTCTATCAGTTCAATAATATAGGTGTTTCACCAAAAAATTTAAATCCAGCCTCATTTGCATACTATCGCCCTATTTCTTTTTTAAGGTGATTTATTGTTTTTTTTTTTTGCTAAATTTGTGACGAATAGATTGAAGTGTGTGAGGCCTGAACTAATAGATAAGAATCAACATGCATTTATTAAGAGGAGAACCAATTCAGGAAAATTATCTGGTTGTTTCTTTGCCTCAACCATTTCTTTTGTACCTATGCTTGCAATCTTTGTCTCAGCCAAGCAGCCGAAGACAACTCCTGTATCCTCAATGTGATAGCTGAACAATGCCTGACCTCATCACTAGGAAGAGAAGCAGCACAGAAGAACAATCAAATGATTTACCAAAGATTTTGGCAACATCAAATCAAAGAATCTCATAAATGGTAAGAAAATTTCCTTTGTTGTAAGAAAGCAAGTGGTGATGATGAGAGCTAAAATAGTTCACATTGTGCTGATGAATAACAAGTACAGAAAATAAAACCAGCACAGTTGATTTTTCATAAAAGTAACTAATACCCCACTGCAAAACTGCAATATAGTTGAATTCCGAGATAAAAGAAATCTACATTTTTCATAATATGTTTAGATTTTCTATACATCAGAATCGATTTTCCCTCTGTACGGTTAATACATGTGTTTCATACAATTGATTACCTAAAAGAGGTCATGCAAGTTGCAACTAATATTTATTCAAGATGCATTCATAAATCTTGTGTTGAAGGCATACAAGTCCGAAGAGTCACCAGAGAGCTGTATTTTTCTTGCTATCTTCTGCAACATCATCTATTGGATACAACTCAAGATGATTAGTGCCTCTTTCTGGTTCTGTGTTTCCTCTTTCCAGTCCTGGAAATATTTTCTTGCATCTTCTGCAACATCATCTATTGGATACAACTCAAGATGCTTAGTGACTCTTTCTGGTTCTTGTGTTTCCTCTTTCCAGTCCTGGAAAGATTTTCTTGTATCTTCGGCAACATCATCTATTGGATACAACTCAAGATGATTAGTGCCTCTTTTTGGTTATGTGTTTCCTCTTTCCAGTCCTGGAAAGATCAGTTGGACAGATAAGTTTCTCAGTGCAATCTATAGATCTGCAAGCTGTAGAACTCAGTGACTGGTAGTCATCAAATTGAATATCTCCCTGCTTGGCCACGTTTCTGTCTTCTAATATTAGTCTCTTGCAAGAATCAAACAAGTACCTGTTTAAGAAGCTTTTCCGTCCGTCCGTCCGTACTCTCTTTCGTAAACAGTTGATCACATCCTGATGTTCATCAGGTGAAGTATAAGAAGAAAGCCAGGGAAAAAAATTTATCATCATATTCACAGGGATGCTACATAAAAACTCCCAAAACAAATCAGCCTGTTTTAGCGAATACTTTTCCATAAGCAAAGGGAAGACCTGCACCACTATCAGCAAATTAGCTACAACTCGTATTCTGCAGCAAATATTACGTTGCATTGCAACTTGATGAAAGAACAACGACAAATGGAGCAATTATACACAAATGTTAGATTGAATTATCAACGACAACAGAAGTTCAAATTAGGAGAAACAAATGTAAGAATGAATATTGAATTATCAAACAATAGAAAAAACCAAAAGTCGGTTTCTAACTTCTGTAGGAGTTGTTGTTACAACCTTTTACGAACTTCACAATCTAACAAAATTTTCTTTTACTTTATGGTACTTTTCTTCAGAGTATGCAACTAAACTTTTTACAACAAATACATCTCTTTCCTAATACAACAACTTTCAATTACATGGCTTAAAATCTAATAATTTTAATCTATCTAATATATCTTCTTGTTCTTGCCTTGATTTTTTTTAGTCCATACTAGTAGATAAAATATCAACAAATCTCAATAAACATTGCGGATTAAGCCTCTTTCAAGAAGAAAAGGAAGTCTCTTATATTTAAAAGAGGGAAACTGACAAGATGCATAAATAATAAAACTAGAATAAATGATAAACTATAAATTGAACTTTAACTACATGCATCAAAACTGTATTGTAAAACTGAACTAAAACTATAAACTGGAAAAACTATAACTGAAAGCTACATTGCAACTAAATAAACCGGTTTTAACCGTATTATATATGGATTTGAAGCTAAATTGCAACTAAATAAACCGGTTTTAACTGTATTATATATGGATCAAATCCATACTGATGCAAAATGCTATAACTATAAGATGGTCGATCATACGCCTTATGTGGTGATCACATATGCTACTGTGTCACAAATCTCAATGTATGCAAATATAAGGCTCTAATATGTCCTCAAAGTGGATATGGACCCTAAAGGGAACTGAGTATGCTCAATCATAGGAGTATGCACATATGCAAAACTATGTATTATCCACAACAAGGATACCGATAACTATGACATGCTAGAAGCATATACAAGTGGTATTTGATAACTGAAAACTGACATAAATCATACAAGTGGCAAATCTCAACCATGCACAAAAAAAACTATACTAACTGAATCAAGGATTAATAAACCTTATATACTGAAATATGGTTTGAGGTCTTACTTTTTTAGATACCAACTTAATTGATTAGACCAATTATCAAGCAATGCAAGCCAAAAACACTAAATCAATCACCCAACATCATGGATTTATACATAAACACCATTAAATAAGTTTCTAATTTGAAAACTAAGCCCAAAATCAGATAGAAAAATACCTTAAAGCCTAAGGAACCAGTCTCAAATCAAGTAAACTGGGCCTATAAACCACTGAACCACATGATTGCACTAAACCAGTCAAATTTACACTAAACCAACACTTACAATTAAAATTACACAAAATCTACAAACAATCAAAAAACAATTTGAGTACCATTGGATAGGCAATTTCACAAGCTTTCTAATGAGTACTTGGATCGATCGAGACCGAAATTGAGTCAAACCAGTTCGAAAAACCATCACTGGGCCGAAATTTAAATTGAATCGTTTAGTATGTTAAGCCGGTTCAAATCAATTTCAAACTTAGCCGAGATTGAGCCAGGTTTATTTGAAATAAATCATATGACGCGGAGAAAGTATTAGGATGAGGTCCTTCGTTCCGACTCTAGGCTTTGGGAGACAATGCAGCGATGAAAGATGTGAGAGAGTCTTCAGATGAGAGAAGTGAAAATGCATGAGGAGAAACCTATTGGGAAAACAATGCTAAAGTTCCATTGAGATGCGTATTCAAGCAACATTGTATAATGACAAAGCAACGACACACAACTACTGAAATTTAACTCACTAACCTCAAGCAAGCAAGCCAAATTTTTGAAGCCAAGTGCAACTCAGGGCAACCACATGATCCAGCAAACAGATTAGTGCCTTATCCATAAACACAAGAGAACAAGAAACACCTTCCTTGCTTCTAGTGATCGGACTAACAAGGGGTTACATTGAAAAAGATAGAATACAAATTGAGACACAAATGTAGAAACAGGAGTTACCCGCACACGAGGCACAATTTAATTTTTTTCAAGTAAACGAAAAGTTACAAGACCGAACACTGGAGGTTATCCACGCCTCTAGCTACAAGCTCTCGTAACTCTCCCAAGGTGAGCTTCCTCTCTAAGCAAGTTGAAAAACTACTCTCCCCCAAGCCATCCTTTTATAAGTTAAGGGGTTGGGGTTCTCAACACACACATGATAGAGTAGTTAGAATATGCTAACTACCTAACAACTTCAAAGCTAGAAGCTGAAACATAATCAAATCCTAATAACTAAAGGGGCTGTTCAGGTTTTGACTGGGCTAGCACTTGGGCTGGCCCTTGTTGGGCCAAATGGGCCACTTATACCATCTCCGAGTAGGCCACGATGAAGTAGAAAAACCTGCTGATGGTCGGCTGCAGGTTGTGATAGGCTCGGCATGACTGTTTCTACACTTTCGAAGGCGTCACAGCTTGGCCGTGATTTGAGTTATGGTTGTGATGTCATTTTCTTTGAGGTGATTCATCTTCGCCCCATCTAGTTCGAGAGCTTCACAGGTTGTCTATGATCATGATTACGATCGTAATCTTCTTTTGGGGTCATCACGAGCAGGCCATGATAAGTTTTATGGCCGTGATGGAAAGTCATCAAATCCATCTAACACTTCATAGGCAGGTCGTGAGGAGATTCATGATCGTGATGTCTTCTATATTTTTTTACAAACTCCACAAAAAGCTTCATAGCTAGGCCGTGATCTTAGTCACGACCATAATCTGCTTCCATAGGCAGTTCGTGATGGGGTTCACAAGTAAAAAAACTTTTGGGAAAGGATCTTCTACTACATCACCATGTCCCAAACTCGTTAAAACTGGACACAAGGGGCAGTTCCTAGACTACTCGCAGTGAGCTTTCGAAGAAAGGTCGAAGCTTTCACTGTGGTCGACGCATATCGATGGGAGGGCCAAAAGTCAAGAGGTTGTGGCAGTCCTGTGTGAACTACGACGACTGGTTGAAGCTTCTATTCTTCCTCCTAGTAGCGCGTCTCTCACTAAAGATGCGCTAAAGTTAGATGGTTCTATGAGGAGTAGAGGCAAATGCCTCTTAAATTGACTCCAAACACGCCTCAAAATAGCTAGGCATTGCTGATAACTTGGTCATTAACTCTGTGTTTCCTTGGACGGAATCCACAGCGGAGAAAAGGAAAAACATATTGAATCTAGTAGCATTTTGCAATTGGATTTAATGTATTTTATTTTCTTTCTATGGATTCTGTCCAAAGAAACATTGTTATAAGAAACGCGGGGTTTGTCCCCATTTTAAACTTAAACTTAAAATAAATAGGACGAATGCAATTTTAAACATAATTGTGTTGTTGACTCGGGGGTTTAACTGAGTGCTAAACTCATGCGTGATGTGGGTTTGAGCTCTCATGATTGCGTCTAAATTTTTTTATTTAAAAACTTAATTAATTTATTTTCTTTTAGACCTTTAAAAATTCTTAGAAAATTTAGAAAAATTCCTAAAAATTCATCAAAATTCCAAAAATATTATTTCTAATTTTCAAAATAATTCTTGACTATTAAATCTAAAAATTTGGGATATTATAGTTTCTACTGAAATACAATTAGAAGATTAAAACTAAGCTAAATTGTGTTTTGTTACTTTATTTGCTCAATAAAGTAAACTTGGATAAGCAAGTAAGCAGATCCAAGAAGAATGCTTGGAATTCAGCTCTTAGTACAATTTTGACTTTAAGGGCATTTTTATATAATGCAAATACTAAAGCCCAAAAGCTACCTAAATCCTAGTGTTAATAATATTATAACTCATCCAATTCATAATGTTTAAGTCTAAGTTAATAATAATAGTATGCTATTATATAAACCATGACTACATATATCCTTTTTCCGTGAGAGATGCATGATGATAAACAATGCGCCCAATTTTTTAGTATTATAATTAACAAAGAAATAAATGTAAGGTGAAGAATTAAATTTTGCCCAATCTAGGAGTTCTTGGGTGGGCAATGACAGGCACATGCAGATGTTAATGCAGCAGTCACCATATCAGAACGCACAAATGTATGAAGATAAATAGAACATTGTTATTTGCATCACCCACACCTGTATCAGATAATTAATGTATTCTAGTATGTAAGGCTCCGCATTACTTCCTCCATTATTGGGATTCAAAGCTTACTATCTTGCATCCTCGAGTCCAGGCACAGGGCTCAATCCAGTCAACACAAATCCCTCTCCACCTTCCATTAAGAGTAGGCCTAATCCGGTCAATACAAGTCCCTTTCCTATTTCCTTTCTATTGTCTATTTCTTACTTTTTCTTTAAAATATACTTGCCTGTCCACGCACGTACGAAATCCCTCATACCAGCGCACTCTGAACTCCGTGCAAGTGCGCTTTGAATTCCCCGCACAAACATGCTTTCCACCACTCCCCTTTATTATTTCCTGCCTCCCTTTCAGTTCTTCCTCGCCATCAGCTCTCTTACCCCTTTTTGTTTCTTCTTCTATCCCCGCCTTTACAGTCCTCCTTCCTCAACGAGATGTTGCAGTTTGGTGATCCTGGAGGGGACTACAGAGGCCAACTGCAGACCCACTTGTGCAACTGCATTGAAGAAGATATCAGTAGTTCCTGTCAAGAAAACTACACAAGTGAGGGAGCTCTATAGTTGGTCCCTCCTTGATTCTGTTCTGTCCCTAAAAATGAGGGGAATTGAGGTGCATGGTCCGAGATCTTTAGGTAGCTTCTTACTCTCTCACTCTCTCTGTGTTCTGTTTGATGGTTGACTTGGGATGTTATGTAAGAGATTAAGAAAGATTTGGCGCTGAGAATGCCTCAGTTGCAGTCTGTTATGTTATAATGTATCAGTAATTCTAATTCAGTTTAACTTGTGTGGAGTGCAATAAATGGGCTTTCTGTAGTCTACAGTCGGAGAATATGCTGATAATAGTGTGTGTTCGCACGCACTTTTCTGAATTTAAGTTTCAATAGAACTTTATGTTTCAAAAAGTTAAGTCAAAGTTGAGAAGGGTTTGGAACTGCCATTTGGGGCTTTCTCTTTCACATTTTAGGCTCACCAAAATGCGTCATTCTCACTTGTGGTTTTAGTAGTAACCAACTCTAGCTGTACACTACTGGTAAATAGAACTTGTAATGTTATTCTCTTTAGCTCAGTATTCTTACTCAGCACAGATTTAGATTGATGTTGCTAGTTTTCAGCTCACCAAAATGATTCATTTTTATGTATTATAATCTTCGGTAGGAATTTTTATATATATATATATGATCCGTTTTGTGAGATGAGTTAAAAAATGAGGTCTTTGTTGTGATGGAATTGAATATATTCAGCAGCTCTCTCAATGTTTGGGAATTGGGCCTATTTATTTTTCTTTTAAGCAGCTTTAAAATGAAGGTACACTGTACTCCGCTCCTCTATTTATGTCTACTAGTTTTAAGCAATGTGTGGAGGATCCTGTTTGTACAATGAAGTGGACACTGATCAAATGTTACAATTACATAAGACAGCTTTAGATTTGAAGTTGACTTGCTGTTTGCCTTCACAAATCAAGCTAAAAAATATTGCTTGTAAAACTTGCTATATTCTAAAAGGTTCAAGAAAAAGGGCAGAGTTACTTGCCCATAAACTGAAAAGCAAAAGGAATTTAATTAGAACCATTCAAGCATTACTTTACTACCTCTAGGAGAAATGACAATGATTTAATGTCGCTGCTCTAATGCCTCCGCTGCCTGCGGCTAAGAGAATTAGTTGAAGGAAACCCCCAAACAAAATAAATTTGAAGTTTTCAACATAAAACAACCCCGAAGAGTATGTTACATAGAACTAGAAAAGCTACACCTCACATATCATTTTGGCTATATTCTTTCTAAATTGATCTCTCCATCTCTATTCCTCTAACTCTTGATCATCACTTTAATAAATTGATGAAATAAAATACCTCTCTTGTTTACCTTGTCTTTCAATCCCCTTCAAATTCTTACTTTATTTGTCGCCTCCTCGTGCTAAATCAATGAGGAGATGTGAGTTTGGTGGCTGAGCAAGAAGGAGCGAATGGTGATGCTTGGAATCGAGGAACTAGGTATTGTTGGGATCACCTTCAGCTGCTCTGATACCACTTTGATGCCCCAGCACTGATACCACTTGTTGGGAGAGATGATACCACTTGTTGGGAGAGAATGCACAAAAATCTCTCTGTTGCTAGATTTAATACCAAATGACTACCGGCAATATAACTCAGAAATGGTAGCGGAATAAACAATACTAGACAAGAGACACTAGGGATTTTTATGTGGAAAACCTCCCCAACTTGAGGAGAAAAAACCACGGGACCGAAGTCCACTCAAATCTTCCACTAATTAAATTAATGAGTTCTACAACTCTTCCTAGATCATCTAGGAGCATAACAACATCATCAAGAATAATCTTGGATCACAGACAAACATCAATATAAAGTTGGTAGCAATACCAAGAGAGGAGAAGAGTTCAGATTTTACCAAGATAATCAGTCTCGGTTCTGGGCTGTCTGCGAGAGAAAAAGACCTCAGTTCGACAATCCCACCGTTCAGATTGTAAAACACTGAGTCACAAATCTTTTTCTAAAATTTTCGCCCGATCCAACCGTGAACTTCTTGCCGGCGGCCAATATACGCAGGCTGCCCTAAGTTTACAGCTTGTCTCCTAAACTTTCTCCTCTCTATCTTTTTCTTCATGTAAAGTGGCTCTTTCATACAATGTCTACTATGCCTCTTTTGTTCTCCCACTCTTAACAAAACCCTAATGACAACAACATGTGTGAAGGTTACATTTATCCATTCATGATAAGTGTGCAGCAATCCACGTTATCTGTATCCATGATAAGTGTGCAGCAATCCATGTTATCTATATCCACGATAAGTGCAGCCCATCCATGGTAGTGTCCATCCACGATATGCGCAGCATATCCACCGTAGGTGTATCCACGATATGTGCAGTCATATCCACCATAGAGGTGTATCCACGATATGTGCAGCATATCTACCATAGGTGTATCCATGATATGTGCAGTCATATCCACTATAGGTGCAGCATATCCATCATAGGTGCAGTCCATCCACCATAGGGTGCAGCATATCCATCATAGGTGCAGTCCATCCACCATAGGTGCAACATATCTACCGTAGGTACAGTCCATCCACCATAGGTACAGCATATCTACCATAGGTCCAGTCCATCCACCATAACTGCAGCATATCCACCATAGGTTCCATCCACGATCTAGGCTACATATCCACAATATGTGTAGCCATATCCACCATAGGGTATATCCACCATAGTGCAGTCCATCCACCATAGGTGAAGCATATCCACCCTAGGTGTCAGGGCCCGGTTCGACCGGTCCGGCCCAAACCCACAAACCCAGCCCAGCCCACACCGGAAATCGAGCACAGTGCTCAATTTGGCAAAAACCGCGTGCGGCACGCGGTCGGCGGACGCGGAAGACGAACGCGCGTCTCCGCGAGATTCGGTCGACGACGGCGACGGCGTCTTCGCCGAGAAGTTCGGACGGCGCGAGGACTGCCGATGCTGCGGAGAGCTCGGAGTTCGACGGGCGACGAGGTCTTCGGCGGAAGACCCGGACGAGGACGCGTATGCGGCTGGGCGTTAAAAGGAAGCTCGGGGGAGCTTCGGCGGGGGATCCATCACCTGCGAACGGACGACTTCCACCATCAGGCGAGCAGAGGTAAAACGAAGCTGTAGGAAGCTTCAGAAGAGTGATTTGTACCTGGCGATAAGGTTCGCCGGCGAGGGAGGGAGAGGGGCACCGGTGGCGGGGTCGCCGACCGTAGGGAAAAGTATTGTAAGCTTCTATTAAGAGAATAAAAGTTCTACTACTTCCAGTCCTTCCTTCCCTGTCTCCGTGGTTTGCACTTGGTTCTGGTGGTGGGCGGAGCGACGAACTCCGGCAGCAAGCGACCGTTGGGACGTCGACGGAAAGCTTCGACGAGTCGCGAGTGCAGGCGGCGCTCGGCTTCGAACGAACGAAGAAGACGAAGTAAATTTCGAACGCGTCGGGCGTTCGAAACGAGGGCGGCTGACGCAGGCGAACGTCAGCGAGACGAATTTCGATTTCGACTAACGAAATCGGCAGCCGACGTCATCCTGACGTCAGCACAGCAAAGGATTAATCGGCGACGACGAATTTCGGGGTCAAAATCAATTTTGACCGAGAGGTAAATTAATTTAGGGTTCGATTTTCGGATTTCTAAATTAGGGTTAGGGTTTCTTTCGTGCGAATTGTATTTTGGGGATAAAAATTTATCCGGGGAGATTAGGGTTTCGAATTTTGGGTCGGAAATCCTAGGGCGAGTTACGTTCCGGTGTTCCGCCGGACGGCTCTAGGAAGCGGATAAGCGCTCATTCTAGACCGATCCGACCGGGGCGTGACACTAGGTATAGATCATCTACCATAGGTGCAGCATATCCATCATAAGTGCAGCATATCCACCATATATGCAATCCATCTACCATAAGTGCAGTATATCCACCATAGGTGTAGTATATCCACCATAGGTGCAGTCCATCCACCATAGGTGCAGCATATCCACTATAGGTGTCATCTACGATCTAGCCTGCATATCCATGATATGTGCAGCCATATCCACCATAGGTGCAGTCCATCCACCATAGATGCAGCATATCCACCATAGGTGTAGTTCATCCACCATAGGTGCAGCATATCCACCATAGATGTCATCACGATCTGGGCTACTTCATCCACGATATGAGCTAGTCACAACCTGGGCTGCTACATCCATATAGGCATGATCTAAGCTATCTTCCACATGGGTATAAACTGAGTCATTCTCCACATAAGAGCTCCATCCACGATCTAAGCCACATATCCACGATATGTGCTATCCACGATCTAGGCTACTTCATCCACGATGTGAGCTAGTCACAATCTAGGCTGCTTCATCTATGTGGGCATGATCCAAGCTATCCTCCACATAAGTATAAACTAAGCTATTCTCTACGTAGGATAAATTGTGTCATCCTCCACATAGGCAATAACTGAGTCATCCTCTACATAGGAGAGAAACTCACCCAACAAGTATAGCACTAGCAAATCCACCAGAGGAAGGTCAGGAACAAGGAGGAGGACTCTAGCTTTGATCTTGCCAAATTTTGAAAGGAACTAGTGAAGATCTAGGCAAATTCCATTGCAGCGAGTGAAGAATAGTAGATTTCATCAGTTGTGATTGCAGATACAATCAAGAGTAAGAGAGAGAATTAATTTGACACTGAACTTTTTCACCAGTTCAATATTATTTTGTTTATTTCTATCTAATTATATTTACCTATCCATGTTTAGGTGCTTTAAATGATGAATCTTGTAGCTTAAACATGCTTTTAATTTATGAAGCATAACCTTGGAACTTCTTTTGATATTTATGTTTTGCACTTTTTATAAACTTATTTAGATTATACTAATTTAAAAATAGATTCTTAATTGAATTCTGCAAGATGTCCTAAGCTCCAAGAGAATCTAAAGGCTTGGGTGATTGCTTCCAAGGCTAGAGCTAAGCACAAAGTAAGGTAATTTCCAAAGGGAGTACTAGCATATGGTGAACATTTCAGCTCCTATAACTTGTCAACAGCTAACCTTAAGCATGCTACAAAGGTATGAAATATCATGCCCTTTGAGTCATGTCTTATATGAATCTTTTAGGATTGGAAAATCAGTATCAAGCAAATTTTCTACTGTGTTTATATTTGTTAAAATTTTATTTGCTTGTGGTTTCTCCCAATTGTGGTATCTCAACCATTTGCTGAGTGTCAAAAATATTTTTGGTATTTCACATTTTTTACATGCACATACCATAGAAAATTTTATAGAGTGTCACCAAAAATTTATAAATATTTTTTTACCAAAAATTTATAAATATTTTTTTATATGTATATGAATTTTTGAGACAAGAATACTTACCTAATTTGGATATTTGATGCCCTCATCTAAAATTAGTATAAATATGTCTAAAAATTTTAATTTTTGTATTTTTGGGTTATCATGAAAACTATCATTTTTGGCATATTGTCATGAACCTCCAATTAAATAGCCAAAAGTGCTCAAATTTTGTAAAGAAATTTATCAGAAAATTATTGTAGAATTTTTGGGACATTAAAAAAATTAAAACTGAATTAATTTTTTTTATAATGTGAAATGCTAATTTTACCCTTGAGGTGAGCATTGGATTATGTTCAATTGATATGGTCGGTTGGCAATTGTGTGTATGTGGATGCATGTATCAAATCTATAATGAATACTTGTAACTTAATTTATGTGGCCTACATGTCAGACCTCCTTTCTTGTATATCTCAATGTAAAATTTTTAATGTATTCTCTTATTTCAAATAATGGAATTTATTATAATATGATTTATTTAAATTTTACGTCATGGAGATTGCTCAAAGGCGCATTGGGGTATCATGGTGATCTTGGCATGCTTGGAGCATGGTGGCCGAGAGTCACATGGCAAGGGAGCTTGCATTGCATGAAGAAATTGGGTTGTAGCTTGATTATGCTTGGAGCACCAGGAAGCTTGCTGGTGTCGCGCCTTGAGGCATGAGGCCGATAGCCACATTGCCTGCTTTGTTTGTGGGGTTTGTCAACCTAAGTCTTGATGATGCAGAGGAGAAGAACATGATGAGGAGAGTACATAAAATTCAGGATTCAATTAAGAAGCAATGCAAAATATTTAAATAATTAATTAACAAGAAAATAAATACTTTTTAAGTAAAACTTATAGTGAGACCCTTGAGATCAAAAGAACCAACACCCCACCCCAATCTTCAATATTCCAGAGATGACTCCTATCATAGATGCAAAAGCGATTACACACGACCAAACACAATCCTTACCTGCACGAATGTTAAATTAATAAAGATTAGAGGGGATGTTAAGCCTCCAAATTCTTTTAGTAATAATTATTAGCTAACTAAACAAAATGGGAAGGGGATAGGAGGAAAAAATTTATTAGCTAACTAAACAAAATGGGAAGAGGATAGGAGGAAAAAATTTCCAGGAAATTTTGTGCACAGCCCTTATCTCACTGCCCAATCTGCTTTGAGATCGAAATTTGTGCAAAGCACAAATAGTATGCTCAAGGGGAGAAGAGAGACTATCCAGATGTTGACTAGGTTAGATAATTTTATAGACAAGTTAGATGCAAAATACTAAACAGAAACAACAACAGCAACAACAATAGATAGGGGAGTGGAGTTGTGCTCCTTCTCGTGACCCTAGTGTCACGCCCATAATTAAGGGAACAAAAATTTTAGAATTTACCAGGTCGAAATGCCTCAGAACCAAGTCACGCAGGACTCAAAAGTAGCCAAGTGTCCCTCGCAGGAGACGAAGATGACAGAGGCGCAGAAGGAAGTTGATCCGAGACAGCAACATTGGTCAACAAGCGTGACCGGCAGGTGTGGACGAAAACACCTCAGCCAACGAAACCTAGAAGTCGAAGACACTGCACGCAGGCAGCCAGAGAACAAGATGTTGTACGCAGACAGCCGATTGAGAACGAACCTGCTCGCAGGTAGGGGACGAAAACAAACAACGATCCTGCTCGCAGGCAGAGAACGGAAGAAGCAAAACGCGTCCACACGCAGGTGAACCTGCTCGCAGGCAGGGGACGAAAACAAACAACGATCCTGCTCGCAGGCACAGAACGGAAGAAGCAAAACGCGTCCACATGCAGGTGGACGAAAATACAAACTGAGGAAGACGGGACGGCCACACACACGGCCGAAGAATACAGGAACGAACGCGTCCACACGCAGGTGGACGAAAACAATACAAACTGAGGAAGACGGGATGGCCACACACACGGCCGAAGAATACAGGAACGAACGCGTCCACACACAGGTGGACGAAAACAGCAAACAACCGAAGGAGGCGACGAACAACGCACGCCGACGAGACTCACAGGACGACGAAAACACTCAACCGCACACGTCGACAGAACAAGGAAACAGAAGGGAGGCGGAAAACCCGGAACCGGAACTACAGAGAGAGGTTATCTCGACCGGACAAAACGCTACCGCAGCTACTCGCCGAGAGGAGCAGCAGGGGAACGGAGCACCTCCGACGTCGCACCACCACGCATCCACCCACTGGACGCCGGGAGGTTGGCCGGAGTTCGCCGCCGAACACCGGACCGAGAGGGGATGAGAGGAACGAGAGCAAGACGCAAAGCTGGCTGGAAAAATCGCCGAGAGGGAACGCGGGCGGGAGCAGGCAGAGGGCGCACGAAGCAAAAACACCGTGACCATCTCCCAGACGAGCGTCGCCTATATGGCGCCGCTTCATCTACCTCCGCCAGCTCGACAAACAGGTGGACGAACCCACGTTCGCCACCTATGTCCATGTAGGAAGCCGTTTGAGAGTGGTGCCAGCCTGGCAACCACGTTCGAACGTTGCCGCCCACCGACGCCAATGGTTCTTCACCACGCGAACGACCAGCTCGCGTCGCCCGTTGCCAGCAGCTTGCAACGACAGACGCTTCCCGCCACGCGGCAATCGTTGTGCTGCGAGGCTCAGAGCCTCGCGCCGGCCGCCCACCTGCTTACGAGGGCGTCGCCTCACCGAACGAAGCCGTCCGCCCGCTGCTCTCGTTCCACGCGGAAGCTCCGTCCGCCAACGAAACTCCACGCGGCCGCCCGAAGAGCCTGCCCGAGGTCGCCACCGGCCTCGTCTTCCCCGTCCGACAGTGCATGCCCCAGGAACTCGAGCTGCCACCACTCGAATCCATGCGCGTGAGATACTGCCAGATCTCATCCTCTCCGTGTGCTCCACGCGTCGAGTCCGCCACCTGTCGCCGGCCGCCGCAGAACTCGAGGGCGGGCATAGCAGCGAACGGACGCCGCCGTCCGTCAAGGAGCAACAGCCGCCCGCCTGCCCATTTGCTAACGCGAGCCCTAATTAGAAATGGGCTCTAATTCAGGCCGATTTTGACCCGATCAACGGCCCAGTTGACTGGTCAAAATCAGGCCCTAATATTTGGGCCTAACATCCTCCCCCGCCTGAGGTGGTCGCCGTCCTCGGCAACTCGAGGTAGCTCCTCAGCTCACCCTCGAACTGCCATAGTTCGGAAGCCTTGTGCCAGGTTGCTTCCTCTATGGGGGATCCATCCCATCGGATGAGAAACTCCGTACGTCGGTTCCTTTTACTTTGCCCCAAAACTCGGTGATCTAGAATACTACCGATCCTCTGGTGGAACTCCGTCCTAACCGTCGGTGGGGCTCGGTAAGATTGGGACCGAGAAGGATCCTCCAGATCCTGGTGAAACTTCCTCAAGAAGCTCACATGGAATATAGGGTGCATCTGCATTCTTTCAGGGAGTTACAAGCGGTATGCTACTGAGCCCACTTGACTCAGTACCTCAAACGGACCATCGTATCTACGGATAAGACCTCGATGGGCCTCCTTCACCGAGATCTGCAGGGTAAGTCGGAGAAGAACTAAGTGCCTACAGCGAATTCTTCGTCCCGATGTTGGCGATTGGCATACCTTTGCATCCGTTGCGCAGCCAACTCCAAGCTATCTCTAGCCTCTCAGAGTGATTCGATTCGTTCCCGAGCTTCCTGTTGAGCTGCAGGGTACTTCTCCTCATAATCCCTTTGCACCACGTCAACGGGCGTTAGGGCTGTCTTCCTAACACAAGCTCAAAAGGGCTGTGGCCAGTGGCGGATGACTTCTGCAAGTTATAGGCATACTGTGCCACATCCATCCACTTCACCCAGTCCTTTTGACTGGCGGTTACAAAGTGACGGAGATAATCTTCCACAAGAGCATTCACTCACTCGGTCTGCCCATCCGTTTGAGGATGATTGGCTGTGGAGAAGTTTAACTTGGACCCCAACTTGTTGAACAATGTTGTCCAAAAGTGTCCAGTAAACCGGACATCCCTATCGCTCACAATATCCACTGGGATGCCAAAATGCTTCACCACATTTTGGAAGAATAAATCTGTAGCAACCCTTGCTGTATAGGGCTCAGGGGCTGGGATAAAGACTCCATACTTGGAGAACCTATCAACCACCACCAGCACTGATCTCTTTCTATCAAATTTTGGAAATCCGCCAATAAAGTCCATGGACACAGTCGTCCAGGACGTCTCGGGAACAGGCAGTGGTTACAATAACTCTGCCTCTAGTATCCGATCGACCTTGTCTTGCTGGCAAATAATACAAGTGCGGACATACATCTCAATGTTTGCACGCATATCGGGCCAATAGCACGATCGTGCTAACAAGGCAAACATTCTCCATTGCCCTGGATGCCCAGCCCAAGGTGTATCATGGAGCTCCCTCAGTAGCTCCCGGCGTAGTCTGCCCGTCGATGGGACTAATGGCCTACCGCCTCTTGCCATAATAACATTATTCAAACCCAGATAGTAACGTCGGATCATGCCCGACTGAATCTACTGAACTAGCTTTTGATACTTCTCATCAAAAGCGGAGGCTGCTTTGATTCTGTCTAGCAAATCCCCTTCCACTCTAGATAGGGTGCAGCACACAAGGGCGTTAAGCCTACTGAGCGCGTCAGGCACAACGTTGGCCTTACCCGGTTTATGTTCCCACTGGAACTGGAATTCAGCCAAGAACTCCTGCCAACATGCCTGCTTTGCCGACAATTTATTTTGCGTGGTGAAGTAGGTATACGCCACATTGTCGGTCTTCACTACAAAGGCACACCCGAGAAGGTAGACTCTCCAGGTCCGGAGGCAATGTACCACTGCCACCATTTCCTTCTCGTGAGCCGAGTATCGCTGCTCAGTCTCATTTAGCTTTCGACTCTCGAAAGCTACAGGATGTCCATTCTGCATTAAGATGCCACCGATAGCTTGGTCCGAAGCATCGGTGTGAACCTCGAAAGGCAAACTGAAGTCGGGTAACTTCAGGATCGGTTTAGAGGCGATGCGGTCCTTCAACTCCTGGAAGGCCGACTGACACCGATCATGCCACTCCCATTTCGAGTTCTTTTTCAGCAGATTACTGAGGGGTGCGGCTATTCTCGAACAGCTGGTGATGAACTTGAGAAAGAAGTTCACCACACCGAGGAAACTCCGTAACTCGGTTTGGTTTGAGGGGGCGCGTCATTCCGCAATGGCTTGGATCTTCACCTGATCCATGCGCACTTGTCTGTGGCCTACCACGTGTCCAAGAAATGTTATCTCATTTGTCACGAATGAGCATTTCTCCAACTTTAAATACAGTTGGTTATCCCTCAAAGTTTGTAACACCTGCCTCAAATGGCCCAGGTGCTCCTCAACGCTTGAGGAATAGATAACGATATCATCTAAATACACGACCATGAACTCATCTAAGAAAGGGGCTAAGACTTGATTCATTAGATGGCAAAACGTGGCGGGTGCATTTGTGAATCCAAAGGGCATCACTAGGAACTCAAATGACCCGTATCGTGTTACACATGCGGTTTTCTTTTCGTCGGTCTCGGCGATACGAACTTGCCAATAACCTGACCTCAGGTCTAGCTTTGAGAAAACCTTTGCTTTCCCAAGTCGATCTATCAGATCGGGGATAAGCGGAATAGGGTAACAGTCTCTCACTGTTATCTTATTCAAGACCCTATAATCCACACAGAATCTAAGTGAGCCATCCTTCATCTTTTGGAAGAGGACTGGGGCCCCATATGGTGAAACCATAGACCGGACAAATCCTGCTTCTAGCAATTCGTCTAATTGCTTACGAAGCTCGGCTAACTCTACCAGAGCCATACGATACGGAGCCTTAGAGGGAGGAGTAGACCCTGCCACAAGCTCAATCCTGTGGTCGATCCCTCTCCTAGGGGGAAGGTGTTTAGGGAGCTCCGATGGCATTATATCGGAGTACTCATCTAACAAGCCTTTCAATATCGAGGGGGCTTCTCCTTCGCAAGGAGAATCGTCATACCAAACAGCCATTAAAGTCGTGTCACCTTGACGCAACCCTACCGCTTAGGCATTGGCTGATAAGGGTACTCCTCTCAAATCCCTCTTCTTTCCCTTCATCGTCGTCGTGCTTCCAATGCACGGCACGAAGCTAGGGACTTGCTCATCATAAATTTGTATTCCATATAGATGTGGCATCACACCAATCTTGGCCTTTCTCAAAAGCTCAAGTCCAAAGATAGCTTCATAATCCGCTAACTTTAGTATTTTTGCGTGGCAACGGCCCCGCCAATTGCCTACCACAACATCAACGTCATAAGATATCCCTAAGACCTGTGGGTCTACCTCACCGACCGACCTAACTCGGTCCCGTGCGGGGGATATCTTGAGGCCGATTCTAGCCGTTGTCGCTTGCCCTATAAACAAGTGTGAAGCACCTGTATCGATCATTGCATTCACCTGGTGCGCATTTAAAAGATAGTCAACATAAAGCAAGGCAGACCTTTCATTAATTGAAGATGAAGTTGCAAGTACAAGAGGGTTAAGGAGTCCCTCGGGCTCCTTTACAGTTTCTTCCTCTGCCACTAAGGCAGCCAAACGATCCTTCTTGGGGCAATTCTTCATCATATGTGGACCTCCACATATATAGTAGGCCATGTTGGTGCTTGCTGTCTTTATTGGACCTGGGGTAGCTGATCGGTTCTTCACCGATTTGTACTCCTTTGGGGCGGAGCAGTTCTTTCTCACAAAGGGCTTCTTGCCCTTAGCCGCATAGGGGGTCCTCGACCTCGAGGACGATGCACCAGTGTGATTATGCGGAGGCGGGTCCCTCGACTCCTTACGATCCGTAAGGCCTTCAGCAGCTATCATTACATCTTTAAGAGTTTGAAACTCTTTGCGACGCAGTTCGTCCCGGGCCCACCCTTGGAGACCATCCATGAAGTGGTAAAGTCGGGCCTTCTCCGACAAGTCATCGATCTCAAGCATAACCTGCACAAATCGCTGGAGATAGTCCCGTATTGCGCCAGCGTGCTTGAGTCGTTTCAGGGCGTCACGCGCCGCACAGTAAGAGTTCCCGGGCAGGAACTGGTTTTTGATCTCATTTTTGAGCTCTCCCCATGAGAGCTTCCGGGCTGGATCTGGCCCAAATAAATTGGGTGCGGCCTGAGTCCGCCACCACAGTTTTGCATCTCCGGAGAGATACGCAACGCAGGTGTGAGCCTGCTCCTCTTCAGGGACTTGAGCATTCTGGAAGAACAGCTCCATGTCCCACAGGAAGTTCTCAACTTCCTTAGTGGAGAGTATGCCCGTAAAGGGCGCAGGTTCATGAACGCACCGTCGCACAGCGGTCATTTGTCCACCCTCAGCCTAAGGGTGTTACTGCGTAGCAACTCGTTTTAGGAGGATGACCTCCATCTTATTTTGCTCAAGCTCAGCAGCTTGGCGATCCACGCGCATCTGAAGATCTGCATTAGATGCAGTCAGATTGTTGTTGGAGGCTACCAGCTCCTTCACCAAAGCAATCAGGTTCTGGTCTCCCAGACCAGCAGTATCTCCCACAGCATCTTCAAGGATGCTGATGCGTTCGCCATTTGTCATCACCATTTTGCAGCTTCTGTTTAGTCACAGATTACACACAGTCTACTGTTCTGTTCTAAACAGATTACTGTTCTGTTCTTTACAGAACCCTAAAGAGCAGAACTATAGAACAACAGAAATAAACAACAGCGGAAAGAACCCCAGATACAACTTGGAACGTGACCTGGCCTCTGATACCAGTCTGTCACGCCCACAATTAAGGGAACAAAAATTTTAGAATTTACTAGGTCGAAATGCCTCAGAACCAAGTCACGCAGGACTCAAAAGTAGCCAAGTGTCCCTCGCAGGAGACGAAGATGACAGAGGCGCAAAAGGAAGTTGATCCGAGACAGCAGCATTGGTCAACAAGCATGACCGGCAGGTGTGGATGAAAACACCTCAGCCAACAAAACCCAGAAGTCGAAGACACTGCACGCAGACAGCGAGAGAACAAGATGTTGTACGTAGACAGCCGACTGAGAACGAACCCGCTCGCAGGCAAGGGACGAAAACAAACAACAATCCTGCTCGCAGGTAGAGAACAGAAGAAGCAAAACGCGTCCACACGCAGGTGGACAAAAATACAAACTGAGGAAGAAAGGATGGCCACACACACGGCCGAAGAATACAGGAACGAACGCGTCCACACGCAGGTGGACGAAAACAGCAAACAACCGAAGGAGGCGACGAACAACGCACGCCGACGAG
Source organism: Costus lasius (assembly GCA_027563935.2). Classification (NCBI taxonomy): domain Eukaryota; kingdom Viridiplantae; phylum Streptophyta; class Magnoliopsida; order Zingiberales; family Costaceae; genus Costus; species Costus lasius. The sequence goes on along the minus strand of CM050451.1, from coordinate 25,307,106 downwards.
ACTCACGGGACGAGGAAAACACTCAACCGCACACGTCGACAGAACAAGGAAACAGAAGGGAGGCGAAAAACCCGGAACCGGAACTACAGACAGAGGTTACCTCGACTGGACAAAATGCTACCGCAGCTACTCGCCGAGAGGAGCAGCAGGGGAACGGAGCACCTCCGATGTCGCACCGCCACGCATCCACCCACTGGACGCCGGGAGGTTGGCCGGAGTTCGCCGCCGAACATCGGACCGAGAGGGGACGAGAGGAACGAGAGCAAGACGCAAAGCTGGCTGGAAAAATCGCCGAGAGGGAACATGGGCGGGAGCAGGCAGAGGGCGCACGAAGCAAAAACACCGTGACCATCTCCCAGACGAGCGTCGCCTATATGGCGTCGCTTCGTCTACCTCTGCCAGCTCGACAAACAGGTGGACGAACCCACGTTCGCCACCTATGTCCATGTAGGAAGCCGTTTGAGAGTGGTGCCAGCCTGGCAACCACGTTCGAACGTTGCCGCCCACCGACGCCAATGGTTCTTCACCACGCGGACAACCAGCTCGCGTCGCCCGTTGCCAGCAGCTTGCATGCGAGTTCCGTGCGTGTTACCGACGCCAGACGCGTCCCGCCACGCGGCAATCGTCGTGCTGCTTGAGAGCCTCGCGCCAGCCGTCCGCCTGCTTACGAGGGCGTCGCCTCGCCAAATGAAGCCGTCCGCCCGCTGCTCCCGTGCCACGCGGAAGCTTCGTCCGCCAATGAAGCTCCACGCGGCCGCCCAAAGAGCCTGCCCGAGGTCGCCACCAGCCTCGTCTTCCCTGTCCGACAGCGCATGCCCCAGGAACTCGAGCTGCCACCGCTCGAATCCATGCGCTTGAGATCCTGCCAGATCTCATCCTCTCCGTGTGCTCCACGCGTCGAGTCCGCCGCCGTCTCCAGCCACCTGTCACCGGCCGCCGCAGAACTCGAGGGCGAGCATAGCAGCAAACGGACGCCGCCGTCCATCAAGGAGAAACAGCCGCCCGCCTGCCCATTTGCTAACGCGAGCCCTAATTAGAAATGGGCTCTAATTCGGGCCGATTTGACCTGGTCAACGGCTCAGTTGACTAGTCAAAATCAGGCCCTAATCTTTGGGCCTAACACCTAGCAACATGGACGCTGGCAGTGGCTAAGCAGAGCTGTTATGTTGAAATGAAATAAAATAAAATAAATTAAATTAAATAATAACAAATATAAATAAATAAATAAAACCCCTAAATTTTTTTCCCTTCACTGGGCGTGTACTGCTCGCCCAATGAAGTTTCTCTCTCTCTCTCTTTTTTTTTCTCTCTCTCATTCTCTCCTCCGGCGACGTGTGAAGCCAGTGGTGACATCGGAAGACCTGCGCCGGCCTTCCCTTCCTTTTTCCGGCGACACCTGGTGACAAGTGGCAGCGTTCGATGAGTTCGACAGTAGGCGGTGGCTATTTTGGTGAAACTAGCGGGAACGGGCAGCGGACACTACCGTTCCCTTCCTTTTTCTTCCTCGTTGTCCTAGTTCCCTTCCTGTGGTGGTGACGACAACACTGGCTGGTGGCGGCCCTTGATTCTCCAGCAAACAACTCTGACAATGTGGGCAGGGTGTGCGCCAGCGACCTCCTTTCCCTTTCTTTGTGTGCTTTGGTAGTTGGGGTAGGTAAGGGTTTAACCCTAGTTTTTTTTAGCATGCTCAGTGATGTATTACACATGTAATTGGTAGATTAACAAGGGGATATGATGTATGTTTATCCTAAATTTTATGATGAGTATAGGGTTAAATACCATGTTATAATACACGTGTTTGATTAAAATGAAATTATCAAAGTAATAATTTGGGAATAAAGTAAGGTACATCATAATTTGTGAAACCAAAGTTAGAGTTATTCATTGTAAAAAAAATATAGTATTCTTGTAGATGTGTTGGTGGTTAAAACTATATGGTAATTGATACTTTTTCTTAGCATGTATGGATTGTAAGGTAACTCAGTTTTGGACTTGAGACTAGACGTGCCTAAGGTTTGGGTACTGGTGGTTTATTTCGTGATAGAAGATTTCACCTTCAGGTAGGGATCCTACCTTTACTTTTTTGTATGGTTTTAAGCCTTATGCTTAGACACCAAACCTTTTGCTTCTACCTACTTGACTTATTTCTTATACTTTTTGTGCTCATATTAATATCATTAGTGCATATAGTGGTGTGATTGATTTTTATTTTGTTACCATGAAAAGAGAATATAAATGTATTTTTTATTTGGCTTTTTAGCAGACATTTATAAAAAGATTATTGTTGTTATATACACATGATTTAAGATATGAGATTTTATGGTGTGTTGAGATTTGTTGTTGTATGCTTCGAGCGTGTGCGCCATACGTGGAAGTTGGAGATCTGTCGGCGAGATCACGTATTAGACCATAGTGCAGACTATGTAGTGGGCTATTGGTAGTTGTCAATTAAGGTTATTGTCAGATTGTCCTTTGGACAATATTAGAATTTCTAAGTGTTGGACGCAACACTATCAGGCTGCCTGATGATAGTCGTTCTATTTTTGGAGCTTGGGGGGTGGAACCACTCTTATTAGAGTGCGAGGTGTAATGCAAATTTTTGTGACAATGAATAACTCTATTTTGTTGAGTTAGGATGTATGTGGTTTATATTTCATATTTGCATATATATATATATATATATATATAGTGAACATACATTCATATTCTTGAAAATCCCTACTTAGCTGTTTAGTTAACCCACTTTGTTTTGCTTCTAGGTATTGATCAGTTGTAGTCTAGAGATGGATAGATAGACTAGAGGCTTCCTTGGAGAGTGTCTAGTGATTTTGCATATTTACTATTTCTCTTTTATCTTGACATGAGTTGATGTAGCTCTTATGTTTATTTTTATATTTGGACAGTCGAATAATAAGTTATGAACTTTGATAGGTTTATATTAAACTTTTCAAATTGGTTTTAAGAATTTTGTTATATGGATTATATAGTCTTAATAATGTTAAATTTTTTTAATAGTTTTGCAACTTATTGATAAATTTTTATACTGTATGTTTATTATGCCAAATTGTCATGTCTCGATAAATAGAATTATTTATGAGAATGACAAGAGCTATAAAGGAGCTGGCTGCAAAGGTCGACCACAGATAATGTGCATTTGTCGAAGATGGTGGTGCACGGAACTAGAAGGGGAGAGCACCGGTTACAATGGAGTATGTAATAATGGCTTGGAGGTTAAAAATGGAGTTATTCTTACCTTGATAAGTCTTGCTTCAACACAAGCGAAAAGTAGAGTAGGGTCTACGATGACTTGTGAGATCTAAACGTGACGAGAAGAGAGCATCATGAAAGTAACAAAGACTATTGGACAAACTAGCTACTCGCAAATGCACGGATGAGTGAGGGTTTGGGACCTCTGAGTAGTAGCGATAGGGTTTTAAGTAGAGCAATAAGCCAAAAATAATTTTTAATTGTGAGCAAAGAGCAATTACTTACTGGGTATTGAATGTATATTTGCTGGAGCTTTTAGTAGGAATGAGAGTAGCTGGAGAAGATGAACGGAGCAAAGAGTGTTTCACCAAGCTAAGCGAGCCGATGGTTTTTGAGGAAAAAAAAAGTGGTGAGGTTTTAGGAGGGAAGGTAAACTAGGATTAGGGTTGATTGGTTAGGTTAATGGAGAGGGTGATGGCAATACAGTGGGAGATGGAGACGGGAAAGGAATAGCTGATTGCGTTCATTATGCTTTACGATTCGCACTTGTGATTAGATGACCCTATCGAAAATTCTTCGACCCTTGGAATTTTTTTCAAGAACAAGAATTCAAACTAATATGGAGAAGTAAGGCTGGCAATTCGTATTTCATGAGTCATAACGGTTCGTGTCATATTTGACACGCTACATGATTATACTTGACATGAATACGACTTGTTTATGTATGTAGGTCAATATACAAAACACAAACATGACACAATTATTTCATAGGTGACATGACAGTGATACAGATAACACGATTAATAAATAGGTCATGTTACACGACACGACATGACACAAAATTTGATTAGTCATAAACGGGTTATATTTTATATATATATATATATATATAATATTATGAGGGTTACATAGGATGGGTTAACCCATTGACACGACATAATACGAAATTTGGTAGGTCATAAACGGGTAGATATATTTATGACACAAAACACGATTAGTATAACCCAAACTTACAGAATCTTATATCATGTCATATTTTGCCAGCCCTATGGAAATATATATTACAACTGTGCCAAACACATCTCTACCATTAATCTAAAAGGATTAAAATTAAATTCGAAGGGTCCAGGAATTTAAAAGAGTAGGAAAAGCAAAAGTCAAAATTATATATTTTTTTAAAAAATGAATTTAAAACTTTAAATATTTTGAAAGTAAATTTATAGTATAATATTTTATTTTTTTATTTTTATTTTTGATAAATCTTTAATTTTTTTTAGTTTCTTAGTACTCTCTTACTTTTTTTAAACTAATTATCATCCATGAAGATTGTTTTTAGAGGAAAAAAAGAAAGGGGAGTGAGCCAACAACCTTGATTTTCAAGTAAAGGACAAAGAAAAAAAATCAACAAGATGTATCAATTTATTAAATAGATTTTAGCCTTTAAATAGGCTTTTATAACATTTATGTCTTGTTTGGCTGATCAGCTATTTTTGCTAGTCAAATAGTAGATTTTTACAAAACTGCTATTTTTGCTAGTCAAATAGTAGATTTTTACAAAACTGAGATATTTGATAAATTGTTTTTCGGTTCCAAACCCAAAAGTAGTATGAGTTTGGAAACGCTATGAGAGAGTTGCGTTTGGTTGCTGTTTAGTTATAATAATATTTTCTTTTTCCATGTCATGTCCACACCTACATTTATATCGCCTTTCAATAGCAAAATTATTTAATTTAAAATTATTTTTATTATTATTTAAAATATTTTAATAAAAAAATATTATTAATTTAATAAAAATTATTTATTACTATTATTTTATTTTTTAAAAAAATTTTAAATTTTTTTATTTTTAAAAATAATATTTTATAAAAAAATTGATTAATATAATAATTATCTAAACACTTTTTAACTTTTCCACTAATTATTTTTTAGCTATTACTTTTTCAACTAGCAAAAACTTTTAGTTTTAGTTATACCAAAACTTGAAATAATATGTTTATCCCATTGAAGTAATATGCCAAAACTTAAAGTAATATGTTTATTCCATTGAGGTATAGTAATAATACATTGAAGTAATATGTGATCTAATTACCCCATATTGTCCCACGTTAAAACAACATGTTTATCCCTTTCCATTCAAATGGAATGATGCCATACAAAATAGAACTGTAGCATTATTTAGAACGAGCCTGTAACATATATGTTAATGTAATTTCTATAAACAATTGAATCAATAGAAAACTTTTCCAGCAACATTTCACAGCCTCATTGCTGGGTAGTGTTCCATGTTGCAGCATGTACAATAACATCATTTGTTCAACTTATCTGATCAGGTTGTGAATCATAAAATCAACTGTCCTAAAAAAATAAGCATTACCATTATAAAGAGTAGACATTTGATATCTATATCTATATATATGCTCACAAATATATTTGTACAAAGAAACAAAATTTCTCTATCTACGTTTGCCTGCTGTTTTGCTATCAGAAGAGTCAAGCACATTTCACCACCTGCTACGCACAACATACTTCACCCAGAATCAGAACATGCGCAATCATTCAGGAGATATATTCGCTACTTCCTTCAAATTATACTGCACAGACTTTGAGAGAAACTGCCTGAAATGTTGCACTCGTGAAGAACTTTGACCATTTTTGCACGATGCAGCAGCATTAATTGACAATTTCCTTCTCTTTCGGGTGCGGAACAAGAAATCTTCTGTATCCAACACATAGGCAGCCTACAGTACATCCATTTCACGCGTCAAAGAGCTGACAGATTGCCAACAAAGAGCATCGAATTGACCACAACAATCCAGATTTTGGATTAAAAGTTAAAGCTTACCCTAGCAGAGCCAAGTATCCTGCACTCAAGGCCGTTGACAGTCTGAAATCTTCCTATATCATTGCAGGCAGCAAAATGTTCATCACCACCTCTACGCTGGCTAATATTTCTGCATTTCAATGTAAATTACAAAACACACTCAATTAAGGAAATAAAAATTTATCCGTAAAAAAGTAATATACCTCTTTAGAAAAACATTTCTTGTTTCCTCCTCAGGAACACTCCCAATCAAATCATTAAACAGATAGTCCTCAAAGTACAGGTCTGTAGAAACTATAGTTGCTTCAATTTCTTTTCGAGGATGCTCCATGTACTGTATTGTCAACTTTGAATGGTTTGGAAACTGCAAAAACAGATTTTTTTTTTTTTTTGTTCATAATTTGAGAAAAATATAAAGTTGCAAAACAAAGGGAACTTTATTTTTATAAAAATGTTTTGAAATATAAACTACATCTAGATAAATGAGATCTGTAGCAAGTAGGCGTGAAACAAAAAGGTGGAGGTAGCCAGTACGAATATATTTCCATGCGAGAATATGTGATCTATTATTGACAAAAGATATCCATGAGAACTTACATATTCAAATCTGAATATGTCCCTGTCATGAATAGCACAAGCATTTCGGTAATATACCAACTCATTGAATATCCCAGGTCCTCGTGATGTTTCATATGAAGAAAGCTGCAGAAACCTATTGTCCATATCATTTGACGCAATTGCTTGTAGCTGAAAGAAATGTTAGTAAACTATTATCATACAGAAGCCAAATCCAAAATTCAATCCAAACGTATAATAAAGTTGTACCTGTTTCACAAGTTTAGATATCAAAACGTCCAAGGTAAACAATACATACGACTCAGGTCCAACAAAAGCACAACAATCATCTTCAAACTTTGATTTGTTAGTGGAACCATTAAGATAACTATAAAGTGCATCCTTAAATCTGCAACCAGATAAGTTATACACAATAAATGGACTTGAAATCTACAGGACTATAGTAGTTGATTTCGAGATACATTACTTGTTGTAATGATTAGGAGGATTTGCATGAATCTTCAGAGTCCTCAACCTCATTTCAGTTGCTGATGAATTTGCCTTAGCAGAGAGTATTCTCTCATACAAAATCTGACAATGAATTGGTTATATAGTGAATTAATTATTTCTAATCTTACATTTTAAGAATTGATCATCATTCCTATACCTGGTGCAACCTGAAAAGCAAATAGAACGAAGCACTGCCATAGAAGATCCTTGATTGTCTGTCTTCAGCCTGGGAGACTTCAGGCATATACTCAGCAAGAGGTTTTGCCATTTTAAAATGGCAAATAGAAACTGCTGCATTTGTTCCCTTTCCTTCAGACAAATCTGCATCAGAAATTTCGGCATCATGATTTGTATCCATCTCTTCCACATCATCACGTTCATAACAGGATTCCTGAACATCATTGCCACAATCACCATCATTTTTGGAAGCCACACCATCCATTTGATATTGTCTACCTTCGGAATCATCTTTAACCTCAAAGTCCACCAAATTATTCTCTCCAAGATGTACTTCAGGCGATATCTCCCCCTCTTCTCGTTCATCATCATAGTCAGCAGAAAGTTTAATGGACTTGGGTGTCTGAGTATCTTCATTAAAGTATATTGGTTTGCCACAGGTTCTGAGCATAGCAGACTCCTGTTTCTGGTTTCCCTAAAAACAATTGCATAAGGATCATGACAAGACACTTTACACATGAATACTACAGAATAAAAAAGGGCATAGTATTTATACGGTTATACCATATGTCCGTAAAATTATTTTTACCTTATTTGAAATGTCAAGCAAGGATACTTAATGAAAAATTGCAGGAAAGAACAAATCAAGGTTATCATTGACTAGATGAGTTCATTTATCAAGTCGATTGACAATGTCACCCGACAAAATGAAGGTGACAAGTGCGAGTTCATTATTGAATAACAGTCGTTTAAAAATTTGTTACCACAAGAAACACAACATAAATACAGAAAATACAGCAGATATCAATTATGTAGCACTGCCAGATAGGAGAAACTTGAAAGTGTTATACCAGGAAATTATAGGAAGCTTTCCAACATGATATGATAAGTACCAAAAAAAAGTAGTTAAATTGTTAATCATGGGAGAACAACGACGGGGCAAAAATATTTAAAGAAAAGGTGAAGAGTAAGCACTTCTGTTTCTTAGAGAGAATTAGAAATTTACAAAAGATTGAATTGTTGTGAATAAGAGAAAAATTAATACAAAGAACGTCTGTATGCATATTTTTACTTGATAGTAACACAAAGTAGAACGAGTGATTGAACTTCTACTTTGTCCAAAGCAGTTTAAGCTGATAGGAAACTATCATAATTCTTGTCTGGGAACTTAGAAGATAATTAGCTAGTTTAGCAATCTTCTTAAAAGTTTAAATAAGATAACAAAATTTACATTGGAACCTTGACTAGGCGAAAATGCTTAGGCACGCATGATTTCTAAAAATTGCTAGAGCAAAAAATGCAAATTATTACCTCGACATTTTTAGTACTTCCTCTGATGAGTCCAGTATGGATTACTGATGATTTTAAGGTATGATCAGAGATGAAATGTCTCGAAGGACTTTTTGCACAACCATAGCCATGGCTTTGCCCACCTGAAGATGAGTCTCTGACACTAGAATCATATATCTTTTCTTCGGTACTCTCAATGCCCTTGTCCTGTGAAATTACTCCAAACATTCGTCCCAGAAATCCTGTGCATATCCTCATGATTTTGTCTGACTCAACATTGGAGGTGCAGTTTGCACCACAGTACAAATCCATGATTTTGTACAGTACGTTGTGGATTTCTGGGTCTGCGTATTCAAATACCATACCAGAACTAGTGTGTCCATTTCCAGCAACACTCTTCAGAAGCATATGGTCATCCATCCTCTCATTAAATGGTTTACATTCAGCCAACAGAACTAGAGAAAAAAAATAGAATAGCGTATAAATAGGGACGCATCAAGATTTCAGGAGGAATTGACTTAACATAAGATAAAAAGAACAAAGAATGTGAAACAAGGCTACCTACTGAATACAACTGAATCGATTAAGAGAGAAAAAACGATTAGACAATTCATGATAATTAATGGGTCAAAATATTACATAAATGAAGATAAAAAGGGGTAACAAAGAGATGAGGTTCATGAAATCTTAAACACTTGAACTACCTTCTGAACTCAAGGTTTTTTTATCTTGTTGCTTGAAGTAAAAACTGCGATGATCAAGTGATCTTGAGTGGTACTTGGTACAAGCTTCTGTCCAATCATTCTCAAGGTTCACTTGCCTTCTTGATATTTCCTTATGCTTCTGCTTTAAACGAATCAAAATGACAGGCAACGCTACTATAGGAATTGCATGTAGAAGATCAACAATTTCCTGCCCCTTGTCAGCATATAACCGTTCTATACATCTCAGGTGTTGAGCTGTATCACAAAAGAACACAAATAATCGATTCAAATTTTAAATGTGAATATCAAATTATTTTAGCAATGTTATTTCCAGTGAATACTAACAAGTAAGGCGGTCTGCAATACAAAATTCTGTTCCTGGTTCACTTTGGATCTTCTCTAGTAAATCCTCAACTCTCTTAATGGTAGAAGTCATGGTGTTTAGTAACACATCAAACTCAAACCTGGAATAAACACAGTGGTTATATACTCGTATGCAAAGCTTCATGTACATATAACCTACCAGTCAGAAGAATAATCATTTGATTAGGTCTTGTATCATACAAGTCAGAGACAGAATGCGCACATCAATAAAATATTGTTTAGTGATCGTGAAATAAAAATCAATATAAGAATCTTCATGCAAGGGTTGACATCTGTGCAAAATCATCTCACCTATCGTCTTCGCATCTGAATAAGCATTTTTCATACTTGTTCTTGCGCATAAACTTAAAAGTAGAATTCTCGCTTCCAAGAGTTACTGACACCAAACGAGTATTTAAGACAGAAGCATCAAGCTCGGTTGTGTAGCTTGCTCGAGGAATTATATACTGTTAAGAAGGAACATTAGATTAGAAAATAAATAAATTCAAATTAGTAAAATTAAATCAAGACTATTTGAACTATACATTGTTAGGCAGAAAACAATAACTAGGAGTATGACGTCTACAATTTGAGAGATCCAGCTCTGAATTTTCTTTTCTGGGGTCACATTGCTCATCATCCAGGTTATTTCTATAAATATCAGAATCTTTAGAAAGGCGACCATCTGTGTCGAGTCTTTTCACTTCTGTAATCTTATCAGTAGACAACGTCTCATCTTTTGCATCAACACGTTCAATCTCTATATTCATGAAAGTTTTGTCTTCAATCAGCGAGGTAGCTGGATTTCCTAGAGAGAGTTTCTTTAGTTGAATGGTAATTAAATGAAAAATGCAGCAATTATAATAAAAAAAGCAAACCATTATTTTCTAACAAAAGGATTTCATCTATCCTATAAACTTGACAAGATGAAACGTGATAATTTTGAGCATGCTTGATACGAACTATCATGCTAAGCACGCCAAAATTGACAAAAGAAATATTCTAGACAAGACTCAATCCTAACTCTAGGAATATTCTAGACAAGACTCAATCCTAGCTCTAGGCCCTTATTTATAGACTCTTCCTACTTAACGGACCGGGTATGACAAGCCAACCCGGATCCACTTATTAATAACCTACTAACACTAATGGGCCCGTAACAATTGCCCCCATCTTGAACTAGCCTTGAGGACACTTATTAATAACCTACTAACACTAATAGGCCCGTAACAATTGCCCCCCTCTTGAACTAGTCTTATCCTCAAAGCTGAGAACTTCCTCTTGTGTCGTCTCCAGGGTCCCACGGCACGCAATCCTCTCCCTCCAGATCTTCATCTTCAGCTAGCAACATTACCCTTAATTGCTTGTTTGCGCATCGGTGCATTGGATGATATGGTTGATCACACTGGAAGCATAATCCTTTCTCTCTCTTATTGATGTATTCCTGGTGGGACATAGCTCGATTCCTTCTGGACCGGTCATAGGTGCTTGACGATGTGCGTTGGCCTCCCACCTCCTTGGAACCATTTTGGGATGGCACACTTCCTTTTCCCTCAGCAGACAGTGTAATGCTAGAATTTACACTAATGCTCATCCTCGGTTGCTAGACACTATAGGCCGAAACCACTTGGGATGGTAAATCTGACATCATTGGATTAGGAGGAATGCTTCCTCCCCAAGAGTAGTTCCCACTACCTGTCCGACTTTTGCTTACCACCCCTTCTGTCCCTGTCCGCCCTTGCGGTGTGGTCCCCCCAATCAGCTCCCTCTCGATGACTCGAGCGAGAGTCATGACACGCATAACATCAGTGGGTAAGAAGACGCACACCTTCCCTCTGATAGTGCCGTTTAGGCTCTTTAAGAAAAAACCCACGTATTGCTCCTCAGACAGGTCAGATAGTTATGAGACAATCTCTTCAAAAACTCCAATGTGCTCGGTCACAGTCAGGAGACCATGTTCTAAGGCTGCCAGACGCTCATAGGCTGAAGTGGCTGGGAACTCACTATAGCGCTGTAGCATTTCTTCTTTCAGCCTCCCCCATGTCAGATTGGGAGTCCTCCGCCTCAACCACCGAAACCAATGTCCTGCTGAGCCCTCCATGCTCACAAAAGCCATCGGGACCTTGTATTCATCTGTCGTCCCCTGGATATCAAAGTACTGCTCAGCCCATGCAATCCATCCTACGGGATCAGTCCCATCAAATCCTGGCAGTTCTATGCGCTTATGGATCCACCGCATATTCTCCCCCGAATTCATCCCCCTATTTGTTTCTCCTCCCCAATGCACTCCACCTCCTAGTCTGTCTCCCTCAATGATTTCCATTCTGTTCAGCCTCATGTTTGCCTCTGGTGGGGGCCAATGCTCCTATGAAGGGGGTGGGCGGTATGGCTCCTTGCCTGGGCGATGATAAGGACCAGTTAACCCTCCTTTTGCTCGTCTAGCCTGCCTGTTAATGTCACAGCCAAGTTCCTCATCTCGCTCATCAACGCATCAATAACCCTGTAGTGTCGCTCCATCTCGTCCTGGCGCCTCTTAAATCCAGTCATTTCCTCCCGGTATAGACGCCGCTCTTCAGCTGCTGTCACAGCTTCAATTTTTCTATCCTCTCCTGCAGATTGAAGTTCCTCTCGTATAATCGCAAGAGAACTTTGCACTTCAATTACGGTCTTCTCCAAAGCCTCCAATCTAGTCTCACTACATGTAGTCATCCTTCAGATTTTTTTTTAAAATATTTTTTTGCTACAGTATTGCTACAGTACCAACTTCTTTTTTTGCTGTGCTACAGTAACCCTAATGCTCGACTCGTCTGCCCGAGCCACCTGCGCTGCCAGCCTGGTTCGCCGGCTAGGTTTTCCGACCACTAGCTTCGCCGGACAGCTACTCCGGTCGGCTGCTCCGGCCGGCTAGGGTTTCGGAAGAGGGAAGCGTCTGTGTCATCTCTCACCAAGTAGTCCGCTTCCCGCCCTCGTCCTCGACACAACAGCAGCGGAAGAACGAAATAGGCGTCGCGATGCTGCCTCGCCCCTTGCCTTTGCTGCCTGCTCGTCCTTTGAAGTTCGCCGGTGTGCTCATGACAAGAAAGAACTGCCAGAAAGGGAGAGTTGCCACTCCGCCGGAAAAAAGGTCGCCACTCGCGCTGGCACTCGCCGTAGACGATAGATCTGGCGCCTCCTCGCATCGAAGAAGACGTAGACAAATACTCCTTGTGTTGCCGAAGCCGCCGCTCACGCTGGATCTGCGCGAGCTCGCTCGGGGGAATGGGGAAAGTGCCACCTGGATCTGCTGCTCGCTGGTGCTTGCCGACGGTGTCGCCAATCTTCTGTCGGCGTCAAGATGAAGTGGCGGTCGAGACAGGTAAGACGGATGCAAGCCGCTGGAGGAATGAATATGATGCAGCCGACGAATTGCCGCAGCCCTTCACGTGTACTGTTTGATTTCCCTCCTAAGGTTTGATAGAACACGAACTCAGATGCAGCCTCCACCCCTCTTTTTTTTTTTTTTCAGTTTATCAACGATACTAGATCCGCTGTGTAGATCTAATACCGACAACAGAAACTCCTTCCGCCTTTATCCGTCGTCGGACCACCGGTTCCCCGGCGATCGATCCGGCAGGTCGGACCAATTGATACGAACTATCGTACTAAGCACGCCAAAGTTGACAAAATAAATATTCTAGACAAGACTCAATCCTAACTCTAGGCCCTTATTTATAGACTCTTCCTACTTAGCGAACCGGGTATGACAAGTCAACCCGGATCCACTTATTAATAACCTACTAACACTAATGGGCCCGTAACAATGCTCGTGGGAAATGAATGGTCATAATATCACTCTTTCTATATTTTTATATATTAATATATTGGTTGGCCCTCTTGGCCTATATTTCATTTAAAAGGAAAATCCATTTCGCATTAATATCTATTGCAGGTTTATTCATATAATGGATGTTTACTGTAATGGAAATCGATGATAATGGTTGGTAGCTTGCATCCAAACGAAAAATGATGCCACAAATTCATGATATAATGGATCTAAAACTGCTAATAATTATCATGATTTCGAAAATCGTTTTAATTTTGCGTAACCATTCCATCAAGGACTATTCTAGTCTAACGTTGAGAGTGGATTGTGCTAGACTGCTATTACTTGTAATCAAGTCTGTCTATACTGATGGATGGCAAATTAGGTTAATCCATTATATCTTAGAATCAGCTCAAAGGATGTTTTATAGTTAAATTCAATGTCGACAGAAGATGATTATATAGTAGATAGTAAATTACCTATTGAAAAAATTATTCTTTTATCTTATAAAATTAAAGAATGTGATATTTGTTAGCCATGGAATGACTGAAGTTTCAGTTAGATACAGTGTAGATGATGAGTAAAAAAAGTTAGATTTAACTTTCCTGTTGAATAGAAATACATTGATAATTTAGTATGACACTGCTACATAAGCATTCACATCAATGAGAAACTAATAAATTATAACAGCAACGAATAAGCCCTACGATCTCGTTATATGATCTAACTTAAGCAATAATTACCTATCAAAGTTCAACTCAAAAAGCATATCAACTACGTACATATAATGTATTCTAACATACAAGTATTTATAAGAAATCAATTGTAGTGATGCATTTCAAAGTTCTGACTATAAATACCTTGTTCACCTCGGTGCATATTATTCAAATTCTTATGATGATCTGTGTCCATCGTAACGAACTCATGGTCTTTGCAATCTTCATCAGTTTTCTTAATACATTTTGATTGCTTGGTGTGCTCTCGAGTATCCAAACTGTTGCTCAAGTCACTTTCAACACGCAATTTGCTTTCTCTTCTCTTCTGACGTATCTGGGAGATACCATGTATCATGTCAATAATTTAAATTGAACGTGTGAAGTCAAATAATCTCTTTCAACGAGTTCCTAATCATGAAGCCTTTTTCTATGCTATTCAAGAGCATCATCATGATTTTAACTGTAATGGAGTACTGTTCTATGGTTGGACCCTGCATATACTGTCACATATGACTAATTGGTACCAGTTGATACACTCTAAATATAATATAATCTATATAAATAATATTCTCTCTCTCTCTATATATATAATAGTACTGATAGTACTGATTAGTTTTAAAAACTTTGACCACAACAACACGTGTAATGTGAAACCATCAAAGTGAATAAAGGAGATGAAAACGATAGAATGGTTAATATGAATTTAGATGCCTAGATGGTTGAGCAATCACCACAATCAATTAACTTCAGCAAATGTCTACCTTCACTCCCTGAACACCATGTGTATTGGAATGCCCCCCTCCATCCCTGTGCCCGAGCGATGCCATGGACGACACATGATGGGAGAGCACTTTTTTCGATGCATTAGGTATGAAATAGTTGAACTCTTGAATCAAGTCAGAATGGTCCTGAAAGAGCACTATTACCTGCAAATGGATCTTTCTAAGACGGTCTCCACAAATAAACATATGACTTATGACAAATTTGTTCCTTGTAAAATGCAAACCACCTCTTGGTATACTTCATCCATGGACTTGCGGTCAGTCCAATACATGCTCAGGATATACAAAAATGATCTATACTTCTCATTATTATCCGAAAAGCGACTCTGAAAAAGAAACTTTGTTAGAGAGAATGATTCTTAAATCATAAGCAAATATTTGAGTGAACTAGATGAAAGAACGGTAAGCTACCCTTATTTTACGAACAAAGGCCAAGGCATCCTTGTAATCTGGCGGTTTTTCAGAGGGAGAAAGATCGATCCTATCCAAATCCTTGGGCAAAAAGTCGAGAAAACCCGAAAGCAAGTCAGGATGCCCATGAAGTAAGTCTTTAATCATTTTCACACACACAACAGGATGAATACTGCGATTGACACCAATAACATAATAACCATGGGCGAAAAGTAAATATAATAGGATCAATAATTTAATAAAAGCTAAAAAAATTAAACCTTTCAGCGTGCATGTCCTTCATTATTTTCAGAAAATTCTGATATTTATCAGCATCGAGATTCTCTTTCAGAACCTCCAAATACTCTAAAGCATCTTTGATCTGTGGTCTCAAATCATTGTCGTTTGTGTCCGCAGTATTCTCGCAGCTATTTCGCTTAGGCCTTAGCATCTCAAAACAATTTTTATAGAATCATAAATTTACAACTCCACAATGAAACATAAGGCAAGAAGTACAGTAAAACTCTTTATCTAATGTAATAAGATCAGAGAAATACGGTAAGAAGAAAAAAAACACAGAGAGAGTAAGTACGACTCACGGATCAGCCGCTGGAGTATCCATCATCCTCGGTTTGAAACCTAACAACTTTGGGGCTTCAACGGATCGAAGAATTCAGAATACGGCAGTATTTACGAGAAAAATCTACAAGCAAACGCTCGTCAACGGTTCCTCCAGACCAGGAATTCACGATTGCTAAAACCCTTCGGAGAAAGAACCCAGAAATAAAAAGATAGCGAGGGAGGAGAAGGAAAGCAAGATAACTATATACCTCCGTGCGGCGTTGACGGCGAACGCAGATGGAGCGAGAAAAGACCGAGTTCGGGATTAGGATAGAGAACGAACACGTGAAGAAGGAAAAAAACCGGGAGAGACGATTGATAGAACGGCGCGGGGACGGCGGGGACACCGAGTTAGGGCGGCGCCTCGGGTTCTATTGGATCGGGGTGTTCAAGGTCTCCCCAACTGTCCGTGTGTACATGCAGCCGAAGGGAGGGAGAAGCGTGAGGAGGGAATTGGAAAAATACTTTCCTTTTAAATAGAGTGAGGTATTTGGCAGGAACGGTAAAAAAAAAAAAAGGAAAAACCTTAACCCTAAAAATTTAAAATATCTCAATTTAATTCTTGATAAAATTGAGAAAAAATAATATCTATAATTCAAATAAATAAATAAATATTGACCTTCGTACAATTTAAAAATCGGATCAATTTTTTAAAAAAAATTTAAAAAATCTTTGACTGTGTATTAATCTGTTTTTATGAGTTTATAAGGCTGAGTTCAATGGTTATCTTTCAATTCCTTTATATTAAATAAAAAACTGAAATTAATTTATTTTTTCTTTTTTATTTAAGTTAAAATGGAATGTAAAATAATATTTCAGTTCATCAACCAAAAAAAGTAAAAGTAAATTTATTATGTCCATTGTTTTCATAAATTTTTAAACTTTTCCTAACATGTAAAGTTACAAATATCATATAATAGTGATAATGGGAATGATTTAAGTATATGTTTTACTAAATCCTAATCCTAAATCCTAATCCTAAATCCTAATCCATGCATATATATTTTATAAATGTACTACTTTTTTCCATTGTCACTAAGCAAGTCGGATGTGGAGTTCTAGATTTAAAAAAAAAATGTTTAAAAAAAAATAATTTCTATATAAGCAGATAATATGATAGATCGCGGTCAAAACGAAAATCAAGTGGAAAGTGACGCTAAACGCAATTTATCTCATACTTTTTTCAGTATTATTGATACACTTTACGAGATAAATTAATATGCAAAATAGAAGGTAAATCAAACGTTACACATTAAAGAAGACACCACTGGATACATGTCACAGGTTTTCTTGTAGTACTTTTTTTTCTTTTGCGACAGGGCTTATCAGCAGACCTTCTTCTGATTGTCAGCCATACTCAAGCAAGGATCCAGATAGTGTTGGGAGAACTCAGCAAAGACCCAAAATAAAATCGAAGAAAAGCAACAGCCACTCACCTTAAACCCAGGTCAAGAATTCAATGGCATTACAATTCTCTCATCAAACCAGCCCCTTGATTCTTTTCTTGATAATCCCTTTTATTTTCTTTTTCTTTTACATTCCACTCACAGGACACAAATCTCACATTACTCTTCCCAATACAAGCTTCTACCTCACCAGCTAAAACTCAAGATGGACATTCGAGTGTCCAGCAGCAGCATATGCGAAACCTTAAGGAGCCTTGGGCTCAGCAAAGATATAGCAAGCAGTGAAAATACGTAAATTAACTAAAACTCCACGCAACCATATAAAACCAAAGAGCTCAGCTTCTTGACAAGAAGAACCACGAAAAAGACCAGTCCTGGAGCTCTGCGCCATCGCTCATAACAAGAAGGAAAACATCCACTCAAGGAGCGTACATTTTCTCCAAAACTCGGCAGAGAAATCACGGCAACAACAATGAAGTCAACAAAAGACCACTGCAGCACATCCAGATAGGATTTTTACCTTCCTAAGCTCCACCAAGGCGAAAATACCAAAAGAGATGACGACCAGCTCCTCAATCAAGCTTTTCAGTATACCCTAACTCCAGATAATAGGATAAAGAAGAGAGAGTTCTCCACATTTCATCAAGCTTTAAGAGGATGCCAGAAATAAGTCCCGCGAGTAGTGGGATGGCGTAGCCCTCCGGCGATGCCGGGCTCCCTCACGTGGAAGCAGAGCAGAGCGGCTAGCACACTGAAAGGGTAATTGATGCAGGCGCAAATGGGCCATGAACACACTTGAGGGCGGTCCAATCCCTCCAAAAGACACTTGGGGATACTTCCGAGGATCCCAGGAATTTTTCCCGGAATTTTTACCTCAGTCAAAGCTCCCCAGACCCCGGCCAGGCCATGCCCTCCATCACGGCCATGACACGATCGCCCGAAGACGTGAACACCGAACACGGCCGTGCTTCTGGTCACGGGCAGGCCGTGCTCGATTCTGTGGATTTCAGCGACGCCAAGCACAGGCGTGATTCCAAGCACGGGCAAGCCGTGCTCGATTTTGTTAGAGTTGGTAGGTGCTTAGAGTTGAGTGTTTCTAGTGTATTTTGTTTGTTCCCTCCCCTCTTATTCTATAAAAGAGGAGGTAGGGCTAAGTGTTAAGTAGTTCTCTTTGGTGTTTGAGAGATCTTCTGGTGAGCTGAGAGTCGCCAGCGGTTGTGAAGACAAGCCGGAGTCTTGCCTTCGTCGTGTTCGGGTCAAAGACGTCTCTTCGATTCCAAGTTGTTCCGCTTTCGGTTTGAAGTAAATCCCACCCTTCTGGTGGGTCAAGTTCGCCTGTTTGTCATTCTCTGGCACGTTTCATTGCTGCGATTTTTCTCCTTTCTCCTTCACCCACGGTTGTCCGTCCATCGAAGGCGTGGCATCTCTTGTCTTGGTTTGTTTCAGCTGCGTAGGCACGCGAGCTGAACCCCGCACAACCGCAATCCCCCAACGCCGGCTAAGCTTAAAACGTGCTAAGAGAGCTGCAGGAATTTGCTAAATTTGCTACGAGGTTAGTGCGCTGTATTTTTTAGTTGAGTGTCGTTCTCTTCATTCGCATTCGTGTTGCCCTAATCGAACTCGTCGCTATCCTCGTCATGTTTTCTACCGGCTTCCTTGCACCTTTCCGACAAGTTTTCTCTTCCCTCGTCTCATGATCCTCTCCCGTTTTTATCGCGCATTGTGTAAAACCCTAGAGTATGGCTTAAGGACCCCCACACCTATTAGTTGCTACATCAATTATGGTATCAGAGGACGTTGCGCGTTCGATTCTTATCGTTTGCACAATCCCTCAGCATCGCATTGCATATTTCTGCATCCGTTTGGTGTTTTCAGCATTTTTACCTTAGTCGTCTCCCCCTTGTTTGTGCATGGTGACTATGCGGTCACAAATTATGTCGTCCCAATACCCGGAAACGATCCCCGAAACCCAAGAGTCGATTCAGCCATCGGAAGCGGCTAACATCCGGTTAGAGTCTATAGTTGTGCTTGAGGCGCGGATCGATGCGAAGCTTGATGCGCTGTCCGCGCGAGTGGACGCTCAACAAGCAAGCACACATGCCATGGTCCAGCAGATTTTGGCTGGGATCCAACACCTTATTGGTCAACCTGGGTCCGCGGAGCATGGTCGCCCGAACTCGGTTAACC
The DNA here is from genome assembly GCA_027563935.2 of Costus lasius. NCBI lineage: Eukaryota > Viridiplantae > Streptophyta > Magnoliopsida > Zingiberales > Costaceae > Costus > Costus lasius. The sequence continues at coordinate 25,287,575 of CM050451.1, read as the reverse complement.
CTTCGATGTCCGCGAACCCAGCCCCCACTAGAGAGTTTCCCCCGGTGGCCGCGCCCACGAGGATGAATGGGGTCACTCACAACCTCATGAGGTCCCTAGGAACCCAAGTTACGGTGATGACCCCCTCGATGAGGACGATGTTTGGGCCACACAAGGGCCCCAGCCCGGTGGCCGTTTTGGCCATGCTTGGGCCGCACCTCGAACCCCAGTCCATACCCGCGTTGAGCACCCCCGGGTGGACGATGATTTCTGTCGTTTCATTCGTAACACCCCTGCACCATTCACAGTTCTTAGATTGGGTCACGTCCGTTGATGCTTATTTTGACCTTAGCAATTGGCCTCTGCACTCACGGGTTCGGTATGTGTGCACCTTACTTGAGGGGCCTGCACGTTTACATTGGGAAAACGTGGAGCGCCAAAACGCGCAGCAGGCTCTTCCCCCGATCACTGAGTGAGTGGAGATGCGGTATCGCCTCCGCGAGCGTTATGTACCCCCTTCGTATAGGCAGCGCCTTCTTGATCGGTATAGTAGCCTACACCAAGGGTCAGGAACTGTCGAGGAGTACAGACTCACCTTTGATACGTTGCAACTCCGTTGCAATTTGCAAGAGGACCCCGAGTTAGTTTTGTCAAAATTCAAGAATGGGCTCCGTGCGGATATCCGCTGAGCCTTGCCCGCTTATGGATCGGAGACACTTGACCAGACTTTTCAGCGCGCTCCAGACATCGAGCAAGACCTTCGCATTGCTGCAAGGCGCAATGACCTTGGCCCCCATAGGCGTCTTCATGCGGGCGGTCCCCTGCAACTCCACTCGCGACTTGAGCGTCCGGACCCGCGACTGTTGTGTCCGCAAGTGCACGGATACTCAAAGTAATAAAATAGATATCGAACCACAGAGACCTAGTTGCTAAGTACTGAATAATTGATTTCTCGCTAGCTAGGCAATCGGAAAATAGTGAATCAAACTATCGAAAAGAACACGGAGAAAATATCGGAGAAGGGATCGGGACTAGGAGTTCATCTACTTTAATTTCTAATGGCTAGATTAAGATAAGTGTCTGTCAATCCAATTTTATTATGATAAAGGTATAGTTTACCTCATAAATAAATTGTTTCGCTCTCGCGCAAACAGTCATATAAAGAACCGATCTTCACTCTCGTGCAAGACCTATTCAATGCTGAAAATAGGTAAACCATCAACTAAGAACTCAAGGATCACTCTCGTGCATCCGAATTCTAAAGTTGACAACCTCAAGTGGAAACTCAAGATCACTCTCGTGCATCAGAGTCTCAACACAAGTTTTACTCAAGGTTCTCTGACGACTCGATACTCAATCTCTTGCAGCATCAAATCAAGTCTAAAATATTAACTCAATTCAAAGAATCATAAAATCAACAAGGCATTAAATTTCTCTAAGAATTAGAATTCGAAGAACAACCTAATCTCTTACGATAATTCCAAACTCGATAATTCCTAGGGTTCCAAAATTCAAGCAATCAACTTCTCAGTCTATTTTGCAAAATTCTAAAACATGCTGATATTTATAAAACTAAGGAGAATTAAAGAGCAATTAATCACAAAAGTAAAATTATCACAATAAAATTAGTTTGACAAAATTAGGGTTTTCTAGTCATTAAGAAACAAAGAGATTACACCCCCATGTCCCAAAGAAAGATTAAGCTACCATGATGAAGGAACAACAACAAAACATGTTTCTGTATTAATAGGAATCAAAAAGAAGATGAGAAGAGTTACAAAACAGTGCTGTAATGAAATTACAGCACCGTAATTTCCTATAACAGCGTTGTCACCACTGTTTCATTGATTTCTCCTCCAATCAGAATCCTTTGGCTTTAAAAAATTATATGCACGTTCTCCTTCACCAGGCAAAGCTCTCTGTCAAATTTCGTGGCCGGAGGTAGTCTGTAGGCTGAGAACCGATGAACCCTAGCAATTCCACCCCTCTATCGATTACTCCCTCAATACTGAATAAAAATTATTCCTTTCACTTTGTGTGTCTTCTCCTCCTAAATACGAGTCCACGGCATCTTTCAGATCTCAATTTGGAGGTCTGGATCAAAAGATATGGTCCGCGCAAGTTTTGGGTCTGTAAAAATTGTGTTTTTGAATGGACATTACGGCCATAAAATATTTTACGGCAGTGCCGTATTTTGGTTCTGTGAACCCTGTGTCAAAATTATAGCCCGTAAAATGCTTCTCAACCGTGCCATAAAATCGGACCAGTTCTCTGGTCTGAATCGCTTGGGAAATACGGCACGTGGAATGGTTTACGGCAGCACCGTAATTTCGGCAAGTGTCTCTATTATGAAGCGATCCAAATTACGGCAGTGTAATGCTTTACGGCGGTGCCGTAAAATCAAGACAATTCTCTGATTTAAAAATCCACCAAAATACGGCAGGTGCTCCGATATTACGGTATTGTACCATAATACGGTACCATAATATATATTACGGCACTGCCGTATTTTGGTCTTTTGCTCTGATTTATGTAAAATTTGTTATGTGGACTCCTCTTGATGATGGTAACTCTTCCATGTATTTGATTTTGCTCGAAAATGCCTCAAAATAGTGTCTTTTATTTGAAATTGATCAAAAACCAAAGATGGTGTAGATTCCGAAGCATTTGATAAAAAAAAAGTATAAAAACAAAGCAAAAGAGTAAGATTATGGTTCAAAAAACTACCAAATAAGTATGAAAAACACTATGAAACTTAGAGTCATCAACGACCCGCACCCCCGACCCTTCAGCCCCCTAGACGCCCACCCCCTGAGGCTTCGCCTTCTCGGCCCACTTGGGAGGAGAAGGGCAAGGCCCCAGCGGTCGGAGCCTCTGGCCGTATTACCTGCACAACTGTTTGCAGCCGGGTCACATGTCGCATGAATGTCCCAAGAAGCCCGCTCGAGCCGACACAGGTCCGGCTCGCGTCGCCACCATAACCCCCGCTGAGCACGATGTTGAGGCGGAGTGTTACACTAGTGGCGAGGAGTCGGGTCCGTCCACATTTGTCGTTCGTTGCAACCTTGTGCAGCCTGCGCCTACCGAGGATTGGAGGCGCTCGGGCATTTTCACAACTTACATTAAGTGGAATGGGCACTCGTGTAAAATCGTCATTGACGGTGGTAGCAGCCTGAACATGGTCTCTCGAACCGCGGTTGTGCATTTCGGCCTTCCCCTAGAACCCCACCCAAGACCTTACTCTATCGCCTGGGTCGATACCACGAGCCTTCCGGTCACCCACCAATGTCAGGTTCCCATCGTGTTTGGGAACTATCGTGAGAAGGTGTTGTGCGACGTTGTGACTATGGACGTCGCCCACGTCCTCCTTGGCCGCCCGTGGTTGTACGATAGAGACGTCATCCGCTATGGCTGGTCGAACACTTCTGTGTTCGACCACGATGAGCAGAAGATCCGCCTGATCCCAGCTCCGCCTAAGGAGCTTCGTGCGTCAACCTCCAAGGGCCTGATTACGCCCTCGGCACCTGCCCCTCTGCCTTCCCCCAAGGTCTCCCTCATGCGCACCCCCGCATTGGTTCGCGAGGCTCATGCGGCCAAGACCATCTACGCGCTCATGGTGCGCGAAGTGCAGGACCCTGTCCCTTGCCCTGATCCGGCACCTCCTATTGAGGTGTCCGCCCTCCTTGCCGAGTTTAGTGATATCAGCCCCGAGGATTTGCCTCCTGGTCTTCCCCCGGAAAGGGAAATTCAGCACGGGATTGACCTCCTCCCGGGAGCACCCCTCCCTAACCTGCCCCATCATCGCCTTAACCCCGCGGAACACGCTGAGTTACAGTGTCAGGTTGATGATCTCCTCACTAAGGGGTACATCCACGAGAGTCTTAGCCCTTGCGCCGTTCCCACACTCCTCACGTCCAAAAAGGATGGGTCGTGGCGCATGTGTGTCGATAGCCGCGCTATCAATCAGATCACTGTCAAGTATCAGTTTCTCATTCCTCGGCTTGACGACATGCTGGATTTGATATCCGGCGCGTCGTGGTTTTCCAAGCTTGACCTCCGAAGCGGATATCACCAAGTCTACATTCGCGAGGGCGACGAATGGAAGACGGCGTTTAAGACCAAGGATGGTCTTTACGAATGGCTGATCATGCCATTCGGGTTGTCCAATGCCCCATCTATGTTCATGTGCTTGATGAGTCAGGTCCTCAGGCCATACATGGGTAAGTTTTTGGTCGTCTACTTCGACGACATTCTGATCTTTAGTCAGACCCACGATGAACACTTGGAGCATCTTTGCTCCACTTTTGACCTACTGCGCAAGGAATGCCTCTTCCTTAACACAAATAAGTGCGCCTTCCTGACCAACAGCATGTATTTCCTTTGATACATTGGGTCCGACCAAGGTCTGTCTGTTGACCCTGCGAAAGTTGAGGCCATCCGGCATTGGCCTGAGCCTCGCACCGTGACTGAGGTTCGTAGTTTCTTGGGTCTTGCGGGGTTTTACCGCAGGTTCATCCGTGAGTTCAGCACCATTGCCACCCCCTTAACCCAGCTCCTCTCTAAGGACGACTTTGAGTGGACCCCTGCCGCTCAACGGCCTTTTGATGCGCTTAAGGATGCCCTGACCACCACTCCTATCTTGCGCCTCCCTGATTTCTCGAAAGCCATTGATACCTTGCATTTTAGTAGTGATTTTTACAATTATTCCATGATGAATTTAGGCCTATTTGAATGTTTTTACACTCCTTTAAGGCTTATTTAGTTAAAAACTTTAGAATCTTCACTTTTCGTCTGTCTTATTTAATTTCAGGTAAAATCACCCAATTTTGAGGTCTTTTTGAAGAATCTAAGAGCATGGGGTGATTCCTTATGAGAAGACGAAGCTGCCCGTAAATTTTGGGCTCAATCGGAGCCTTCTCTGGACTTCACGGCCAGGTGAACCCCACGGGGTTCACCCGTGATCTTGCCAAAGGAAGGATTTCAGCGGGCATGTCACTGCCTGGTGAACCCGGTGGGGTTCACCGATGATGTCGAGATTTCTGAAAGCTGCCGCACACTTCACTAGCAGGTGAACCCCATGGGGTTCACCCGTGATCTCATCTGAAGATACCTACACAGAAGTATGCCGAGAATTTCACTAGTAGGTGAACCCCACGGGGTTCACCTGGGATTATTTCGCAACAAAAGAGCTCCGAGCACTTCACCACCTGGTGAACCCCGCGGGGTTCACCCATGAAGGCGTCGGAACAGTACGACCTCCACTCGGTCTTTCACTGATTCCTGGTCTGATTCAACTCCAAATTCAGCAAGTGAAGATTTTTCGGAAAGCTGGCTCGAAGACGAACAGATGGAAAATAAAAGCCCCAATTTCTGTGACCTAATCATTGAGCAATCAGCCGACGAAGCGGCTAGGGCGGAAGTCGACAGCGAACAGGCGACTTTGGGGCGATTTTCGGAGATTTGAGCATCAGAACTCAACAATACTTGGTTATTCTGTTCGGTTTATCGTCTCTTTCCTCTTAGAAACCTTTTCCAGTGATTTTCCTATGATTAAAGAGAGAATTTTGAGCGTTGTGACGATGGTTGTAGCGTAAACCTATTTTCAGGGCTAGGTTGAGGCCCTCTAACGATTTTTGTTTGCAACTCATGTATTAACTTTGCTATTTGGATCATATCTTAAGCATATTTCACTTGATGCACTTATTTCTTGATTTATACTCTGGCCAAGTATTATCATGCTATAGTGGTTACGGTTCATAACGAGAGTAGGACCGTAATGACCGAACCTCTATGTGAATCTTGTGAAGGCTTGACGCGAAAGTGCTTGCCCTTCGTTCGAGGATCCATAATCTACCACGGAACCCATTGGGTTTGTCGAAAATGGTCCACCGCGAAAGTAGGAGACGTTCTAGGCAAACACCGGGGTGTTCACTCGAAAGAGGGCACCTTCGTACAATAGGGTAGCTCGTCAGCAAGAGCACCAGGGAAGCTTCCATCGCAGCCAAAAGTTAACCCAAGCATTGCAATGCAATCTTCACTCGGAGCGGAAAGCAACTCGAAGATCCACCAATGCCGACAAATGAAACAAGGGATGATGAGACACTAAACCCTGAGGAGCAACACACAGATACAATATCGGCAGAACCTGAAAGAATAGAGGAAGAGCGACCCTATGTTGGGCCACCAGCTTACAAGCCGCCGATACCTTTCCCTCAGAGACTTGTCAAAGCCAAGCTAGACAAGCAATTCAGTAAGTTTTTGGAAATATTGAAAAAAATTATATATTAACATTCCCTTTGTTGATGCCTTTTCGCAGATGCCAACATAGGCAAAATTCCTGAAGGACATCCTCTCAAATAAACGGAAGCTAGAAGATCAAGGCACTGTGGCACTTACTGAAGAGTGCAGTGCAATTTTGCAGAACAAGCTTCCACAAAAACTCAAAGACCTTGGCAGCTTTTCCATACCGTGCCAGATAGGCGAGATGACCTTTCAGCAAGCACTGTGCGATTTAGGGGCGAGTGTCAGCATCATACCGCTGGATTTGGGTGACTTGAAGCCGACCAACATTTCACTACAGTTGGTTGATAGATCAGTTAGGAGTCCTGTGGGCATCTTAGAGGATGTTCCCATTAAAGTTGGGGATTATTTTATCCCTGCTGACTTTGTTGTACTAGACATTGATGAGGATGACATGTTTCCTATTATCTTAGGAAGGTCTTTTCTTGCCACGGCTGGTGTTGTCATCGATGTTAAAAACGGAAAACTGGATTTAAACATTGGTGGCAATGTTATTCAATTTGACCTGTCTAATTCTCTTAAAAAACCTTCTTTTACAGATATATGTTGCAGCGTGGGTTTAGTTGAATGCATTGGAAGTTCTGTAGTGAATGGACATCACCTCGAACACCATTTTGAAGATGAATTAGTCAAACAAGGGGAAGATTACGACCCTTTTGATCCTCCCTGATTTGATTACCTGATGACTCTTTGGTCGAGCTATTGATCGAAAACTAGCGCTCTTGGGAGGCAACCCAAGTTTTCTCATTGTTTTCATTTTCTTTTTTATTACATTCATTGTTGTTAGTTTTTCCTTACTTTACCATCGTTGAAAACTCTATTCTCTTGCTTATTTAGTTTGCTATAGGAAGTGTTGATATTGAAATACACTGACGGCACGTTATTTTTGGGTGACGCAGCTACGCTATGTGAACAGGAGTATTTTGCTGGATTTTTACCAAAACTCGGTGCTCTTCATGGCCAGGTGAACCCGGTGGGGTTCACTGGTGAAGACATTCGAACCAAAGAGGGCAAGTTCCGCTGTGCACTACATGGCTAGGTGAACCCGGGCGGGTTCACCTGTGTTCCTATTGGTGCATTGGCCGTGTTTGTTCCAGTCCACAACTAGGGTTAGCGACTCCACGCCGCCCTTAACCACTCTGGATCTCAGCTCGCCCAACGATCTCATGCCTTGAAACTCCAAGGGACCTCCCTTCTTCAAGACCAGAATCTCTGGTGAGATCCATGTAGACTCGTTCCATTTCTTGCCTTTAGCACCCTGGTTTTTCCTATCTGCCAAACTTTTTGTTTCCGCCTCCTCGATCGGTTGCTATTTTTGTATTCGAGCGAAATCTTCTCTGGTGGTTCTCTGGTCTTCTCCATCATTTCCGACATTCAAACATAATGGCATCGAGGCGTAAGGTGCTTGCCTTCTGTTGCCGTGATCCGCAACCTGTGTCTGAATCTTCTACTGACGACAATGACTTCACCCCTCACGAATCGTCTCAGCCACCGCAAACAACTCCTGTTAGTCAGCCGGCACAAGCCTTCTTCTTCCAGAAATCCGTCACGCTCGACTGCTCGGCAGCCCCAAGCTTATGTTTCCCCACCAAACAAATTTGGCATTGTCTTCAGGAATGCCGAACACCAACTAAACTTCGAGCAGCTCCTCCATTGCCAGATACTCAACACTCGTTATTTGGACAGGAATACTCTGATCATTCTAGGGCTCATGGATGATGTTAAATTGATGTACTCCAATATTGGATGGGAGCAGTTCCTCCGGCTCGCTTCGCCTACGTACATCGGATTTACTCTGGAGTTCCTCAGCACTCTGGATGTGAGAGCTGCTACAGCAGTTGATTAAGACCCAGGACGCATCTCTTTCCGGATGGGGAACATCGAGCACAGTTTATCTCTCTCTGATCTCCGCCATATTTACGGTTTCCCGGAACCATGCACGTGTAATGTCCCAGGTGAATTCAATGAGCAATCTTTCTAGGCATCAATCACGAATGAACACTTCTACTCAGCCAGAGTGGCCAGAGCTTTTAGCATTTGCAACCCGACAATCAGATACGTCCATAGAGTGCTCGCCCATACCATCTTCGGATGTGGGGGGAGCGATGGCATAGTACGCCAGTCTGAGCTATTTTATTTATGGTGCATGCTGCATTCTTTCAGGGTCGATTCAGGTTTCTACTTGGCAAAGCAGTTCAGCCGTATCGTGCACTGCCGCAAGGGCGCGATCGTCATCGGAGGCCTTATCACACCACTTGCTATCGCTCTAGGGGTCATCCCCTACGGTACACCCGAGGCTCATGGAAACAACCGGCTCGAGATTGAGTCGTGTGTTTCCATGAAACTTATCGTCCATCGAGGTGATTCTTATTGTATGACGTTCAAGGACAGCCAGTCCTGTTTACCACTACCTAATCCAGCACGCACCACCATGCGCGTTTGAGAGAACTGGTGCATCAAGCCAACCGAAGATCCTCAGCCCGACCCTGTTGACACTGCACCACCAGCCCCTGGCTCGTTTTTCTTTGGTGGCGGCTCTTCCTCAGATTCCATGATGCATGTTCTTCAAGAGATGAGGGAGGAGCAGCTTCAGCAACACGAGCTCATCGATTAGATGGATACCTCCATCTCTTTTATACGCCAGGAGCAAGCTTCCCGATCGGAAGCTAATGAGGCTGGGATGCAGCGACAGCACAAAATATTGGGATCAATTTGGGAAAAACTTTCTACTATGGATGCCAGGTTCGCCCTACTCAACGAAGAAAATATAAGGAACATTCCGGTCTCTTCAGATGAGGAGGAAGCACCTGGTTACACTTCACGCGGTAAGGGCAAGAGCTCCCGAGCTTCTGGCTCTCACTCGCGCAGGAGGCGCTAGCTCCATCTTGACTCGACAGCGTCATCTGTCTCCTCTCACGTATATGATGTTGCATAGAGAACTATGCAAAAATCTAAGAGCGGGTGAGCTGTCTTGACTCCACCTTCTTCTTGGCTGTTTGGTTGTAGTTGTAGTGACTTTCTGTTTTCATTCTATGGATTTGTTATGCTACTCTATGATGGATATTTTGATATTGGCATTGTATCATATATGTCACTATTCGTGGACCTGGTCCACATCTTCAGGCCCCACTCTCTACAGTGTATGAGATATATTTGAGCCACTTGCTCTCCACTTTGATGCTATGCTTTTCATGTTAAATGATGTATGAATTTATAAGCTTGCATGTAGTTTTTTTGAAGGATTATATTGCATATTCTGTGATGAAAAATTTTATTGACTTGTCATTTTAGTCTTGTCTGATGATAGCCTGACAAAATTCTTAAAGTTAGATGCATGTTTGGCTAGAATTTATCGAGACATGTTGAATGAAGTACCTGTTAGAAATTTACTCAATAGTCATGTCCATATGTCCTATAAATTAGAAATTTTCTAAGTGGATTGATTTTAGGTAGTTCATTAAGTGGGTCAAACATCTTCATGATTATTCAATTGATTGTGGCTTGCAATTTACATGTCGATTCATACCATGTAACTAATATCCTCTTTTCAAACTTTGAATTATGTTCTAGTATTGGGGAAACATTGCATCTGTTCTCACACTTAGATTCCTCTACTTGGCACTGCGAAAAATTGGCAGTGGTACCGAAGGACATGAGTTGAAATCTAAGAAATGTGAATTGAAAATTCAATAAAAAGACTCCTCTACTTGACATTGCGAAAAATTGGCAATGGTACCTAAGGATATGAGTTGAAGTCTAGTGCAATAATCAGTATCTTATATCCTGAATGAGACATTTGAGTTAACCCCAATATTATGAATTGGAAGGATAAGAATGAAATGAGTGTTGTGTTTGCTTGATTGAATCTCATGTTTACTACTTTCTGAATTGTTTGATATCTAGAAATTGTGGGACCAAACTGGTGAATGCTTAAAACACTCCTTCTAGTTGATTTCTTCTGATTAGATCTTGGATTGCTAAAAAGTATTTTTCTAAACTTGGGTGCGAACTTCAACACAAAAGATTATTCTTATACCAAGCATGTATTTCAACTTATTTTATTGCTTGAGGACAAGCAAAGATTGAAGTCGAGGAGTATTTGATACCTTGCATTTTAGTAGTGATTTTTACTATTATTCCATGATGAATTTAGGCCTATTTGAATATTTTTACACTCCTTTAAGGCTTATTTAGTTAAAAACTTCAGAATCTTCACTTTTCATCTGTCTTATTGAATTTCAGGTAAATCACCCAATTTTGAGGTCTTTTTAAAGAATCTAAGAGCATGGGGTGATTCCTTATGAGAAGACGAAACTGCCCGTAAATTTTGGGCTCAATCGGAGCCTTCTCTGGACTTCACGGCCAAAGGAAGGATTTCAGCGCGCATGTCATTGCCTGGTGAACCCGGCGGGGTTCACCGATGATGTTGAGATTTCTGAAAGCTGCTGCACACTTCATCTGAAGATACCTGCACAGAAGTACGCCGAGAATTTCACTAGTAGGTGAATCCCACGGGGTTCACCTGTGATTATTTCGCAACAAAAGAGTTTCGAGCACTTCACCACCTGGAGAACCCCGCGGGGTTCACCCGTGAAGGCGTCGGAACAGCACGACCTCCACTCGGTCTTTCGCTGATTCCTGATCCGATTCAACTCCAAATTCAGCAAGTGAGGATTTTTCGGAAAGCTGACTTGAAGACGAACAGATGGAATATAAAATCCTCAATTTCTGTGACCTAATCATTGAGCAATCAGGCGATGAAGCGGCTAGGGCGGAAGTCGACAGCGAACAGGCGACTTTGGGGCGATTTTCTGAGATTCGAGCGTCAGAACTCAACAATACTTAGTTATTCCATTCGGTTTATCGTCTCTTCCCTCTTAGAAACCTTTTCTAGTGATTTTCCTATGATTAAAGAGAGAATTTTGAGCGTTGTGACGATGGTTGTAGCGTAAACCTATTTTCAGGGCTAGGTTGAGGCCCTCTAACGATTTTTGTTTGCAACTCATGTATTAACTTTGCTATTTGGATCATATCTTAAGCATATTTCACTTGATCCACTTATTTCTTGATTTATACTCTGGCCAAGTATTATCATGCTATAGTGGTTACGGTTCATAACGAGAGTAGGACCGTAATGACCGAACCTCTATGTGAATCTTGTGAAGGCTTGACGCGAAAGTGCTTGCCCTTCGCTCGAGGATCCATAATCTACCACGGAACCCATTGGGTTTGTCGAAAACGGTCCACCGCAAAAGTAGGAGACGTTCTAGGCAAACACTGAGGTGTTCACTCGAAAGAGGGCACCTTCGTACAATAGGGTAGATTCCTTATGCATACCTGTAAATCCAAATAACCGTTATTTATTTCATAGCGCATATAAGATCGTCAGAGTGGTGGAAACCTTTGCCCTCATATTCTCTCTCATATATTTTCCCTGCCTAGTTGTTTGATTTCTTGCTTACGATTTCGCTTAATTTTAGTTTTTAAAGTTCTAAAAACCACGATTCGATTAGCTTGGATTCTGAAAAATTAGACTTTCTAGTACTCACCTTGGTCCCTGTGGGATCGATATCTTTTGTATTACTGCGACATTTTTGTGCACTTGCGGATAGTGTCAGTTATCGAGGTGGCGTGCGATGCCTCCGGGTCCGGCATCAGAGGATCCCTTAGTCAAGAAGGCCATCCTGTGGCCTTCTTTAGCGAAAAACTGAACTCGGCTCGACAGCGTTACTCCACGTACGACAAGGAGTCCTACGCGATCGTTCAGTCCCTCCGGCAGTGGAGGCATTACCTCATCCACCGCGAGTTCGTGTTGTATAGCGACCATCAGGCCCTCTCCTTCCTTAATGCCCAAAAGAAGTTGGGCGCCCACCATGCTAAGTGGGTCAAGTACCTACAACAATATTCCTTCGTGATCAATCACAAGGCGGGTAAGGAGAACGTCGTCGCAGATGCCTTGAGTCATGTCTAGACCCTCTTATGCGTAATGCGCACTCGCGTCAATACCTTTGACCATGTCAAAGAAGAGTACGCCACTTGCTCTGATTTTGGCGCCATCTACGCCGCCTTGACCGAGTCCACCGACCCCGACTCTCCCTACCAATTGTGCGAGGGTTACCTCTTCTTGGGGAATCGGTTGTGCATTCCCCGTTCTTCGCTTCGAGATCATTTTTTGCTCGAGCTTCATGCGGGTGGTGTCGCCGGCCATCATGGCCGCGACAAGACCCTTGAGATGGCGGAGGAATGCCTCTTTTGGCCTTCCCTCCGTAAGGATGTTGAGCGCATTGTGCGCCATTGCGGTACGTGTCAGTTGTCCAAGCCCCGCCCTTCGAACACGAGTCTCTACACCCCTTTGCCAGTGGCCAGCGGCCCGTGGCGCGACCTGAGCATGGACTTTGTCCTTGGGTTGCCTCGGACCGCCTCCCACTTCGATTCGATCTACGTCGTTGTTGATCGGTTTTCGAAGATGGCCCATTTTATCCCTTGTTCACGCACAGCAGACGCTTCCCACGTCGCACATCTGTTTGTCCGAGAGATCATGCGTCTCCATGGCCTTCCCTCCACCATTGTGTCCGACCATGACACACATTTTGTGAGCCACTTCTGGCGCTCACTGTGGGCCCTATTGGGTACCACTCTGAAATTCTCTACGGCCTATCATCCCCAAATTGATGGGCAAACCGAGGTCATTAACCGCAGTTTGGGCAATCTTCTCCTTTGTCTCATCGGGGACCATCCGAGGTCGTGGGATTCCATCCTACCCATGGTCGAGTTCGCGTACAATAGTGCTTCTAATAGGTCTACGGGGCCCAGCCCCTTCCAGATCGTTTCGGGCCATCAACCGTGTAAACCCATAGACCTGCATGACCTTCCCATGGAGTCTCACCTCTCCCCGCATGCATATTCCTTTGCTCAGCATATTGCTAATCTGCATGATGAGGTCCGGCGTCGTATCTTTTTGGGCAATATTCATAATGCAATGAAGGCCAACGAGCATCGTAGGCCACGTCATTTCTTTGTAGGTGAGCTAGTGAGGGTGTGTATCCACCCCGAGCGTCTACCCAACAGAGCGCATTTTAAGCTTCAGCCGCGTTACATGGGACCTTATGTAGTGATGCGGCGGATCGGCTCCAATGCCTACGTTCTGGACTTGCCCGAGGACATGGGGATCCACCCCGACTTCAACGTAGCAGACCTCCTCCCCTTCTATGGCCCTTTGGAGGGCCCATCTAACGCCGACGACCCGCTCCCTCCTAGTTCTCCAGAGGAGAACTCATCAGATCACGCAGTGGAAGCTGATGCAGGCGCAAACGGGCCCATGAACACACTTGAGGGCAGCCCAATCCCTCCAAAAGACACTTGGGGAGACTCCCGAGGACCCCAGGAATTTTTCCCAGAATTTTCACCTCTGTCAGAGCTCCCTAGACCCCGACACAGCCAGGCCGTGCGCCCCGTCACAGCCGTGACACGATTACCCGAAGACGCGAACGCCGAACACGGCCGTGCTTCTGGTCACGGGCAGGCCGTGCTCGATTCTATGGATTTCAGAAACCTTTCACATCATCGGTGAACCCCGCCGGGTTCACCAGGCAGTGACGCGCGCGCTGAATTATGTCCTTCGGCAAGATCACGGGTGAACCCCGTGGGGTTCACCTGGCCGTGAAGTCCAGAAAGGGCTCCGATTGAGCCCAAATTCTATGGGCAGCTTCGTCTTCTCATAAGGAATCACCCCATACTTTTAGATTCTTCAAAAAGTCTTCAAATTTGGGTGATTTTACCTGAAATTCAATAAGATAGACGAAAAGTGAAGATTATGAAGTTTTTAACTAAATAATCCTTAAAGGAATGTAAAAACATTAAAATAGGCCTAAATTCATCATGGAAAGATAATAAAAATTACTACTAAAATGCAAGATATCAAATACTCCTCGACTTAAATCTTTGCTTATCCTCAAGCAATAAAATAAATTGAAATACAATCTTGGTATAAGAATAATCTTTTCATGTTGAAGTTCGCACCTAAGTTCAGAAAAATACTTTTTAGCAATCCATGATCTATTCAGAAGAAATTAACTAAGAGGAGTGTCTTAAGCATTCATCAGTTTAGTCCCACAGTTTTTAGATGTCAACCAATTCAGAAAGCAGTAAACAAGAGATTCAATCAAGCATACACAATACTCATTCCATCCCTATCCTTCCAATTCATAATGTTGGGGTTGACTCAAATGTTTTATTAAGGATACAAAACACTGATCATTGCATTAGACTTCAACTCATATCCTTAGGTACCATTGCTAATTTTTCGTAATGCCAAGTAGAGGAGTCTTTTTATTTCAATTCACATTTCTTAGATTTCAACTCATATCCTTCGGTACCACTACCAATTTTTCGCAGTGCCAAGTAGAGGAATCTAAGTGTGATTTTTGTTTTAAGCTAATAGAAATCAACATATCCTGGCTTTTAACAAATGCAGTGTTTCCCCAATACTAGAAAGGAATTCAAAGTTTGAAAAGAGAATATGTATCCTGATATGTATCGAATGTAAATTGCAAACCAAAATCAATTGAAGAATCATGAAAACGCTTGACCCACTAAATGAACAACCTAAAATCAATCCACTTAGAGAATTTCTAATTCATAGAATATATGGACATGACTATTGAGTAAATTTCCAACAAGTACTACATTGAACATGTCTTGATAAATTCCAACCAATCATGCAAAGTTATCATTAGACAAGACTAGCGATATATACCTTAAAACAACTTCATGAAAACACATAGATCCACACATCATGTAATATGTAAAGAGGGTTATAGCATAATATAGCACTAGAGTGGAAAACAAGTGGTTAAGTAAAATCACTACAAAAAGTGGGGCCTGTAGATGTGGACAAGGCCCACAAATAGTGGCATATAAGATACAATGCCAATATCAAAATAACATCCATCAGAAAATGTCATAACCAACCCATAAAGAGTCAGAACACAACAATCAAACAAAAGCTAGAGTAAAGACAGCTCACCCGCTCTAAAATGTTGCATAGTCCTCTATGCAACGTCGTATATGTGAGAGGAGAAGGTGGTGATGTCGTCAGGTTGCACAATGTACTTCACGGGTGAACCCCGCCGGGTTCACCTGGTTGTGAAGTGCACTGATCTTTAGTGAAAATGCAGCAAAAATCTCTCGTTCTAAAGGCCCACCTATATCACAAAAATAAACCTCTAATCAGCATATATTAATGTAGGACGGGGGTCTAAAACATTCAAACAACGATTTTCAAAATCCGTTTTGATAGATAAGTAGATAATAAGGGAAAACCGGATTTAAACTAACGAGATTTTGAGAAACTAATTTCTTTTTGTATTTTATAATAGTAAAGGAAAACCCGGGATTACAACTACTGAAAGCAGTAAATGCTGAAATTAAACTTACAGAGCGACCCTTGAGAATTGAAGGATCGTATCACCCCGTTCTTCACTGGTCCAACTCTGATGGAAGGTGTAGAAATGGTTGAGCATTACACACAAACATAGAAAGGGATCCGAATAAGTCTCGGATTCATATTACACACTTAAATCAAGGGGGAGGCTAGTCCTCGCAAGTTCCCTTGCTAATATGAAATCTAACTAGAAGAGGGGGGGGGGGGGGGGAAGAGAAGAGGAGATGCGCCACCAATTTGCTTGTCCTCCTTGCGCCAACTTCAAAATTAAAGAGTAGTGTAGATGCTATTCGGATCACAAGAGGAAACAAAACAAAGGAAAAGGGAGAAACTTAGCTTGCTTGGTTTGAAGATCCCTCCTTCTTGTTCCTTGCGCATCATGTCCTCTTGGAGAGTTCTTGACATCAAGATGGAAGTTATGAGATGAAGAGCTCTCGGCTAGAAGATGCAAGGGAGGAGTCTTCTTAGAATTTTGGTGGAGAAGATGGAAGAAGAAGGGCTCGGCCCTTGGAAGAACACTACTACTACTACTAATGGCGACACTAATGTTTACCTAGGAAACTAGTAGACAATTCTCATTTCATCAAAGCTAGAGAATACATGCGAGAGGGGTACATTTATAGGCAAGTGGGAGAGCTAGGGTAGGATGGTCAATTACCCCCTTGCGCTCCTTACAAAAATAGAGTGAAATTCAAAATTTGAAAGACAAGAGTTGGCGCAAATTGGTCTTGAAAGCTTTCCTTCTTTGATAATCTTCCTTGGCAAGATTTTAATGGCATTGGGCTGGCATTTGAGGTGGCTTTCCTTGCTTCTTGTGTTGGCGAGAGGCTCTCATCTTTGCTGAATATTGGCGCATAAGTGAAGGATTCAAAAGTTGAATCCTTTCCATAAGTGCTTTGGGTGGCAAAACAAGATGGTAAGTCTCATTAAAGGCTCCCCTTTGATTGTGGATCTAGATTGGGGCTGATCTCGAATTCTTTCTTTGCTTCTTGCTTGCGCATCAAGCAGTCCTTTGAATTTTGAAAAGCTTCCATAAGTGTTTGGGCGGCAAGACAATGATGGAAACTTGAATTAATTGCTTGCTTTGATTGTGGATCTTGATTGCTGACCGAATCCTTTCTTGCTTGGGCTAGGCGCATATCTTGAATGGATGGAGGCTGAGGTGGCTGATTATCCCAAGGGAGAGGCGCCCAAACAAATGAGGAAGTTGAGTTGTCAAGTGAACTCATCAAGGCTTGGGTTGAACTTGGAGTTGAAGTCTTCTTTCCTTCTTGGGCTGAGCTTGAGTTGAGTAGAACTTGATCTAAAGTTAAGCTGATCTTGAGTGATGCTTGAGCTGATCCCTAGCTTGAATACCTGCCAAAAAAATATAACCAATGCAAGGATGCACCATCCTACCATGATGCAAAAGTGCATAAGAGCTACATGCATTACAATGCACAACCTACTACAATTGGACTTGCCATAAATGACTATATGATGCATGGCTTTATTTGAAAACTTAAACTAACCTAAATGCCATGAAATGCAATGCAAAACAATCGAAGCAAGTGAGCTCTAGGTGAATTCATGTTGAGGAGGTTTCCTCCGAGCCCAAGCGTGTCTCTTTAAATTAGGGCTGCTGCCTCCATCATATATCAAGATCAAGATTTCCTAGAATAAGCTAGATAAGCAAGAGAGAGGGGTACTCAATGATGATAAACTAAAAACTAAATGACAACCAATGCAAATAAATAAAAATGAAAAAAAAAGAGAAAACTTGGGTTGCCTCCCAAAAGCTCTTGTTTAAGGTCATTAGCTCAACCGTAGTGTTATGAATAAATTAGAATGAAGATGTAATTACTAAGGTGTTCATACCTTGAAGGGTCAGAAAATGATTTCAAGTTTATTTTACCTTCATCAGTTACCTTGGTTGTTTCCTTATGCAAATTTTTAAATTGTACCTTCTTCAAGTTCATTGGTTCTGTTGAATCTAGGAGTATAGCAAAAGGTTGAGCTTTTTCATTGTCCTTCACCTTCTCTTCAGCTGCAAAACAGATATCTATAGGATCCACAAATAATTTGTCAATCATATCTTGGTTAACTACTTCCTCAACAACATCAACATTGTGACAAGACCCTACAAAAGAAGGTATATCCTCAAGTGGTTTCTCATGTTCTATCTCCTCTTTTGATTGTTCAGGTTGAAGTGTCTTAGGAGATTTAATCTCAGTGTCATGTGCAGGCATCCTAGGCTCCTCAAGTTGTTTCTCATCACAAGTTATAATTGCATCACAATATTCTCTTGGGTCTTTTTCAGATTGGGATGAGAGTTTACCAGAGGCTATTGTAGAGGTGCTAGCTTGATTAGCCAATTGGGTTTCCAACATCTTATTATGGGCCTCGAGAGCATTTACTTTAGATGTTAGTTGCCTAATGACTTCACAAACACTCTCATTTTCCTTGGTTTGTGCTACCACAATAGTCTCTAGTAGTGACTCAAGGTTAGACTTTTGAGGTGACACAAACTGCCTCGATTGAAATTCAGGAGGTTGCCTATAGTTAGGTTGGGGAATTGTGTTGGGATTGTTCTCATAGTCCCACTTACTTGGATTGTATGTGTTGGAATATGGGTTTAACTGTGGTCTAGGGTGGTGAGTCCAAAAGGTATTGGCTTGCTTTTCAAAAGGTTCAAGTTGTGAGATTCCTAATTGGCATTTGGCGAAGCTATGTCCTGACCATTAACTGTGATTGAAGGCCATATCCTCCAGTAGGTTCATAGCATCATCCACAGTCTTGTTCATCAAAGCCCCGCCAGCAGCTGCATCAACAATACGCCTCGAGTTAAAATTTAGACCATTATAAAAGGTGTGAACAATTACCCATTTTTGAAGTCCATGATGTGGGCATATTCTTTGAAGTTCTTTAAATCTATCACATGCTTCATAGAGTGATTATCTATCTTTCTGAGTAAAGCTTATAATCTGGTTACAAAACCACATAGTCTTGCTTTGAGGGAAGTATTTGGACAAGAAAGTTTGTGAAAGCTCTTCCCATGTTCTGATTGAAGCAGATGGTATAGTATGCAACCACGCTCTAGCCTGATCCCAGAGAGAGAAAGGAAATAATCTTAACTTAATTGCATCAGTAGAAACACCATCAATTTTAAAAGTATCACAATATTCCAAAAATATAGCCAAGTGCATATAAGGGTCTTCAAGTGGAGAGCCTCCAAACTGGTTTTGTTGAACCATTGATAGTAGTGCAGGATTGATCTCAAAACTGTTGGCTTCTACATTCGGGCAAGCAATGCTTGATTGTAAGTGTTCTATAGATGGAACAACATAATCTCTCAAAGTCTTGTTGTTCATATTTCCAGCAGTCAAAGGTTCTCGGGCATTCTCCAAATTCAACGATCACCTGTTCTTAAGCTCCTTTGCAAAAACTATTGATCAGACACAATGATAAAGCTTAAGAAAGGAAATAGCTAAAATAAAAATAAAAATAAAAAGGAAGAAAAAGAAAAATGCTTAGTCTACCAATCCTTAGAAATATACTAATATCAACCGTTGTTCCCCGGCAACGGCGCCAAAAACTTGACACTGTCCGCAAGTGCACGGAAATGTCGAAGTAATATAAAAGATATCGAATCCCACAGGGAACAAGGTGAGTACCAGAAAATCTAATTCTTGGAATCTAAGCTGATCAAATCGTGGTTTTTGGAACTTGAAAACTAAAACTAAGCAGAACAGTAAACAAGAAATCAAACAACTACGGCAAGGAAAATATATGAGAGAGAATATCAGGGCTTTGGTTTCCACCTCTCTGACGATTTTAATCGCACTAAGGAATAAATACCAGTTACAAGGATTTACAGATATGCATAAGGAATCTATCCTATGGTACAAGGTACCCTCTTTTGAGTGTACACCCTGGTATTTATCCAGAACGTCTCCTACTTTTGCGGTGGACCGCTCTAGACAAACCCAATGGGTTCCGTTGTAGATTATGAACCCTCGAGCGAAGAACAAGCACTTTCGTGTCGAGCCTTCACAAGATTCATAATGAGGTTCTGTCGTTACAATCCTACTTTCATTATGAACTGTAATAACTATGACATGATAATACTTGGCCAGAGAAAATATCAAGAAATTAATACTTCAAATGAAATATACTCAGAATATAATCCAAATAACCAAGTTAATACAAAAATTGCAAATAGAAATCATCAGAGGGCTTCAACCTAGCCCTGAAATAAAATTACGCTACAACCATCGTCAAAACGCTCAAAGTTCTCTCTTTAAACATAAGAAAATCATAGAAAAAGGTTTCTAAGAGGGAGGAGACGATGAACCGAATGAAATAACCAAGGATTGCTGAGTTTCGACGCTCGAATCTCCGAAAATCACCCCAAAGTTGCCTATTCGCCGTGTCCGTCCGCCCTAGCCGCTTCGTCCCAAGATTGCTCTCCCTTTAGGTCACAAAATTTAGGGCTTTTATATTCTTTCTCTTCGCCTTGAAGTAAGCTTTCCAAAAAGTCCTCACTTGCTAAATTTGGACTTGAATCGGCCCGAAATCAGCGAGAAACCGAGTGGAGGTCGGGCTGTTCTGACAGCTTCACGGGTGAACCCCGTGGGGTTCACCAGGCGGTGAAGTGCTTGGCGCAGATCTGTTGCGAAATAATCACAGGTGAACCCTGTGCCAGTGAAGTGTGCGGTAGATTTCAGAAACCTTTGACATCATCGGTGAACCCCGCTGGGTTCACCAGGCAGTGTCGCGTGTGCTGAATTATGTCCTTCGGCAAGATCACGGGTGAAGCCCGTGGGGTTCACCTGGCCGTGAAGTCCAGAAAGGGCTCCGATTGAGCCTAAATTTTACGGGCAGCTTCATCTTCTCATAAGGAATCACCCCATGCTTTTAGATTCTTCAAAAAGTCTTCAAATTTGGGTGATTTTACCCGAAATTCAATAAGACAGACAAAAAGTAAAGATTCTGAAGTTTTTAACTAAATAAGCCTTAAAGGAGTGTAAAAACATTAAAATAGGCCTAAATTCATCATGGAAAGATAATAAAAATCACTACTAAAATGCAAGACATCACCGTGCTCGATTTTGTGGATTTCGGCAACGCCAAGCACGGGCGTGATCCCAAGCACGGGCAAGCCGTGCTCGATTCTGTGGATCGCGTCGACTCTGAACACGGCCGTGTTCGACCCTGAAGGCACTTTGCAGCCCCGATGACCCCACTTCGATGTGCACCCCCCCCCCCCTACCATGTTGCTCCACCCCATGACGACCCAAAGGAACCCAACAAGGTGGAAATCCGGCGATCCCAACGCCAAAGTAAGCCCCCGGACCGTTTCTTGGGTGTCATTAGCCCTCTTTCCATCCATACTGAAGTGGCGTAGCCCAAGGGCACTATGAGCCGACCCCCTGAAGATCCAACCCCATGTGGGCTGCGTAATTTGATTAGCAACCCGGCCCAAGAACGAGCCCCGACGGTGGTGACCCAACCCACAACATCGAAGTTCTTCTATTTTGTTGTCGTATGCTTGGAGCGCGTCTAAACCGCACCCGTACAAGGACGCAGAATCACACGACCAGCTTCGGAGAATATTAGGTAGTTGTTATTCCTTGTCTTGTAGTTGCACCTTGACCACTTTTCTGGCCTGCAAGAGTTGGTAGGTGGTTAGAGTTGAGTGTCTCTAGTATATTTTGTTTGTTCCCTCCCCTCTTATTCTATAAAAGAGGAGGTAGGGCTAAGTGTTAAGTAGTTCTCTTTGGTGTTTGAGAGATCTCCTGGTGAGCTGAGAGTCGCCAACGGTTGTGAAGACAAGCCGGAGTCTTGCCTTCGTCGTGTTCGGGTCGAAGACGTCTCTTCGATTCCAAGTTGTTCCGCTTTCGGTTTGAAGTAAATCCCACCCTTCCGGTGGGTCAAGTTCGCCTGTTTGTCATTCTCTTGCACGTTTCATTGCTGTAATTTTTCTCCTTTCTCCTTCACCCACAGCTGTCCGTCCATCGGAGGCGTGGCATCTCTTGTCTTGGTTTGTTTCAGCTGCGTAGGCGCGCGAGCTGAACCCAGCACAACCACAATCCCCCAACGCCGGCTAAGCTTAAAACGCGCTAAGAGAGCTGCAGGAATTCGCTAAATTTGCTACGAGGTTAGTGCGCTGTATTATTTAGTTGGGTGTCGTTCTCTTCATTCACATTCGTGTTGCCCTAATCGAACTCGTCGCTATCCTCATCGTGTTTTCTACCTGCTTCCATGCACCTTTCCGACGCGTTTTCTCTTCCCTCGTCTCACGACCCTCTCCCGTTTTTATCGCGCATTGTGTAAAACCCTAGAGTACGGCTTAAGGACCCCCACACCTATTAGTTGCTACATCAGTAATGTGTGGACCTCTAACCGTCGATGACAAGCAGAGAAGACCCGGCTGCTAGTGTCGAAACCAAATGGAGCAAAGAGGAAGCCACTTCAATCGAACCCTAGAGGATGAAGGGAACGAGAGCAACTAACTCTCGAAAAGCAAGTAACATGACCAGGTAAAAATGCTCCATCCGTTCTCTACTCAATCGCGGGAGAGGTGGAATGGGCAAGTGGATCTAGCTCAAGGATCCAATAACAGCTGCAGTTCCATCCAGTAAATAGAGTTGACCATAAATCAATGTAGTCAAATGCAACCTAATAATAGGTAATAATAAGAAATGGGTCAGCCCAATCAAACTAGGCTCGAGTGGTCATCTCGAGCCCTACTCCTCTCAGACCGAACCATATGCCTGGGTCTGGCCACCCAGCATACTCACTGCCCTTGGCGGCACCAACCGCCCGATCCGTGACCTCTCGAGTTCCACGGACCCTGTCCGTGACTACCTTAGCGGTCCTTGGTTTTGACTACCCTTCTAGGATAAATTTGGATGATTCCTTCTGTCATGCCCCGATAAATAAGTCAATTTACTGAGATATGGCAATTTAGCATATTAAACATGCACTACAAAGCCGAAGGGAATGGCTCACAGATATATGTATGAGTTAGTTCTTAGATGTCAGAAATTCTATTGGCCCCTAATCTCCTTATGTTTGTCTTTTTTTTCCTTTTAATATTTAATACATATTTTAAAATCTATTAAATCAAGGGGATTAAGGATTCCATTAGACACAAGTCTCTCAATTTTCTATTTGGAGATATGACTTAACCTTCTATGCCTTAGAAATGAGGAATTCTCATTTGTTAATTTTTGTTTTGTATCATATATATGCAGGGTTTTATTAAATGTATCTAGCATGTAAAGATTATCAAAAGGACTTAATAGACCAGCATCAATAAAATTTGAATCTTTAGACAACTAAGTTTATAATTCCCAAATGAATAATAATATCATGATTTGTCCAAAACGAGAACAGAAACTAAATTTCATGTAAAAGATAGAAATTCAAATATAAATGGCAACCAATGTTACATAATAACCTAAACATGCCTATTGCCTGAACTTCAATGATTTGTTATTGCCGACATACATTAATCTTTCAACATTAATTGGCTTTCGACAATTCAGGCAACCCTTTATAGATACACTTATGTGAGTAGTGGCAGCCGAATCCACATATCAAGTGTATCTGGGCACATCAGCTAAATTAACTTAAGACAAACCAAAGGGAGAAATGTATCTTTTTTTATATGTCAAGCTTGATACTTGGCATAGTCTTTCTTAGTGTGTCCACCACTGTTACTGAAGAAACAAATGATTACTCTAGTTTGTTCTTTTTATTCTTTCTTTTGTGGTGTAACACCTGTAGTTTTTTATCATTTTTCTTTTGTTACTAATGTGCTTAGAGATTGTGGCCAAATGAGCACTTTCTATCTTCTCTTGCTTCAACCTCTCTTCTACTTGCATATAGTGAGAAATTAGCTCGTTGAGAGAACATTTCTCCTTTTGATAGTTATAACTGACCTTAAACTTATTGAGCTTTGCAAGAAGAGATATAAGGAACAAATGCCCAAGCAAGTCCTCAAAGAGCTCTAACATTAAGTGTCGTTAATTTTGAAGCAAAATGAGATATTTCCATAATATACTCTCTTATGTTTTCTTTAGCCTTATACCTTAGAGAGATAAGGTTTGTCAATAGTGTGCTTGTCTCATCCCTTTCATTTCTAGCAAACTTTTTTCTCAATTTCTTCAGGAAAACCCTTAGTTGTAATAACCTCATTAGCCATAGTGCCCCTAAAAGCTTCTAGAATAGCACGCTTCATGTTCATAAGACTCATGCGATTTAAATGATCTCACCTTTCCAA
This sequence comes from Costus lasius, assembly GCA_027563935.2. NCBI lineage: Eukaryota > Viridiplantae > Streptophyta > Magnoliopsida > Zingiberales > Costaceae > Costus > Costus lasius. The sequence goes on along the minus strand of CM050451.1, from coordinate 25,263,585 downwards.
CTCCCTCTTATCATTAGAGGAACATGTAGCTATAAGGTATGCAGTCTATTCAATCTTTAATACAAGGTCTATATCTATGACTACGAGAATAATCATAACGTACTATTGTCATGTCTAGAAGTTACAACCTGTTTCAGAGGAGGGATATCTGGAGGGAAGGAAAGATTTATACCTTTTCTCTTGTTTCAATGAAAAAAAAAGGAAAGAAAAAAAAGGAAAAATTTGTGGCACTTTTCCCCTCAAACCAATCCCTCCGATTCAGATGGAAATCAATTTTCTCTCCCTCACGCCTCTCGCTCTCTCACGCTTCTCGCTCCCTCACGCATCAACTCTCCCGATACCCCTTTCTAAACCTAGCGGACGCCTTCTCCAGTCACCGTTCGCCTCTCGCCATTCGCGTCTCCACCTTGCCATCGTCTCGAGTCATATCTCCACCTCGCTGCCATTCGCGTCTCCACCTCTCCAATCGCGCCTCCACCTCGCCATCATCTCCAGTCGCGTCTTCACCTCGCCGTTCGCGTCTCCACCTTGTCGCCTCTCGCTGTTCTCATTTCCACCTCGCCTCTCGTCGCCCTAGATACCCTCCGCCTCCCCAATCCCATGGATTCCCCTCACCATTGCCGAGATTGCTGAGGAATTCGCCAGCTCCGCATCCACGCCCTCCTCTTCAACAAGGCCTCCGCCGCCCCGTCCTCTTCCTTCGCCCTTCCGCCTCGGCATTTGCCAGCAAAGGTGCCATTTCGCTCGCGGCATTGCCTTCTCCCCTCCAGCGGCAACTCCTTCTCCCTTCTAGCAGCGTTGCTGCTAGAGATAGCCGCTGCGGAAGATGGTGCTGGTGCGGAAGATGCCAAGCGCCCAACAGACAATGCTAGGGAACTTGGTGTCCATGGCGACATAGGGAAAGTCGTCCATGATCTTAGCGAACTCAACCTGAGAAGGAAGATGCGTTCCCTTTTCTTTCCTTGCAGTAGTGAAACAGGGAAAAGAAAATGAATATAATTTTTCTTTCTTTTCATTTTTTTTTCTATTCCTTTTTTCTTTCTTTTTTGTTTTTCATCCCTTCTCTGAAACAGGCTGTAAGGTTTGCAATCTATTCAATCTTTAATACAAGATCTATATCTATGACTACGAGAATAATCATAACGTACTCTTGTCATGTCTAGAAGTTAGTGCCATTAAGCATAGGAATTAAATTGATGCTTGCAGATATGTTAGAAACAGAATTTGTAACTGATACAGCAAAACCATATGCTCACACAAGTTCTATATCGTACTCAAATAAAATTTGAGTATTAAACAATAATTCAAATAAAAGTATGACGCAATAAGATACCTGGCACAATATTAATATTTTATTTATAGACAAAAATATTAACTTATAAGTGATACTCTTTGTGTAGCAATTAAACATTTACAATAATTCTTATCAAACAGCAAGTCGTTCTTTGGATCGACTTATTGCTGACATGGAAAACCTAATACTTGTCACTTGTTTATTGCCACATATGTGCATGTGATTCGGCCAAATATTAACTTTTCTTTGGCAAGTCAATATTCGTATGAATTACATACATAGCCATCTTAATATTATAAAATAAATTGAACTACACAAAGGATGTAATTTTAGCTGTATATTGTTTCAATCAATCTATTTTATGATGTCAGACATTATGTCATTATTTGAGTTAATTCCAAAATTAAAGGTGTATATTTATATTCATGTGGCCCTTTTAAAATTGATATTATGTAGGGGTGAGCATAATTCGGTTTTTATCGAATTTATCGATCGGTAAATCAGTTCGGTACATTTGGTATCGGTTTTCGATTCGGTAATAATTTTTAGGTAATTCGGTATTCGGTTTTCAGTTTGGTAAATAAATTTTCAATTTGGTAATTTATCGATTTACCATATGCATATATATATATATATATATATATACTAATATATTAAAAAAATAAATTTTTATTTATTAATCTGAAATTAAATACCAAACAATTGAATAAACCTAAGAATCAAGTGACCATCAAGAAATCATCCACCGTCATTTTTGTATAACAAGTATTTTTTTCTTTTATTTAAAACTTCCTCCATAAAAATCAATTAAATTAATTGGGTAATATGTTAATATTTTTGTAATCAATAAATTGGTAATTTACCAATTGGAAATTTGGTAATTTACCGATCGATAAATAATATGTTCGGTATCGGTTTCAGTAATGGTATTTTCGATTTCGGTAAGTCGGTAATTCCTTATTTGGTTTTTACCGAATTCTCAACCCTAATGTTATGTGCTTTCAGCCACAGCAGGATTGGCAGCACATAGTAGGCCTGGTTGCTTCTCTGTATAGTAGTCCCAGCTACTTTAGTATAGAGTTACTTTTGCACACAGCAAACTCAGTTGCTATAGCAAACAACAGGTTTGTCTGCTTGAGCACATAGCAAAAATGGCTTTGCACAGTAGCTTTTGTGCACAGTATAGTAGACTCACTTAAACCAAAGGGTGGGTAGGCTAATAAAGGGCTAGTTTGGGATTGTAGTGCAGGTGTTGCTGTTGCAGTGCTATAAGGTCAAAAGTAGTACTATTTATTATAAATTGCTGCTGGAAGAAGTAGTACTGTTTATATATATATATATATATATATATATATATATATATATATATATATATATATATATATTCGGAAAGTGTAAGATCCAAGGATCTTAAGTCCTGGTAAGCATTATTTTTGATTTAAATAAAATTATTGACTGTGTTATTATTCCTGTGTATTGATTGTTAATTTATGATAAATTAATTAGAGATTTTTGGTTGTTAAATTATTGTAAATTAATTAGGGATTATTTGTTTGATTATTGGCTGTTAATTTATGATAAATTATTATTGGTAGTTCATGATAAATTAATTAGGATTTATGGGTTGTAAATTGTAAGTTAATTAATTGTTAATTAATTGGAGCTATTGGTTAATTAAATCCTTATTGGATATTAATTACATCCTTATTGGATTTGCGTTTAAGTGAATTCATTAAGTGGATGTTAATTTAAGTTCTTATTGGATTGTCACTTAAACCATGGGTTATTGGGTTTAAAATTCAAATTTAGTTAGTTAAATGGTTAAACCCTATTTGAATTAATGGGTTAATGGGTTAAGAGTTAAAACCGAAAATTCAAATTGATATTTCGGTTAGGGTAGAGTTTTGGCGATTTTTTTTGGCTTGGAGAAATCTTGGGCGACGGCTTGAAGAGATTGGCGACGGCTTGAAGAACTTGGCGACTTCTAGGCGATTCTTGAAGAGTTCTTGAGGCGATTTTGGTGATTTCTCCATCTCTTTCCCTTTGGCGAATTATTCCTTGGTGTTTGGTAGCATCTTTCAAAGCCTTAGACGAATTTTTGGAAAGGTTTTTCACCTTGTGTTCTCGGTTCAAGGTGAGTGGGTTGTCTAATTGATTTCTATCTATTTGTTTGTGTTAATTGATGAGTTAGATGATATATTCGCTTGTTGGAAATCTTACCATGCTAAAACCGAAATTCAAGACTTCACTATGATGAAAACCGAATTTTGTAAAGTTGAATATATCATGAAAACCGAATTTTTCAAAGGTGATTATATGATGATTATTTAACCGAAAATTTGTATGAAATTTAAGGTATTTTTATAGGAATTTTGGTAGCATTAAATCATTGAATTTTGGGTATGAAATTCTTGTTAATTATAGTTAAACCGAAATCAATTTTGGTAACATTAAATCAATGATGTTTGTAGTTAACATGAAAACCGAAATCTTGATGTTCTTGATAATTGTTTATGAAAACCGAAATTGATGTTTGTAGTTAACATGAAAACCGAAACCTTGATGACCTTGATAATTGACTATGAAAACCGAATTTTGGTGTTTGTAGTTAATATGTTACATGTGGTAATTTGTAAAGTAATTTATATGAATACTTGTTTTAAATTTTAAGTTGATTTTATGGATGCTTGATATGACTGTTTCTTGGTGGGTGTAATATGTTAAATAATTATGGTGTTATATTTATGGCTAAGTATCTGTATTTGAGAAACTTGAGTGACAACATAGCAAGGTTTGATTAAACTAATCAGCATGAAATTTAAGGACTACACTATATTCGGTGATATTCGAATATAAAATATTATGTGTTATGTTATATAATTTTGAACAATATGTGTGATCATGTGAATTTTGAACATTATGTGTGATCTTGTGAATTTTGAACAATATGTGTGATTATGTGAATTTGGAAAATTATGGGTTATGTGAATTTGGAAAATTATGTGATTATGTGATGGTTAGGACTAAGGCTAGGTGTAACTATGAACTCAAGGGGATAGTCCTTATGTGTTATGTTAAGGGTTTGAATTTCAGCCCTGTATTGTGATATGTGAGGAGGTTGATGTTCAGCCTGCCTATTATGATTATTGTGATGGGGGTTGATGTTCAGCCTGCCCGATATGATTTTTGTGATGACTATCCTAGAGTCTAGTTGACACTTAGGAGTCCACCTTTGTGAAATATGAACTAAGATATGTCTGTTGTCCAGTAGGAACCTTTTGGGAGAACGGGTTTTGACGCAAAGTGCCATGTCTTGGTCAGACAGGGGCCACCTCTTGATGTCATTACTCTTTTATGTGATGGGGTAATATAAGACGCAAAGTGCCATGTCTTGATCAGACAGGGGCCACCTCTTGATGTCATTACTCTTTTATGTGACGGGGTGATATAAGACGCAAAGTGCCATGTCTTGATCAGACAGGGGCCACCTCTTGATGTCATCACTCTGATGTGTTATGGGGTGATAGAGCAAAGTGCCACGTCGTGACCTGACGGGGGCCACCTCTTGATTCTACTCACTATCCATGTTTATGTGTTGCACGAGATTTTGCAGCTCCCAGTGCTTTGGCCAAGCCGGGTTAGACCATATTGGTCACTACTGAATATGCTGGACAACTAGGTTAATTAAGTATGGTGTGTTTAGTTGGTTTAGAATATATGTGTTTAATTGGGTTAGAGTAAAACTCTAGAACCTGAATTTGTTATATGCTAGTGTGTACATTTAACTGTCTATATGACTTCTGTTTCTTTATTTTGTTATATGTTGACATAATGTTCTGTTAAATATTTTTAAAAATAATCTGCCTATATTTTTGAATGTATGTTAAGGATAGTCGATTTAGACTATCCACTCACTGGGCTGTGTAGCTCACCCCTCACTATTTTCAGGCATAGAGCAGGGGCGCATGTCTTGAGTGCATTGGCGTGGATAATTATGCTGTTTGCTGTTTTAAGAATTTTTATGCTTAATTCTTGGGGCCGGTTGTGGCCTTAACATAAACTATATGAACTATGTGAATCATGAGACTATGTGAACTATGTGAATTATGTTGCCGGTTATGGCAGTCTTATGAGTTTGATTTTTGTGTCACCGCGGGCTTCAGCCTGGTTTCGGTGTTCGATATGAGTTTATAAAATCGATTTTGTGATTTTGTTGTGAATTTGTGTGTATGGATTTATGGAAATTTTTCAGATCGTGTTTTCTTGAACTCGGTTTTACCTAGCATATGATCGATCTTATATGAAACATCCTGTATCATTTGTGAATTGTGCCATTTGTTTGGGGTTAAGAATGTGGGATGTTACAGAATGGTATCAGAGCAGTTGGCTAGCTAAAACTTAGTTTGGGGGAAAACATGTTTGTGTATTGCTAGACACCTAATAGGTTTATGATTGTTTTCCTGACTATGATATGTGTGTGACTATGATATGCGTGTGTAGGCATTTAAGATGGTGCGAACCAGAGGAAATGCTAGTGATGAGGGCGAGCAGACCCCGAACCTCACGAGAACTATTGAGGCTCTGACTGGCATGGTTCAGCAACAAGGTGCTATGATAGAGAGGCAAGCTCAGATGCTGCAGCAGCAGCAGACTCAGCACCAAGAAGCACAACAGCAGCTTTTGCAGCAGCTGACTCGAGAGAGACCCCAGACTACTACTCGAGCGGTGGGGGATGACTCTCAGGAGGGCGCTCACAGGCGCTATGCTTCACTTGTGAGTGAATTCCAGAAACTGGGTCCTAGTTCTTTTTATGGGGGCTCAGAATCCAGTAATGCAGAGAACTGGCAGTTGTGCTTGGAAAAGATTTTCCAAGTCATGCGCTGCTCAGATGAGGATAAGTTATGTCTGGCCACCTATATGATGCGTGCTGACGCAGATGAGTGGTGGAAGGGCGTAGTGAGACTTGCCGAAGAAAGACATGAGACTGTAGATTGGCCTTACTTCTTGTCTCGATTTAACGAGAAGTACTTCCCAGATAGCTTGGTTGAGGACCGAGAGGTGGAATTTATTCATCTAGAGCAGGGTGATATGACAGTGGACCAGTATGAATTACAGTTCACGAAATTGGGAAAGTATGCTCCTCATCTGATAAACACTGAAAAGAGGAGAGCTACCAAGTTTCTCAGAGGTCTCAGATGGGACATTAGAGAGCAGGTTGGTGCTCAACACTTGGAGACCTATGTTGAGACTGTTGGGCGAGCACGCACCATTGAGAGGTATATATCTGAGAGGAGTTCTTATGTTGCCGTGGCAGTAGTTCCTGCAGCTGAGGCGGCGGTTCCTCAGCATGGCAGTGGCGGCAAGGGTAAGAAGTACCCTAGGCATAAAGATTATAAGAAGAGCAGGTATAAGCCTTACTCCTACAAGGCACCGCAGCAGTCCAGGGATGCACTGCAGCAGTTCAGGGATGCCAGGGATGCAAGAAACGGTATCACTTGTAGTCATTGTGGGCTCAAGGGACATCTAGTGAAAGACTGCCATAGGAAGAATGGTGTATGCTTCAGGTGTAAGAAACCAGGGCACATGGCTAAGGACTGCAGAGAACCTGAGATGCAACCTAGAGGCGCAGATAAGCCTACAGTCCAGACTAGAGTGTATGCTGTGGCTGAGAAGGATACACGAGCTTCCCGATCCGTCGTGGAAGGTACTTTATTCGTATTTGATCAGTTAGCCCGCATATTATTTGACCCTGGTGCAAATTTATCTTTTGTATCTGTTAAGTTTGCTGCATGTTTACCTGTGTTACCTAAGGTGATGAATTATGCTGTGTCTGTGAGTACTCCCTTAGGAAAATCGTTATCTACAGATACTGTTTGTGCTGACTGTGTAGTACATGTAGAGGGTTATGAGTTTCTGGTAGATCTAATCCTCTTAGACATGCAAGATTATGATATCATCTTAGGAATGGATTGGTTGTCTTCCCATCATGCCTCTGTGGATTGCTTTGAGAAAGTAATCACTTTGAATTTGTTAGATGGGAATCGACTTTTTGTGAGAGGTCTAGTGTCAGACCAAGGACCGCATGTGATATCTTTCCTGCAGGCCAGGAAATTACTAGCTAGTGGATGCAAGGGTTATCTTGCGCATGTTAAGGTGCAGGATGATTCTACTTCTGATTTGACTCAGATGGCGGTGGTGAAAGAATTTCCTGATGTGTTCTCTGAAGAATTTTCAGGCTTGCCACCAATTAGAGAAGTGGAGTTTGGCATTGAGTTGGCGCCAGGTACGGCACCTATCTCCAGAGCTCCTTATCGTATGGCTACTTCAGAGTTGGCCGAACTTAAGAAACAACTGGAGGAATTGTTAGAGAAAGGATATATTCGGCCTAGTGCTTCTCCTTGGGGAGCGCCAGTGTTATTTGTGAAGAAAAAAGATGGAACCCTGAGGATGTGTATAGACTACAGGCAGCTTAACCAAGTGACTATCAAGAATAAGTATCCTCTTCCCAGAATTGATGATCTATTTGATCAATTACAGGGAGCGACAGTGTTCTCTAAGATTGATCTGAGATCAGGGTATTACCAGCTGAGGGTCAAGGATGAGGATATATTTAAGACTGCTTTCAGGACCAGGTATGGGCATTTCGAATTTTTAGTTATGCCTTTTGGACTGACGAATGCACCTGCTGTCTTCATGGATTTGATGAACAGGGTATTCCATGAGTTGCTTGACTCTTGTGTGGTGGTCTTTATAGACGATATATTGGTGTACTCTCAGACTACCTCAGATCATGTCAGTGATTTGCGCAGAGTACTGGAGATCTTGAGGAAGAACCGATTATATGCCAAGGCTAGTAAGTGTGAATTCTGGCTGGAAAAGATTAGTTTCCTTGGGCATGTGATTTCTGGTCAGGGGGTGTCTGTGGATCCAGTTAAAGTGCAAGCCATCCTTAATTGGGGAAGACCGACTAGTGCTACTGAGATCAGGAGTTTTCTGGGTTTGGCAGGTTACTACCGGCGATTTGTTGAGGGATTCTCCAAGCTGGCGGGTCCTTTAACTAAATTAACCAGAAAGGAGGCTAAGTTTATTTGGGATGATAAGTGCGAAGAGAGTTTTCAAGAGCTGAAAAGGAGATTGACTAGTACACCGATCCTCATTATACCTAGTGATGGGGAAAGGTTTACTGTTTATACAGATGCTTCAGGCAAAGGGTTGGGTTGTGTCTTGATGCAGAAGGATTCTGTAGTAGCCTATGCTTCGAGACAACTGAAGGAGTATGAATTGAACTACCCTACTCATGACTTAGAGTTGGCGGCCGTAGTCCTTGCTTTGAAGATATGGCGTCACTATTTGTTGGGTCAGGAGTTTGATCTGTTCACTGATCACCAGAGTCTCAAGTATATCTTCACTCAGAAGGACTTGAACATGAGACAGAGAAGATGGATGGAGTTGATCAAAGACTATGACTTCTCCATTCAGTATCAGGCTGGAAAGGCCAATGTAGTAGCGGATGCACTGAGCAGACATCCAGTTACTTCAGTAGCTGCACTGCGGGTCAGTGAGTGGCAGTTACTGCAGGAGTTCAGAGATCTCAGGATCAGCGTTTCTCCTAGAGTTCAGACTGGTTATGTGGCTTTTCTCAGAGTACAGTCTGCTTTGTTGCAGAAGATCAGAGATCAGCAGTCTGTGGATCCGAAATTAGTTCAGATCAGGGATAGTCTGGTTGATGGCGCAGTTCAGGATTTTAGCCTGTCTGATGATGGTATTCTTCGGTTTCGTGGAAGGGTATGTGTCCCTGAAGAACCGAGCTTGAGGAAAGAAATATTGGAGGACAGCCATAACTCCAAATATTCTCTACATCCTGGCGTGACTAAGATGTATCAGGACCTCAAGAAGAGTTTTTGGTGGCCGGGCATGAAGAAAGAGGTATATGATTTTGTCTCTAGGTGTTTAACCTGTCAGACTGTGAAGGCTGAACACCAGAAGCCTGGTGGTTTGTTACAGCCCCTTCCTATTCCTGAGTGGAAGTGGGAATGCATCAGTATGGATTTTGTATGTGGTTTGCCCAGAACCAGATTGGGTCATGATGCTATTTGGGTGATTGTTGATAGACTCACTAAATCAGCCCATTTTCTTCCGATTAAGATGACTTATTCTCTAGAGAGACTGGCTAGATTATATATTGATGAGATAGTCAGACTGCATGGAGTGCCTGTTGATATCGTGTCTGATAGGGACTCTCGGTTTTTGTCCAGATTTTGGAAGAGTTTACAGGAAGGTTTGGGTACTAAGTTGAGTTTTAGTACAGCATATCATCCTCAGTCTGATGGCCAGACGGAGCGTACTATACAGACTCTAGAAGATCTGTTGAGAGCCTATGTGGTTGATTGGAGTTCTGAGTGGAACCGGGATCTATCTTTGATAGAGTTTACTTATAATAATAGCTTCCACTCCAGTATTCAGATGGCTCCTTATGAGGCTTTGTATGGGAGAAGGTGTAGGACTCCCTTGTGTTGGGAGGAAACTGGTGACAGAATGATTTTGAGATCTGATGCAGTACAGGAGACTACTGGTAAGGTCAGAGAGATCCGGGATAAACTGAAAATTGCTCGGGACAGACAGAAGAGTTATGCTGATGACCGTCGTCGTTCCTTGGAGTTTATGGTAGGGGATCATGTGTTCTTGAAGGTGTCACCTACTAAGGGTGTTATGAGGTTTGGCAAAAAGGGCAAGTTAAGCCCTAGGTTTGTAGGCCCTTTTGATATTATTGAGAGAGTTGGTCCAGTGGCTTACCGATTGGCTTTACCTCCTGCTATGGATCATGTGCATAATGTATTCCATGTCTCTGCTTTGAGGAAATATCATCCTGATCCATCTCATGTGTTGGAGTTGGAACCTCTTCAGATTCAGAGTGATTTGACTTTTGAGGAAAGACCTCTCCGGATTGTGGATAGAAAAGATAAAGTCCTGAGGAACAAGACTATACCTTTGGTAAAGGTTATCTGGGGAAATCAGGCTGTTGAGGAGGCGACTTGGGAGACTGAAGCTGATATGAGGAAATTTTATGCTTACCTCTTTGATGATATGGATGCTGAGCTTTAGAGGACTAAAGCTTTATAAGGAGGGAGGGATGTAAGATCCAAGGATCTTAAGTCCTGGTAAGCATTATTTTTGATTTAAATAAAATTATTGACTGTGTTATTATTCCTGTGTATTGATTGTTAATTTATGATAAATTAATTAGAGATTTTTGGTTGTTAAATTATTGTAAATTAATTAGGGATTATTTGTTTGATTATTGGCTGTTAATTTATGATAAATTATTATTGGTAGTTCATGATAAATTAATTAGGATTTATGGGTTGTAAATTGTAAGTTAATTAATTGTTAATTAATTGGAGCTATTGGTTAATTAAATCCTTATTGGATATTAATTACATCCTTATTGGATTTGCGTTTAAGTGAATTCATTAAGTGGATGTTAATTTAAGTTCTTATTGGATTGTCACTTAAACCATGGGTTATTGGGTTTAAAATTCAAATTTAGTTAGTTAAATGGTTAAACCCTATTTGAATTAATGGGTTAATGGGTTAAGAGTTAAAACCGAAAATTCAAATTGATATTTCGGTTAGGGTAGAGTTTTGGCGATTTTTTTTGGCTTGGAGAAATCTTGGGCGACGGCTTGAAGAGATTGGCGACGGCTTGAAGAACTTGGCGACTTCTAGGCGATTCTTGAAGAGTTCTTGAGGCGATTTTGGTGATTTCTCCATCTCTTTCCCTTTGGCGAATTATTCCTTGGTGTTTGGTAGCATCTTTCAAAGCCTTAGACGAATTTTTGGAAAGGTTTTTCACCTTGTGTTCTCGGTTCAAGGTGAGTGGGTTGTCTAATTGATTTCTATCTATTTGTTTGTGTTAATTGATGAGTTAGATGATATATTCGCTTGTTGGAAATCTTACCATGCTAAAACCGAAATTCAAGACTTCACTATGATGAAAACCGAATTTTGTAAAGTTGAATATATCATGAAAACCGAATTTTTCAAAGGTGATTATATGATGATTATTTAACCGAAAATTTGTATGAAATTTAAGGTATTTTTATAGGAATTTTGGTAGCATTAAATCATTGAATTTTGGGTATGAAATTCTTGTTAATTATAGTTAAACCGAAATCAATTTTGGTAACATTAAATCAATGATGTTTGTAGTTAACATGAAAACCGAAATCTTGATGTTCTTGATAATTGTTTATGAAAACCGAAATTGATGTTTGTAGTTAACATGAAAACCGAAACCTTGATGACCTTGATAATTGACTATGAAAACCGAATTTTGGTGTTTGTAGTTATTAATATGTTACATGTGGTAATTTGTAAAGTAATTTATATGAATACTTGTTTTAAATTTTAAGTTGATTTTATGGATGCTTGATATGACTGTTTCTTGGTGGGTGTAATATGTTAAATAATTATGGTGTTATATTTATGGCTAAGTATCTGTATTTGAGAAACTTGAGTGACAACATAGCAAGGTTTGATTAAACTAATCAGCATGAAATTTAAGGACTACACTATATTCGGTGATATTCGAATATAAAATATTATGTGTTATGTTATATAATTTTGAACAATATGTGTGATCATGTGAATTTTGAACATTATGTGTGATCTTGTGAATTTTGAACAATATGTGTGATTATGTGAATTTGGAAAATTATGGGTTATGTGAATTTGGAAAATTATGTGATTATGTGATGGTTAGGACTAAGGCTAGGTGTAACTATGAACTCAAGGGGATAGTCCTTATGTGTTATGTTAAGGGTTTGAATTTCAGCCCTGTATTGTGATATGTGAGGAGGTTGATGTTCAGCCTGCCTATTATGATTATTGTGATGGGGGTTGATGTTCAGCCTGCCCGATATGATTTTTGTGATGACTATCCTAGAGTCTAGTTGACACTTAGGAGTCCACCTTTGTGAAATATGAACTAAGATATGTCTGTTGTCCAGTAGGAACCTTTTGGGAGAACGGGTTTTGACGCAAAGTGCCATGTCTTGGTCAGACAGGGGCCACCTCTTGATGTCATTACTCTTTTATGTGATGGGGTAATATAAGACGCAAAGTGCCATGTCTTGATCAGACAGGGGCCACCTCTTGATGTCATTACTCTTTTATGTGACGGGGTGATATAAGACGCAAAGTGCCATGTCTTGATCAGACAGGGGCCACCTCTTGATGTCATCACTCTGATGTGTTATGGGGTGATAGAGCAAAGTGCCACGTCGTGACCTGACGGGGGCCACCTCTTGATTCTACTCACTATCCATGTTTATGTGTTGCACGAGATTTTGCAGCTCCCAGTGCTTTGGCCAAGCCGGGTTAGACCATATTGGTCACTACTGAATATGCTGGACAACTAGGTTAATTAAGTATGGTGTGTTTAGTTGGTTTAGAATATATGTGTTTAATTGGGTTAGAGTAAAACTCTAGAACCTGAATTTGTTATATGCTAGTGTGTACATTTAACTGTCTATATGACTTCTGTTTCTTTATTTTGTTATATGTTGACATAATGTTCTGTTAAATATTTTTAAAAATAATCTGCCTATATTTTTGAATGTATGTTAAGGATAGTCGATTTAGACTATCCACTCACTGGGCTGTGTAGCTCACCCCTCACTATTTTCAGGCATAGAGCAGGGGCGCATGTCTTGAGTGCATTGGCGTGGATAATTATGCTGTTTGCTGTTTTAAGAATTTTTATGCTTAATTCTTGGGGCCGGTTGTGGCCTTAACATAAACTATATGAACTATGTGAATCATGAGACTATGTGAACTATGTGAATTATGTTGCCGGTTATGGCAGTCTTATGAGTTTGATTTTTGTGTCACCGCGGGCTTCAGCCTGGTTTCGGTGTTCGATATGAGTTTATAAAATCGATTTTGTGATTTTGTTGTGAATTTGTGTGTATGGATTTATGGAAATTTTTCAGATCGTGTTTTCTTGAACTCGGTTTTACCTAGCATATGATCGATCTTATATGAAACATCCTGTATCATTTGTGAATTGTGCCATTTGTTTGGGGTTAAGAATGTGGGATGTTACAGAATGGTATCAGAGCAGTTGGCTAGCTAAAACTTAGTTTGGGGGAAAACATGTTTGTGTATTGCTAGACACCTAATAGGTTTATGATTGTTTTCCTGACTATGATATGTGTGTGACTATGATATGCGTGTGTAGGCATTTAAGATGGTGCGAACCAGAGGAAATGCTAGTGATGAGGGCGAGCAGACCCCGAACCTCACGAGAACTATTGAGGCTCTGACTGGCATGGTTCAGCAACAAGGTGCTATGATAGAGAGGCAAGCTCAGATGCTGCAGCAGCAGCAGACTCAGCACCAAGAAGCACAACAGCAGCTTTTGCAGCAGCTGACTCGAGAGAGACCCCAGACTACTACTCGAGCGGTGGGGGATGACTCTCAGGAGGGCGCTCACAGGCGCTATGCTTCACTTGTGAGTGAATTCCAGAAACTGGGTCCTAGTTCTTTTTATGGGGGCTCAGAATCCAGTAATGCAGAGAACTGGCAGTTGTGCTTGGAAAAGATTTTCCAAGTCATGCGCTGCTCAGATGAGGATAAGTTATGTCTGGCCACCTATATGATGCGTGCTGACGCAGATGAGTGGTGGAAGGGCGTAGTGAGACTTGCCGAAGAAAGACATGAGACTGTAGATTGGCCTTACTTCTTGTCTCGATTTAACGAGAAGTACTTCCCAGATAGCTTGGTTGAGGACCGAGAGGTGGAATTTATTCATCTAGAGCAGGGTGATATGACAGTGGACCAGTATGAATTACAGTTCACGAAATTGGGAAAGTATGCTCCTCATCTGATAAACACTGAAAAGAGGAGAGCTACCAAGTTTCTCAGAGGTCTCAGATGGGACATTAGAGAGCAGGTTGGTGCTCAACACTTGGAGACCTATGTTGAGACTGTTGGGCGAGCACGCACCATTGAGAGGTATATATCTGAGAGGAGTTCTTATGTTGCCGTGGCAGTAGTTCCTGCAGCTGAGGCGGCGGTTCCTCAGCATGGCAGTGGCGGCAAGGGTAAGAAGTACCCTAGGCATAAAGATTATAAGAAGAGCAGGTATAAGCCTTACTCCTACAAGGCACCGCAGCAGTCCAGGGATGCACTGCAGCAGTTCAGGGATGCCAGGGATGCAAGAAACGGTATCACTTGTAGTCATTGTGGGCTCAAGGGACATCTAGTGAAAGACTGCCATAGGAAGAATGGTGTATGCTTCAGGTGTAAGAAACCAGGGCACATGGCTAAGGACTGCAGAGAACCTGAGATGCAACCTAGAGGCGCAGATAAGCCTACAGTCCAGACTAGAGTGTATGCTGTGGCTGAGAAGGATACACGAGCTTCCCGATCCGTCGTGGAAGGTACTTTATTCGTATTTGATCAGTTAGCCCGCATATTATTTGACCCTGGTGCAAATTTATCTTTTGTATCTGTTAAGTTTGCTGCATGTTTACCTGTGTTACCTAAGGTGATGAATTATGCTGTGTCTGTGAGTACTCCCTTAGGAAAATCGTTATCTACAGATACTGTTTGTGCTGACTGTGTAGTACATGTAGAGGGTTATGAGTTTCTGGTAGATCTAATCCTCTTAGACATGCAAGATTATGATATCATCTTAGGAATGGATTGGTTGTCTTCCCATCATGCCTCTGTGGATTGCTTTGAGAAAGTAATCACTTTGAATTTGTTAGATGGGAATCGACTTTTTGTGAGAGGTCTAGTGTCAGACCAAGGACCGCATGTGATATCTTTCCTGCAGGCCAGGAAATTACTAGCTAGTGGATGCAAGGGTTATCTTGCGCATGTTAAGGTGCAGGATGATTCTACTTCTGATTTGACTCAGATGGCGGTGGTGAAAGAATTTCCTGATGTGTTCTCTGAAGAATTTTCAGGCTTGCCACCAATTAGAGAAGTGGAGTTTGGCATTGAGTTGGCGCCAGGTACGGCACCTATCTCCAGAGCTCCTTATCGTATGGCTACTTCAGAGTTGGCCGAACTTAAGAAACAACTGGAGGAATTGTTAGAGAAAGGATATATTCGGCCTAGTGCTTCTCCTTGGGGAGCGCCAGTGTTATTTGTGAAGAAAAAAGATGGAACCCTGAGGATGTGTATAGACTACAGGCAGCTTAACCAAGTGACTATCAAGAATAAGTATCCTCTTCCCAGAATTGATGATCTATTTGATCAATTACAGGGAGCGACAGTGTTCTCTAAGATTGATCTGAGATCAGGGTATTACCAGCTGAGGGTCAAGGATGAGGATATATTTAAGACTGCTTTCAGGACCAGGTATGGGCATTTCGAATTTTTAGTTATGCCTTTTGGACTGACGAATGCACCTGCTGTCTTCATGGATTTGATGAACAGGGTATTCCATGAGTTGCTTGACTCTTGTGTGGTGGTCTTTATAGACGATATATTGGTGTACTCTCAGACTACCTCAGATCATGTCAGTGATTTGCGCAGAGTACTGGAGATCTTGAGGAAGAACCGATTATATGCCAAGGCTAGTAAGTGTGAATTCTGGCTGGAAAAGATTAGTTTCCTTGGGCATGTGATTTCTGGTCAGGGGGTGTCTGTGGATCCAGTTAAAGTGCAAGCCATCCTTAATTGGGGAAGACCGACTAGTGCTACTGAGATCAGGAGTTTTCTGGGTTTGGCAGGTTACTACCGGCGATTTGTTGAGGGATTCTCCAAGCTGGCGGGTCCTTTAACTAAATTAACCAGAAAGGAGGCTAAGTTTATTTGGGATGATAAGTGCGAAGAGAGTTTTCAAGAGCTGAAAAGGAGATTGACTAGTACACCGATCCTCATTATACCTAGTGATGGGGAAAGGTTTACTGTTTATACAGATGCTTCAGGCAAAGGGTTGGGTTGTGTCTTGATGCAGAAGGATTCTGTAGTAGCCTATGCTTCGAGACAACTGAAGGAGTATGAATTGAACTACCCTACTCATGACTTAGAGTTGGCGGCCGTAGTCCTTGCTTTGAAGATATGGCGTCACTATTTGTTGGGTCAGGAGTTTGATCTGTTCACTGATCACCAGAGTCTCAAGTATATCTTCACTCAGAAGGACTTGAACATGAGACAGAGAAGATGGATGGAGTTGATCAAAGACTATGACTTCTCCATTCAGTATCAGGCTGGAAAGGCCAATGTAGTAGCGGATGCACTGAGCAGACATCCAGTTACTTCAGTAGCTGCACTGCGGGTCAGTGAGTGGCAGTTACTGCAGGAGTTCAGAGATCTCAGGATCAGCGTTTCTCCTAGAGTTCAGACTGGTTATGTGGCTTTTCTCAGAGTACAGTCTGCTTTGTTGCAGAAGATCAGAGATCAGCAGTCTGTGGATCCGAAATTAGTTCAGATCAGGGATAGTCTGGTTGATGGCGCAGTTCAGGATTTTAGCCTGTCTGATGATGGTATTCTTCGGTTTCGTGGAAGGGTATGTGTCCCTGAAGAACCGAGCTTGAGGAAAGAAATATTGGAGGACAGCCATAACTCCAAATATTCTCTACATCCTGGCGTGACTAAGATGTATCAGGACCTCAAGAAGAGTTTTTGGTGGCCGGGCATGAAGAAAGAGGTATATGATTTTGTCTCTAGGTGTTTAACCTGTCAGACTGTGAAGGCTGAACACCAGAAGCCTGGTGGTTTGTTACAGCCCCTTCCTATTCCTGAGTGGAAGTGGGAATGCATCAGTATGGATTTTGTATGTGGTTTGCCCAGAACCAGATTGGGTCATGATGCTATTTGGGTGATTGTTGATAGACTCACTAAATCAGCCCATTTTCTTCCGATTAAGATGACTTATTCTCTAGAGAGACTGGCTAGATTATATATTGATGAGATAGTCAGACTGCATGGAGTGCCTGTTGATATCGTGTCTGATAGGGACTCTCGGTTTTTGTCCAGATTTTGGAAGAGTTTACAGGAAGGTTTGGGTACTAAGTTGAGTTTTAGTACAGCATATCATCCTCAGTCTGATGGCCAGACGGAGCGTACTATACAGACTCTAGAAGATCTGTTGAGAGCCTATGTGGTTGATTGGAGTTCTGAGTGGAACCGGGATCTATCTTTGATAGAGTTTACTTATAATAATAGCTTCCACTCCAGTATTCAGATGGCTCCTTATGAGGCTTTGTATGGGAGAAGGTGTAGGACTCCCTTGTGTTGGGAGGAAACTGGTGACAGAATGATTTTGAGATCTGATGCAGTACAGGAGACTACTGGTAAGGTCAGAGAGATCCGGGATAAACTGAAAATTGCTCGGGACAGACAGAAGAGTTATGCTGATGACCGTCGTCGTTCCTTGGAGTTTATGGTAGGGGATCATGTGTTCTTGAAGGTGTCACCTACTAAGGGTGTTATGAGGTTTGGCAAAAAGGGCAAGTTAAGCCCTAGGTTTGTAGGCCCTTTTGATATTATTGAGAGAGTTGGTCCAGTGGCTTACCGATTGGCTTTACCTCCTGCTATGGATCATGTGCATAATGTATTCCATGTCTCTGCTTTGAGGAAATATCATCCTGATCCATCTCATGTGTTGGAGTTGGAACCTCTTCAGATTCAGAGTGATTTGACTTTTGAGGAAAGACCTCTCCGGATTGTGGATAGAAAAGATAAAGTCCTGAGGAACAAGACTATACCTTTGGTAAAGGTTATCTGGGGAAATCAGGCTGTTGAGGAGGCGACTTGGGAGACTGAAGCTGATATGAGGAAATTTTATGCTTACCTCTTTGATGATATGGATGCTGAGCTTTAGAGGACTAAAGCTTTATAAGGAGGGAGGGATGTAAGATCCAAGGATCTTAAGTCCTGGTAAGCATTATTTTTGATTTAAATAAAATTATTGACTGTGTTATTATTCCTGTGTATTGATTGTTAATTTATGATAAATTAATTAGAGATTTTTGGTTGTTAAATTATTGTAAATTAATTAGGGATTATTTGTTTGATTATTGGCTGTTAATTTATGATAAATTATTATTGGTAGTTCATGATAAATTAATTAGGATTTATGGGTTGTAAATTGTAAGTTAATTAATTGTTAATTAATTGGAGCTATTGGTTAATTAAATCCTTATTGGATATTAATTACATCCTTATTGGATTTGCGTTTAAGTGAATTCATTAAGTGGATGTTAATTTAAGTTCTTATTGGATTGTCACTTAAACCATGGGTTATTGGGTTTAAAATTCAAATTTAGTTAGTTAAATGGTTAAACCCTATTTGAATTAATGGGTTAATGGGTTAAGAGTTAAAACCGAAAATTCAAATTGATATTTCGGTTAGGGTAGAGTTTTGGCGATTTTTTTTGGCTTGGAGAAATCTTGGGCGACGGCTTGAAGAGATTGGCGACGGCTTGAAGAACTTGGCGACTTCTAGGCGATTCTTGAAGAGTTCTTGAGGCGATTTTGGTGATTTCTCCATCTCTTTCCCTTTGGCGAATTATTCCTTGGTGTTTGGTAGCATCTTTCAAAGCCTTAGACGAATTTTTGGAAAGGTTTTTCACCTTGTGTTCTCGGTTCAAGGTGAGTGGGTTGTCTAATTGATTTCTATCTATTTGTTTGTGTTAATTGATGAGTTAGATGATATATTCGCTTGTTGGAAATCTTACCATGCTAAAACCGAAATTCAAGACTTCACTATGATGAAAACCGAATTTTGTAAAGTTGAATATATCATGAAAACCGAATTTTTCAAAGGTGATTATATGATGATTATTTAACCGAAAATTTGTATGAAATTTAAGGTATTTTTATAGGAATTTTGGTAGCATTAAATCATTGAATTTTGGGTATGAAATTCTTGTTAATTATAGTTAAACCGAAATCAATTTTGGTAACATTAAATCAATGATGTTTGTAGTTAACATGAAAACCGAAATCTTGATGTTCTTGATAATTGTTTATGAAAACCGAAATTGATGTTTGTAGTTAACATGAAAACCGAAACCTTGATGACCTTGATAATTGACTATGAAAACCGAATTTTGGTGTTTGTAGTTATTAATATGTTACATGTGGTAATTTGTAAAGTAATTTATATGAATACTTGTTTTAAATTTTAAGTTGATTTTATGGATGCTTGATATGACTGTTTCTTGGTGGGTGTAATATGTTAAATAATTATGGTGTTATATTTATGGCTAAGTATCTGTATTTGAGAAACTTGAGTGACAACATAGCAAGGTTTGATTAAACTAATCAGCATGAAATTTAAGGACTACACTATATTCGGTGATATTCGAATATAAAATATTATGTGTTATGTTATATAATTTTGAACAATATGTGTGATCATGTGAATTTTGAACATTATGTGTGATCTTGTGAATTTTGAACAATATGTGTGATTATGTGAATTTGGAAAATTATGGGTTATGTGAATTTGGAAAATTATGTGATTATGTGATGGTTAGGACTAAGGCTAGGTGTAACTATGAACTCAAGGGGATAGTCCTTATGTGTTATGTTAAGGGTTTGAATTTCAGCCCTGTATTGTGATATGTGAGGAGGTTGATGTTCAGCCTGCCTATTATGATTATTGTGATGGGGGTTGATGTTCAGCCTGCCCGATATGATTTTTGTGATGACTATCCTAGAGTCTAGTTGACACTTAGGAGTCCACCTTTGTGAAATATGAACTAAGATATGTCTGTTGTCCAGTAGGAACCTTTTGGGAGAACGGGTTTTGACGCAAAGTGCCATGTCTTGGTCAGACAGGGGCCACCTCTTGATGTCATTACTCTTTTATGTGATGGGGTAATATAAGACGCAAAGTGCCATGTCTTGATCAGACAGGGGCCACCTCTTGATGTCATTACTCTTTTATGTGACGGGGTGATATAAGACGCAAAGTGCCATGTCTTGATCAGACAGGGGCCACCTCTTGATGTCATCACTCTGATGTGTTATGGGGTGATAGAGCAAAGTGCCACGTCGTGACCTGACGGGGGCCACCTCTTGATTCTACTCACTATCCATGTTTATGTGTTGCACGAGATTTTGCAGCTCCCAGTGCTTTGGCCAAGCCGGGTTAGACCATATTGGTCACTACTGAATATGCTGGACAACTAGGTTAATTAAGTATGGTGTGTTTAGTTGGTTTAGAATATATGTGTTTAATTGGGTTAGAGTAAAACTCTAGAACCTGAATTTGTTATATGCTAGTGTGTACATTTAACTGTCTATATGACTTCTGTTTCTTTATTTTGTTATATGTTGACATAATGTTCTGTTAAATATTTTTAAAAATAATCTGCCTATATTTTTGAATGTATGTTAAGGATAGTCGATTTAGACTATCCACTCACTGGGCTGTGTAGCTCACCCCTCACTATTTTCAGGCATAGAGCAGGGGCGCATGTCTTGAGTGCATTGGCGTGGATAATTATGCTGTTTGCTGTTTTAAGAATTTTTATGCTTAATTCTTGGGGCCGGTTGTGGCCTTAACATAAACTATATGAACTATGTGAATCATGAGACTATGTGAACTATGTGAATTATGTTGCCGGTTATGGCAGTCTTATGAGTTTGATTTTTGTGTCACCGCGGGCTTCAGCCTGGTTTCGGTGTTCGATATGAGTTTATAAAATCGATTTTGTGATTTTGTTGTGAATTTGTGTGTATGGATTTATGGAAATTTTTCAGATCGTGTTTTCTTGAACTCGGTTTTACCTAGCATATGATCGATCTTATATGAAACATCCTGTATCATTTGTGAATTGTGCCATTTGTTTGGGGTTAAGAATGTGGGATGTTACAGAAAGTGGGTATCCGCCCTATGCTATATACTACCCATAAACCTGAATAACATATATATGATTATTTATAAACTAATTTGTCTAGTAAATAACTCCATTTATTGAGATATGGTAATTTGACATATTAAACATGCACTATAAAATTTTAATCCGTAACTCACAAAACTATGATAAGAATTCCAATATCATTAATTACAAAATTCTCATAACAAATTTCAAAACCAATTCAAGAGTTTAACATAAATCTATTAGATTTCATAACCTATTACTTTAACTATATAAACTATAAAAATAAACAAAAAAGAGCTATGATAACATTAAATTGTTTTGCCCTAATAAATAACTCCATTTAGAGATATGGAAATTTGGCATGTTAAATATGCACTATAAAATTTCAATCCATAACTCACAAAACTATAATAAAAATTCCAGGTATCTGCTCAATAGGCTATTATCCCTACCCAGTGGAGGATCTAGGACCCAAAGATATGTTGGGGCAATTGATACTTGGGGGAAATATTACAAAGATTAAAATTTATTTAGTAGGGGCAAACTAAAATTTTTATATACATTATGTATTAATATCTAATTAGTTTTAAATTCTGAGTGGGGGCATTTGCCCACACTCCTCTCAACATGGCTCCACTACTGTCCCTACCGAACATCTTTACATATTCTAAAGAAGGATGAGATTATAGGGTTTAAGTTGAAGACCGTCTCTAGGTAAGTAGCTCAAAAACAACAATTTCCTAGGCATGTGATTCTAATAAGAAACAAGAAAGTAATTAAACAATAGGGGGAAAGGGAGGAGGTCACCTATGGCCCCTATTAGGGAAAAGGCCTAAACCCCTTTCTTTGTCCACGCTCCCAGATCTTGGGGATGAGGCTTAGAAAAGAGATGTTTAAATGTCCTACAATCTTATCAAACAGATAAGGGAAGATTGGTTTCAGATACAAAGCCCGAATCTCCTTAAACTACAAATGATCCTTGGGAAGGGGGGGGTGGTGGTTCTTGATCAAGGCTTCAAAAGTTCTTCCCTTTGGTTAGCGTTAGAGATGGAGGAAAACCACCTTGGATGCTTGAAGATGCCAAGGTTCAAAGGCCTTTGATGGAGGAAGGAAGCTTCGGTTGAGAATAAGTGGAGAGAAGAGAAGGGTTCTCGGCACAAGAGGAAGAGAAGGGGAAGAGAAGGGTCTTGGCACCAATCACACACTCCAAGCAAAGCTTCACATTATTTTTTTTATCAAAAGAGGTAGACTAATGCAAAAATTAGAAATACAAGCACTTAAAACCCTCTCCTTCCCTCAACGTTTACATTTGTAAAGTTACCAAGTAGCCCTTGACGAATTTCAAACCAATGGCATGGATGAAAGCTGATTTCGAATGGATGGAGGAGATGAGCCCTTCCTTAACGTCTTTTAAAGCTTGAATGAAATCTTGCCAAGTGTTGATGCATGCTAGGGGCACATGCAAGGCTTCTTTAATGTCTTGAAGGCTAGTGTGCACATACATCTCTTATTGGTGTGTGAAGAGATGCCTTGATGCTCATTGGTGGAATGTGGAGGCCGAATTTGAATGTTGATTTGGGGTTGGCGCCAAATGGATGTCTTGAGTTGATTTGGAGCCCATGCATAGTGATATGCTGAGGTGTCTTCTTGAGGTGGTGTCCAAGTGTCATGGAAATGAATTGTTACCTTGATGGATCATGGATCTTGCTTTGCTCTTGAAGAATTAGATGGAGGGTTAATCTTGAGTGGATTGTTGCCTTTGTTGAATGGTGGATCTTGATGTGATCTTGAGTCTTGAGAAGGAGGTGGTGGCTTATAGCAAGTACACATGGAATGCATCTTAGGCTACTAGCAACCTATTATATAATAAAATCATAGGTACCCTAATATAAAGCAATACATGAAAGTAATTCAATAAAATATAAAATAATCAAAATAAATTTCAAAATTTATAAAATCCCAAAATATAGGAGTCGGAGAAGCCTTTTGGCTGCAGTAACTGCCAATGTATGAAACCACGGCAGTTACTGCAGTAACTGCCAATGCCAAATCCTAGGTACCGTAATATAAAGCAATACATGAAACCACGGCAGAAGCCTTTTGGCTGCAGTAACTGCCAATGCCAACGTCACATTACAGATTGGGGCAAAAATCAAAGCACGTGAAAATTATTGTATTAGGACAAAACTTCCAAAGTGTCACGCCCCGGTCGGATCGGCCTAGAAATAGTGCTTATCCGCTTCCTAGAACCGTCCGGCGGAATACCAGAACGTAACTCTCCCTAGGGTTTCCGACCCAAAATTCGAAACCCTAATCTCTCCCACTAGTCATACCGAGCATTTGCTCGATGTGAGCAGTGCGATCACCCTGGTTCACCATCTCCTCAGGATCAGCCATCTCCTTGGCTTTTCCTTTATCCTGCCTGGGTCGGGCGTCCTCTGACGCTCCCCTAGCAGTATGGGTGATCTTCTGGAACTTCAGACCTTTCCTCACCTTCGAGGGTGAGGCTGAAGGTGCCGTGTTTGCTAGAGCACGTTAGCCTGCTCTGATACCTGTTGTCACGCCCCGGTCGGATCAACCCCGGACCGGCATTTATCCGTTGCCTTAGGGTTGTCCGGCGGAACACCGGAGCGCAGACTTCCTAGGGTTTCCGGCTAATTTTCCTCCCCAAATCCCGCTTAGTAATCAAACTATTCATTAACTTGGTGAGCCGATTTGCAACGTGACCCAATATATTAAAATGCTTAAGCCCAAGTTAACAATAGTAAGTCTACTAAGCCTTATATGTCATATAATGGTCCCTCCCACATCCAATGTGGGACTAAACTTGAGTCTGGGCCACCATCCAGCCCACTGGGTTAGGCCTGCTGGGCTCTGAGCTGAACCGGGTGAACCCGGGCCTAACAATTCTCCCCCACCTGATTTGAACATCGTCCTCGATGTTCGATGCACGCTGAACACTAGCTCTCCAATGTTGATGTCCTCTATCTCTTGTCTTCAGTCTGATGATGATTGTTTGCTGCACCATGCTGCATGGAATTGGCGCCCCCTTGGCTTGACACAACTAAGCCGCATATTCACCCCCTGGTGCTTTGCCATGATGATGCAGTGCATTAGACCGTGAACTCAATGGCCACAGGTTGAGCGGAGCATCTGGGGAGATGCGCTACGGACGTGACCCTGTTTGCATTCAGTTCGGCGGGAGCACTATGGCGAGACGGCTGGGACACAAGAGGTCAGGCAGAGCACCAGGGGGTGAATATGCGGCTTAGTTGTGTCAAGCCAAGGGGGCGCCAATTCCATGCAGCATGGTGCAGCAAACAATCATCATCAGACTGAAGACAAGAGATAGAGGACATCAACATTGGAGAGCCAGTGTTCAGTGCGCATCGAACATCGAGGACGATGTTCAAATCAGGTGGGGGAGAATTGTTAGGCCCGGGTTCACCCAGTTCAGCTCAGAGCCCAGCAGGCCTAACCCAGTGGGCTGGATGGTGGCCCAGACTCAAGTTTAGTCCCACATTGGATGTGGGAGGGACCATTATATGACATATAAGGCTTAGTAGGCTTACTATTGTTAACTTGGGCTTAAGCATTTTAATATATTGGGTCACGTTGCAAATCGGCTCACCAAGTTAATGAATAGTTTGATTACTAAGCGGGATTTGGGGAGGAAAATTAGCCGGAAACCCTAGGAAGTCTGCGCTCCGGTGTTCCGCCGGACAACCCTAAGGCAACGGATAAATGCCGGTCCAGGGTTGATCCGACTGGGGTCTGACACAAAGTATCTAAGAATTAACGAACTTTTTTGTTCCCTTTGGCACCCACATATACAGCATCAGGGTCACCTGAATTATCTTTCATTCTCTTTATTTTTCTTTCCTTTTTTTTTTCTTTTTTAACTTCCTCTCATTGAGAACAAATGACTAAACTGGAGAGATATATGAATTTATTTATGAAATTGATTTTGTCCTGTATAATTCTCTGTAATTTCATGAGAGATTCGAGAATATTCTATGTAAAACTTGGGATGAATCAACTGATATCTATACTTCTTATGGAAAATAAATTTTCATAAAAAAGAAAATTTGCTACTAATTAATTAAAAGAAAACATATGTTATATATTTAAATTATTATTTTTATTTCTAATTTATTATAAAAATAGAAATAATTTTTTAATCTCTACACATAAAATATTTTATACAATCCAAAATATTTTAGTCCATTATTTAATTATTTATTTGATTATTTTAATTGAACTAAATTAATAATAGTTATATATAGGTAAATAATATACATGTGGGCCCATGTTAATTATATATATATGTATACATATTTTTTATTAAAATTTTTATTAAATTTTATTTTATAAATTTTAAGATGTTCAAGTATCCTTCTTGCCTCTTGGTACATTATTCAATTCAATCCTCGGAGAAAAACTCTAGAACAGTTAACTGCTAGTGACGGAATGACGGCACCAGTGCAGCATTCAAGGAAACGCAAGACCAGGTTTAATCAAAAAAGAAAAAAAAAGTGAATTTAAAATAATGATGAAAAATAAAACAAAGGGGCAAAATAAGTGATGCGAGCGAGCAGGCGTAAACCGGTCGAGTCGAGGCCTAGTGCCGGGGCCACTCGGCTGAAAGGATAATGACAAAGTAAAAATTGATAACTGATTGTTGACCCGGTTGAACCGGTTGACCCGACTCTTCGCTTGTTTGCCGTTCACCGACAGAGGTTGTGTTGTAGGCCAGCCTGTAGGTCAAGCCAGTCAATAGGCAGAGCGGGCAGCCGTTTGGCTGCTTTGTGGTGCTGTGCAACGTTGACCATTTCTTAACCTGCGCAAAATGTTAAAACCAACAAATTTTTACATGCGGGCGCTACAACCTCCCACCTATAGGCCGTGCGGGTGCAGCAGGCGCGTGAGGATGGGCAGGGGCAAGGTTCAAACCTGCAAAATTCATTTTTAATTTCAAGTTCTAACTATAGTAACCAACTTGCATTGCTATTATTTTATATTTATTATTATATATATAACAATATTTATACAAAAGTTAATATAAAAACATATAATCAGATATAAATATATAAATATAAAAGCATATATAAAAATAATATATATAATATAATATATAAATATAAAACATATAAAAACGTATATAAAAATATTAAAACATATATTAAAATATGTATATATATATATATAAATATATATAAATACATATAATATATATATATATATATATATATATATATATATAAATACATATAATATATATATATATATATATATATATATATATATATATATATATATATATAAATAAATATATATAAATAAACATATATAAAATATATATAAATAAAAATTAATAAAAATATAAATAGTTTCTTCTAACAGTAATCTATAGTATTTTAACAGTAACAGTACTACTTTAGACCCTACAGCACTACAACAATAACCACCTACACAGCAGCACTTGCACCCACTTGCACTACAATCCCAAACTGGCCCGGAGTCTCTTGTTGTGTGTGGGCGAGCCGTGCTTCAGAAATCACCACCGAATTGTGGGTGGGCAAGCATCGTTACTCTATTTTTGTTTCGAGGTTGGGCGTACGATCATCATCGTCGCAGCCGATTGCTGCTGCCGTGACGGAAGCATACCATCTGAGGGTTTCCGCCAGTCGCCGCTACAGCCATTTGTAATGCCGAAAATCGCTCGACGACATTAGGACAATCAATGCTGTTACTCCTCATCGTAGATCGTGTTGTGACTGACAGGTATCGCTGCTCCTATGTCTTCTTTCGTTGGTTGTCATCGTCCACCTCGCCGCCATTCTGCATCCACACATCGGGCGATGAATGCCGCCTTTCCGCCGTTAAGCGTCCGCGCATTTGGCGACGAACGTGGCTGCACGTGTTGCTGTAGCGAGCTAACTACAGACACATGGCTGTGTTTGGTAAGGCTACTTGCTGGCTTCTACGTTTGCGGGCAGCCAAAAATAAAAAGCAATCACGTTTATTTAGTGTAAACAGTGAAGCTTCTCAGTTGAAAAGTAAGAAGCTACACCGTTTAGTCTAAGCCCTAAATATTAGCTTTTCAAAAGGAGCTTCGACTATCCGCAAACAGTAGCAGAGCCCCCCCCCCACCCCCCCCCCCCCCCCCCCCCCCCCCCCCCCCCCCCCCCCCGTCACCGATTCTCATTCGCTTTCCTCCGCCCATCCTCGCCTCCAGCCATTGCCGCTTCCTCCGGTCGTTGCCTAAAAATTTTAAGATTATATATATATATGAATGCAAAATATATTTCTATTGTAAATTATAAAATTTTACATATATTTATAAATTTTTTACTTAATAAAACATAACAGCACAGCACAGTATTTCTAAACTACTATCTAGAGCAGCTGTTTTACCCAAACAGCCTTAACTTTTCTAACCAACTCTGGTTAAACCAGCCAAAAACCAAAAGCTCCAGTCTTACCAAACTGGCCCATAATCGAGAAACCGCGAACTGGTTCTGCACTATTGTGGTTTTGCTGTGTAGAACTGGCTAAGCCAGTTGAACCGATCAATTCAGACCTGATTGGGTCAATTTTAGGTTTTCATGTTCAATTCCACCCAAATTTCAGACCGAGATTCAATCATCACTTAGTTTGCTACAATACCAGGTCAGAATCGAACCGGATTTCATAATTTTGATTCCAATTAGATTTAATTTCACTGTTCAGCCCTGGTTACATGAATTTGGAACTGGTTTATTGCTGATTAGGCTTGGTTTAATAAAATTTGGACCGATTCGATCTAATTCAAAACTGGTTCAACTAATTTTGTCTGGTTGAGACTAATTCAGACCACGTTCGTCTAATTTTGAATTGGTTTAGCTTATTTAAGGCTGCTTCAGCTGGATTTTAATCGATTCAAATAAATTGAACATTGGTTCAGTCAAATGTTAAGTGGTTCAACTTAACTATAATCCAATTCAGTTTTGCAATAAATCGGTTTAGCCTAATTATAAAAGGTTCACACTTGATTTAAACATGGTTCGCCTAACTCATTGTGAGAGTTGCTGAGAGAGGGAGAAGAGGAACAAAAAAAAAAAGGAAAGAATCAAGCAAATAGGGTTTCTATCGAAATAGGTGAACAAAATTAAAGTAGCGAAAAAAAGGTCGGTAGAACAGTAAAAACAGAACCGAGAGAGAAATGGACGTGAGAACAAAAATTTGCACACTATTTCTAGCAAAGAACTAAAGGCCTATTTAGCCCCGCTGTTAATAGCTTTATAACTATGCTGCACTGTGCTATATTGTTAAAATTTATAAGATGTTTGGTTAATAGCTTTTTAACTGATGTCAAAATTTAAAATAATAAATAAATATATTATTTTAAATTATTTAAAATAATAATATATTTTATTTTTTTCAGTATTAAAATTTTAAATTATTTAAAATAATAATACTTAAAATATTAAATGAAATAATGTAAATTACTTTTTTGAATAAGCAGAAGCTGTAAAAGCTTCAAATTGTAGCTTTTCCAACTTCTGCTTTTTTGCTATTTTTTTTTGCTTCTACTTTTCATTACCAAACAATTTTTTTTTGCTTTCTACTTAAAAGCTGATTAAAAGCAGCTTAAAAGCGGGGCCAAACAAGCCCTAAGATTTTACATACATCAATTTTGGAAAAAAAAAAAATCCTAATGAAGGACCCAACATAGCCATTTTCGGTTGGGTCCATCCCAACCATCCATCTTGTCAAGTAAAAAAAATCATAATGCAGCAGCATTTACTCCCGTTAATACTTCTCTCCCCTCAATAAACTCTTCTCTCTCCTCAAAAAACCCTTCTCTCCTCTCTCTTCACTCGAAACCTCTCCCTGAGAAAATCTTTTCCGAGAAACCATCTCGTCTCCGCCTCTCATCATCTCCTTGCCCCCTCTACTCTTGCAATCTTCGGCGTATTCAACACTCCTCCTTTGTCGGACGCTCTCCTCACTCTTAGAGGCTTTCTCCTATCTCATTACGCTGAAGAAAGGGAGCCCTAGTTGTTGTGCTGTCGTTCACCCCGCTCACTCGATTTCACCGCCGTTGGAGATCACCACCAGCCCTAAAAAGATAACTTCTGTCTCCTCCTAACCATTGCTCGCCCACCCGACTTCACTACCATTGAAGACTGTTCATCGCCAACCTTGGTTTTCTAACTCCTGTCATTTCCTCTATTTTTTTCATATTAATTCAATTAAATTTACAGTTTGAATCTAATGTTAATGTCAACGATTATGCAATTTTTTTATATCTTTACATAATTATTTCATATTATAGAAAATTTAGTTTTTATCGTAGAAATTCATGTAAATGCGCTAAAAACTAAGTTAGGGGTGGTTGAGAACCTCATTAGTAAATATAATGTTTATGTCAAGGATCATGCAACATTTTTTTACATTTTTTCAAAACTATTTCATATCATAGAAATTTTGATTCATATCGTAGAAATTTAAGTAAATGCACTGAAAAACTAGGTTAGGGGTGGCTGAGAATCTCATTAGTGAATCTATTGTTTATGTTAACGATCATGCATTTTTTTATATATTTTCAGAATTTTTTCAAATTGTAGAAATTTTGGTTCATATTGTAGAAATTCATGTAAATGAACTGAAAAATTAGGTTAGGGGCAGCTAAGAATCTCCTTAGTAAATCTATTGTTTATGCTAAGGATCGTGTAATTTTTTTATATTTTTTCATAATTATTTCATATCGTAGAAATTTTGGTGAATTGATATCTAGTTGATGAATTGACTAGAATTAGTACATCGATATCTAGTTGATGAATTGACTAGAATCAGCAAGAAAAAAAAAAACCCAGCAGTTTTTCTGGATGCGTCATTCTTCTTAATGTAAGTACACTAGCTAGTTGATTTTTTATGTATCACGTCTCATGTACTAACTTAAAAAACTATCCCTTACAGGTTTGGTTATATGAACATTGCAAATTGTTCAGGGCCGATATGGTGAAGGGTGTTTACCCTCGCATTAGTCGTTGGCCGAATGTGAGATTGCTACGACGAACTTCTTATTTTAAAAGTGTCGAATCATTGCCTGAAGCCAAAGTATGTATTTCTTATTAGTAGTTAATCGATTATGGACATAACTAATAGACTAATTTTGGATATCATTGTAGATAATTTATGTCATAGAACCAGAATAAGCTGAGATTGGGTCTATAGAATCCACATTAGGTGTAAATACTAGTGAACAGGTTAGTATTTGGATATGTTGTCATCATCACTACTATGTTAGATTTGTTATCATCCAAAATATATATTATTATTTTTTTATAAGAAAATATACAAGGAAGAAAACAAGAGGAGATTGAGAAGCTGAGCCAAATTATAGCTCAGCATAGTGTTGAAAATGAGAAGCTTATGGCAGCCTCTACACTCCAAAGGGAATTGAATTTGAAGAGAATTATCTATATTGTTGACGAAAACCAAGAACTACGAGTGAGGTGGATTTGCAGAAAGCTGATTATGAAAAGGAAATAGCAAAGCTTCTGTAGGAAAATGATTTGTTGAGGTTAGTGGCTGATGCAAAGCTTCTATAGGAAAATGAGTTGTTGAGGTCGGTGGATTTGCAGAAAGCTGATTAAAAGGAAATAGCAAAGCTTCTGCAAGAAAATGAGTTGCTGAGGTCGGTGGATTCACAGAAAACTGATTATGAAAAGGAAATAGCAAAGCTTCTGCAGGAAAATGAGTTGTTGAGGTCTAATGTAAGAAGGGATGACTCAAGCAATGAGGGAAAGGGGGAGGGTGGAGAACAATTGATAGTCTATAAATCAAGCAAAGGGAAAGGGAAAAGGGTGAAAAAACCCTCAAATATGATTGTAAGCCCTTATACCCAAGAGAAGAAGAAGAAGAAAGGGGCCACAAGTAAAGAGGAGGCCCTGATTACTGGGGATGAAACTGTGCCAAATGTACCATATGAGGATAAGGTAGTAGTTTGTGTATATCTCATTCATTTTTTATAGAAGATATTAAATATTAAGTTTTTCTATGATATTAAATATTTTTTCTATAATATCCTGGCTGATTTCTATGATATCCTAGCTAATTTCTACGATATTCTATCTGATTTATATGGCATGCTGAATTTTTCTATGATATTCTAACTGATTTCTACGGTATGATGAATTTTTCTACGATATTCTAACTGATTTCTACAATATGCAAGAATTTTTCTACGATATTCTAGCTAATTGATATGGTATTCTAAGATATTAAATGATCTTTTATTATATTACATTTATTAGGATAAGCATAGAATAGATTATTGTGGGCGGCAGTACATAACTCAAGAACAAAAGACCCAGCTGGAGGAGTATATGACCTGGAAATTTAAAAGATTCAACGATGGTTTCAGTTGGCAAATAGACAAAAAAAGGGTGTATGATATATTATTTGGTTGATACATTTCGGATGATGTAAGGATTATCTAACTACTGAATTTGTTGTATATCTTTAATTAAGCTACTCAATTGGGAACTAACTACTTTATCTGCGTACAGGACATTGATGCATATGCAGCGCTACTTATAAAGAGGTCCAAAGAAGACAAATTAAATTACCCTCCTTTTGTTTATATCTCCCTAAATTGCATATATTTGTACATGGTTGATAAATTTGGTGCATCAGCTAGGTGTTTAGAACACTTGACCATTGAAACCCTTGCAAACATATGTAGAATTTTTGCCCCGATATGTAATGATGAACACTAGTTTTTATTGTACATAGATATGGAAAATAAAAATATGAAAGTGTATAACTCATTATATGCTCGTAAGGATGATGCTACAGTTCTTGCTACCTATGTAAGTAATGTTATTTTGGCATTTTAATTGTATGCAATTTAGGATAACAATGCTTTTAATAAATTCTTATTTTTCCTTTGCAGGTTGCTGTATTAAGGTCACATTTTCAACTCCAAAGCAAGAATGACAGCATTGATATAAAGAATTGGCCACTGACTTGGGAAGAAAACTGCCCCCAAACAATATGTTAGTGCAGATTGTGGTATTTTTATAATGAAGTACATGGATTATCTGTGTAGCAACAAGGATTTTGATTTCTCATAGTTTGATATGCCAAGGCTTAGGGCCATTACAAGTTTAGAACTCTTTAGAGGACTTTTGGAGAGTGAGCATGGTAAATGTTAATCATTTTCTAAACTGATGTAATTATTTCCAATGATATCTTGTAAGTTGTATACAATGTGTTATTTTTATAATTATAAATATATTGGTTATAAGGTTGTTTTCATGATTATAGGATTTTTTTTTTCTACAATATCCAGGATTTTTCTATGATATATAAGATTTTTTTTCTACGATATCCAGGAATTTTCTACGATATTACTAATTCATAGAGGATGATTTCTACGATTTACAAAATTTTTTCTATGATATACATGATTTCTACGATATTCTATTGTCATTCTACAATATTCAGAATTTTTTCTACAATATACAGAATTATTTCTACGATATTCTATTAGAATTCTATGATATTCCATCAAATTTCTATGATATCCTAGAATTTTTCTACGATATTACATCAGGTTTCTATGATATTCCATCAAATTTCTATGATATCCTAGAATTTTTCTACGATATTCTATCATATCTCTATGATATTCCATCAAATTTCTATGATATACTAGAATTTTTCTACGATATTCCATCAGATTTCTACGATATCCTAGAATTTTTCTATAATATTCCATCAGATTTCTATAATACTCAGAATTTTTTCTTATACAAGATGATTTCTACAATATTCTATTAGAATTCTATGATATCCTAGAATTTTTCTATGATATTCTATCAGATTTCTACGATATCCTAGAATTTTTCTATGATATTCCATCAAATTTCTACGATATTCCACAGAGGCAAAATTCCACATAGTATAAATACAACAAGAACAACAGCTTTTAACTAGTTAAATTATAAACCATATTAAGCAGTCCACAAAATGATCTTCACACATTCACATATGCGAAATTTCATACAGTACAAATAGAACAACAATATTTAACTAGTTAAAACAAGAAGAGTTAAGAAGATAAATAGATTCTTTGTCAGCTTTGTTCCACACAAGTTTGTTGTCACGGATTTGGATGTTCCTGTGTTTGATTTTGTTGGCCTGATATGATATCCTTTTGTTTGAACACTGCATAAAGATAAATAGATTATTTGTCAGCAATCGACAATTATAATTAGGATATTCTATTGAGATTTTACAAGTTAGTATATTTACGTAAAAAGATGTGGCTCCCATCATCATAGTATAAGAAATATAATGCTATGTTGGATGAATATAACTGCTTGGTAACATCATCTACAATGAAAAATTGTGTGAATTGAGCTAATTAGCAATTGGTAGCATGCAAAGTCCATGTAAATGTGCAAACCTATGTAGTTGGCAAGTCGGTATGAACTTGGTTGTTAGTAGGAAGTATGCTTGGGCTTGACTTTGTTGTACTAGTCCTTTTGGGCCTTCTAGGCCTTCTTTCAAGCACATTCTTCTTTCTTTTCTCTTTCGGTCCCTTCTTTGTAGTTGGGGGTCTTATGGTTATATTTGGCCTCAGGTCAATCTCATTGCTGGCTTCTGTATGTAAATCCTCATGTTCACTCTCGATGTGCAATATTTCTTGAACGTCTATCCTGAGTTGTTTGGTTGCTTTTTCAATATATTGTAGCACTCTTCTGGAATGTAGACTCATTGTTGAAATACAATAGTGGTCCTGACAAACTTGCCTATAAATGGATGGAAGACCCTCTTGTCCTGAAGTATCAATTACAGGTAGACAAGCATTGGAACCATCACCTTCCCTGGCATACTTTGTCTACCTTTTTAATATATAATGCTGTGGGATTGAATGTATATTGTTTACTGCCAAAACTTTTATAGCGTGCATACATAAAATACCATTACATTCAAACATTTTGCAACTGCAGCTCACAGTGAGAGAAGAAGGGATGTAAGCAATCAATTCAGCTCTACTGCCATTTGGTGCACTTACATTATACCTCAACCAAGCATTATCATAACCCATAAATTCAATCAAAGAATCTATTTGTAACGTAAATTTCTCAGCAAGCTCCTGGAACATGACTCTAGTGTAGATAGATGCTGCTTCTTTTGTTTCCAATAATTACGCTCGGTGTGATGTTTCTACTCTTAAAGTCAGCTTTAATTTCTTTCTCGTGAAAGAAGCTAATAGCTTTATCATATTGCTGTAAGAATTCAAACATAGATAGTTTTTTTTTAAAGAACCTCTTAAAGTGTGCATTCATACTTTTACTTCGCTGTGTTGTTGTCATATCGGCCGAAAATATCTCAACTCGGTAACATGCGGCCCACTTCTCACGCAGCTTGTAAAAGTTGATCATCCATGAATTTTCAATGAGGTTGTACTTAATCAACAGTTCTTCCTAGAGTTTTTCTAATTGTTCCACACTACAACGCTCATATATACAATGTCTGAAATCTTGTACAAATCGACTTGAACCATGGATCACCTTTGATAGATGTATTGCTGCATTCTGGAATATGTGCCAAACACAAAGCCGGTGTGCACTATTTGGCATCACAGTTTGCACTGCTTTTGATGATTGATCTGTGAATATAGTTGTAGGTTGCTGTCCATTCATTGCTTGTAGAAAAGTCTCAAATAGTCAAATGAATGAATCAGTAGACTCATCATATAATAAAGTAGCACCAAACATAATTGTCTACTTATGATGATTTAGGCCAACAATAAGAGCAAATGGCATGTCATATTCATTTGTTTGAAAAGTTGTATCAAAACAAATGACATCACTAAAGTAATCATAGTCTATGATAGATTTACCATCGGCCCAAAAAAAGTTAGCAATCTCTCCTGACTCGTGAACTTCAATAACATAAAAAAATTGAGGATCTTTTGCCAACCTATCCTTTAGATACTTAAGAATACCTTGAGTTTCTTTTTCATCTAATATTTTCCTCCTACGTCTTTGGAAATAGTTGGTACTATCATCTCTAATAAAACCAACTTCATTATTGTTTGCCCTAGCTTAAAAATAATTATACACATGATGTGCTTTGATACCTGATTCTGCCATCTGATCAATAAGTGCACATTGGAAAGGTAAAATTTTCCTATGTGATCTAAACATGTGAACTTTGTTTGGACTAGTCATTGGATGGTTATGACAAGCAACAAATTTACATAATGTCCAAATGTTATTCATGTCAATTTTGAATTCTACTCGAGCCAAGCAATTTGTTCTTGTCTTGGGTTGTGATTTTATAGTGACATGTGTTCTATGAATTTGTCGTAAGCCTTGTTTGCTACAAGAAAATTTGTGAAATTTCAAACTCCCGTCTTTCCTACGCTCCAGATGGTGTTTATTCATACTAAACCTCATTCTTTTTGCATAGTCATTGTAAAAATTATATGCTTCAATTTCATTATCAAATGTCATACCAACAATGGGGTCTATAGATAATGTCATACCAACCACAGGTTTGGCACTATTTTCCACTAGCTCAACTTTTTCTAATATATTTTCCACTGGCTCAACTTTTTCTGATGCTTCCATATCGTCCACTTCCCGGCACGCTAATTAAATCATTTTAAAATTACCCTAAATAATAAAATTAACAATATCATTTAGATTTTTACTTACCGATTTTACAATATTCGAGATGATTTTAGGAAATACTTCATCGTCTGATGACTCCCAACCGAGGATCTTGTTGTACATCATCGGCTTCTTTCCTTTCTCCATAGTGTCTTAGAACTTGTGCAGTGGTAATAATTCTGAAAAAAAAATAAATAGTATAATCATTGTTGTAATTATAATAATTATTTCAGGCTAACAACAACCCCTAACTTAATTTTTGAGTGTATTTGACATGGATTTCTAGATATTGACTAAAATTTCTACGAAATAAAAAAATTCAAAAAAATGTGAAAAAGTCTCATGATCATTGTAATAATTGTTTGAGACTAAAATCATTCTCTAACTCAATTTTTTAGTGCATTTGATATGAATTTCTATGATATTGAAATGAAATAAAAAAGTTCTAAAAAAATAAAAAAAATAGCATGATCATTATAATAATATTTGAGGCTAACAACAACACCTAACTTAATTTTTAGTGTATTTGATAAAAATTTCTACGATAGTGAATATAATTTCTACGAAATAAAAATAATTCTAAAAAATTTTAAAAAATGTGATTTATCCTTGAATGACTATGAAGTGAAAGAAGTTGGCTTTCCTGATTTGGCAATGAGCAGTTGAAGTGGCAAATTTGGTGGAGTGAGTAGCACAGCAGCTAGGGCAGACTTTTGAAAGTTGGCGATGAACATATAAGGGGAGATAGTGAGGAGAGTGTGAGGAGGGAAGAGAGGAGACGTCGGCGAGGGTAGGGACTTCTTTGGCGAGTGCGACGACAGAGAAGGTTCTCTGGCGGGTCAAAAGTGCAGTCATAGATGGGAAGCTTCTTTCGAACGAGGAGAGAGTGTATTCACGTGATGAGAATAAGGGTGTATTGAGGAGAAAGAAGAGTTTATTGAGGGGAGAGAAGCATTAGCGGGAGCAAACGCTACTCCATTATGATTTTTTTTACTTGGCAAGATCGACAGTTGGGATGGACCCAACCGAAGATGGCTATGTTGGGTGCTTCACTAGGAAATTTTTTCTCCTTTTCCCCTACTTCTTTCTTCTTCCTTTTATTTTTTATCTTGGATCTTTGCTTTTGCTGCTCGTTGCTGAAAGAGCGTCCGATCAAATTCTCCATGGTTGTGCCTACAGGAGAGGAATACCCAGTTGTATCCTCGGTGTTCAATCCGGATTTAACTCACACTAAAGCCCGGATTTTCACCTAAGGACAAGTCGCAACGCGCCTTCGAGTTCTATCTTTCTAATCTCTTCTTTTACTTTTTGCATATTAAAATTTTATTCTTGTATAATCTCTATTTCTATTTAAATAAAGGCCTATATAAAATTTTTGACCAGCAATCTTAGGTGAAAATTAGGCATGCTAGTTTAATTTACTCTCACTATTAATTGAAATTTCTCTTTAAAAATAATTATTCTGTTAAAAAAAATTTACGAGAAAATATTAAAAATATTTTTGTTCATCTGTTCACGAGAAACTATTGGAAAAATTCTACGTATAAAATCTTTCCCTAATTTTTAATTGATATTAGGAAAATTTTTAATTGACTTTTAAAGTCTTTCCCTAATTCGCTGTTACGTGATCTCATTTGTTTCGGTTTCAGTGGTTTCCGGATTTAGACTTCCACGTATAAAAAGTTTATTTGTTTGCAGCTCTGATCTCGTCACATATTCTTATTCTTTTTTGGAAATAAATAAATATACCGTTTCCGTGTATGGTTTACTGTTGTAACACTTACATGTTACACTTTTGGAACATAACACTTTAAACAATTACTTTAACAATGAGTAAAGCAATGAACATTATGCAAAACTTAGTCTTTATGCTAATAATGTGCTTAATTTTAATATTGAACTTAAATGGGTTAAAAGAGCCCAAAGTTTAAAATTTTCATAACTACATAATATTATTGATGTGCTTGTAATTTAATAATTTTTATAATATTTAAAGAATATTAAGCACATCATAATCATAATATGCATATTGAATCTTATATGCATAATATATAATTTAATTTAAACTTCAATATCTAAAAAATTTTAAATTCATTTTAAAAGGATAATGTCATTTATAAATTAGGCTTATAATCCTAAATGTGGGGGCTGTTACGCCCGTACCGAATACAGACAATCGAGAACAGTACAATTGATTAAAATATGAAAAATAATTGAATCTGATGGGACTCGTCACTGTACATGCGTGACCGAGCCCATCACTCGTTGTCGCGCATGTTCCTTTTCCTTTTATTCTCCCGTTGCTCTCGACTCCTTGCGCTGAACGAACGAAGCTTACGAACGAAGCTTTTGAACGTTGTGTTGGGGTATGCCCTTAAGGCTAATGTTTGAGGCCTTTGGGATTGTATCAGTATCATGTAATAAACTTTTGTGTTTATAAAGGCATGGTTATTATTCAGGTTGTTACCTTGTCTGCTGTAATAAGTGTACTTCTGAATAATGTCTCAAAGCTGTTCAGCTAGGCTGACAGGCTATATGTCCTTAG
Source organism: Costus lasius (assembly GCA_027563935.2). Lineage (NCBI taxonomy): Eukaryota > Viridiplantae > Streptophyta > Magnoliopsida > Zingiberales > Costaceae > Costus > Costus lasius. Next base: position 25,225,209 of record CM050451.1, on the reverse strand, counting down.
TCGAGATATCTTGGTGAACATGAGACAGCCTTGATATGATTAAGACTAATATGTGTTCTAATCTTATAGGATGCTTCGAGCATGGAATAAGATGTAGACTCATGGGTACATTGGATGTACTGGACAGACCCTACTGGGATATTCCATTGCTTGTCACAATGTGAATAATCCTTGTTTGCATCAAGTGGCACATGTCCTTTGACTTGAGATCACTTGTGTTTCTAAATGATGAATGTCATTATTTTGAGGTAGTTCAATATCATTTGAAAGATAATGGTTATAGACTATCTTGGATAATGATCATGAGTCAGGTTCGGATACTAGTGATAGATAAAGGATTGCCGTCTCCTTGTGGAAGGAGTGTGGTGTTCTAAAGGGGCCCCCCTTATATGAGATGATTGAGAAAGTGTATGGCCATACCCAGATGACTATGTTCATCTGATCTAATCATGCTCATCATATTGGAGCTACAAGTTTGACACACTTGTCCAATAAGAACATCCAGTGGCAAAGGAAACATGTATGCCTTGTGAAATGATTCACACTTGTGCTGTGGTTTGGGTGTAGTCTTGGAAGACTCTTTCCTTTATATCGGGAGACAGTGATGTGTTGCTAGATACCCCTCACTGATTGTGATAACGTGAGTTATCGTTACCGACATTTAAAGGAAACCCTTAGGGTCGCACAATTTGATGATATGGCTTACTTAAGTCAGATCGTGTGGACTGAATTGTTTTAGTTCAGTTAAAAGGAAATTAGACTCTGATTGTAAGTGAGATCTGGTCTGATCATGTTTGATTGATTAGGGCTTCAGATCGGTAAGCTTCGATCGAGAGTATGGATGCTAGATCGAAGAGATCAAGAGCATCAAGAGATGAACGGTTAGATCTTGAACCGTTTGGTTCATAGAGATCTAGACCATGGCTTGGGCTGGTTTAATTTGGGTTTTTGAACCGAATTGAATTGAACCTAATTGGCTTGAACCGGTTCACATGGGTGAACGTATGGTTCAAGGTTTAAAGGCATCTTGGGCGGTTTTTCTTCAAGTGGTCGCATGGCTTGATAACCTTCCATATTTGGAAGTGTAACGCCATCACTTGAATGAAAAAAAAAACCTCAACGCAATTCGCCTTTTTTTGTTAGGGTCACCCCACCCATAACAGGTCTAGGCCCAACGGGCTAGGTCCCTCCGACCTCACGAATCCCGGTTTGGATCCCCGTTACCCCAAACAATTCACGTCTGCAGCGGGATTCGACCCCTGTCCATGACCCTCACGAGTCATGACCCTTTAACCATTGAGCTGCAGCTCAGATGGTTAAAGGGTCATGACTCGTGAGGGTCATGGACAGGGGTCGAATCCCGCTGCAGACGTGAATTGTTTGGGGTAACGGGGATCCAAACCGGGATTCGTGAGGTCGGAGGGACCTAGCCCGCTGGGCCTAGACCTGTTATGGGTGGGGTGACCCTAACAAAATTCCTTTGCTTGTGCGATTGCTCCAGTGTTATCACAGAAGATAACCAAAGGATCTGCACTCGAAGGAACGACACCAAGTTCTCTCACGAACTTACGAATCCACACTGCCTCCTTGGATGCTTCCGAGGCTGCAACATACTCGGCTTCTGTTGTGGAATCAGCAACAGTTGACTGTTTGAAACTTTTCCACACCACTGCTCCACCATTCAAGCTAAAAACATAGCCTGATTGCGATCGGAAATCATCCTGGTCCGACTGGAACGAAGCGTCAGTATATCCTTCAATACTGAGTTCTTCCTGACCACCATATATCAAGAACATATCTTTGGTCCTCCGCAGATATTTTAAAATGTTCTTGACCGCAATCCAGTGCGCCACACCTGGATTACTTTGGAATCGACTGGTCACGCTTAACCCGTAAGCGACATCAGGGCGAGTACACAACATCGCATACATAATGGACCCAATAGCCGAAGCATAAGGCGTATTGTCCATTTCATCTTTCTCAGTCTGTGTTTGTGGACACTGACTCTTCGAAAGATTCAGACTATGTCTGACTGGAAGATATCCACGTTTAGAATTCTCTAAATGGAATCTTTCCAGGACTTTATCGATGTAAGTACTCTGGCACAGCCCGAGAAGCCTCTTAGATCTATCTCTGTAGATCTTCACACCTAGTACATAGGCTGCTTCTCCTAGATCTTTCATCTGGAAACATTTTCCTAACCATGCTTTAACAGCATGCAGTTCAGGAATATCATTTCCAATGATTAAGATATCATCGACGTAGAGGACTAGGAAAGTAATCACGCTCCCACTAAACCTCTTATATACACACGGGTCATCTTCGTTCTTGATGAAACCAAACTCAGAGATTGATTCATCAAAACGAATATTCCAGCTTCTAGATGCTTGTTTAAGTCCATAAATGGACTTCTTTAACTTGCATATTTTATGACGATCTGATGGATTCGTGAAACCTTCAGGTTGTGTCATATACACATCCTCATCCAGATTTCCATTAAGGAAAGCTGTTTTCACATCCATCTGCCAGATCTCATAATCGTAATATGCAGCTATCGCGAAAAGAATCCGAATAGACTTGAACATGGCTACAGGTGAGAAAGTTTCATCATAATCTATCCCGTAGATTTGTTTGAAACCTTTCGCAACTAGCCTGCCTTTATAGGTAACCACGTTACCATCCATGTCAATCTTCTTCTTGAAGATCCATTTACAGCCTATAGGGATTACTCCCGGAGGCGGATCAACCAAATCCCAGACTTGGTTATCTGACATGGAGTCCATCTCGGCTCGCATAGCTTCAAGCCATCTTGCTGACTCCGGTCCACTGACCGCATCCGCATAAGTGAGGGGTTCATCATTATCAATGATGTAGACTCCGTCATAGCGCTCAGGCTGTCGACGGATCCTTCCCGATCTTCGCGGTTCCCGTGATATCTGAGCCTCAGGTTGTTCATTAACCTGATTTACCGGCTCAGGCTCATCCAACTGTGCTTGACTACTTTGTCCTTCCTCTGGATTCTCATCCAGCCTTATTTCTCTCCCACTGGCCTCTTGCAGAAGAAACTCCTTCTCAAGAAATATGGCCGTCCGAGCAACAAATACTTTGTTCTCTTTGGGATCGTAGAAATAATAACCCTTAGTTTCCTTAGGGTAACCGACAAATATACATTTCTCAGATCTGCTCTCCAGTTTCCCAGAGGCGAGCTTTTTGACATAAGCCTCGCAACCCCAGATCCTGATAAATGTCAAGCTTGGCTGTTTCCCATACCATAACTCATATGGCGTCTTAGAAACTGCCTTGGATGGCACTCGGTTTAGTACCTTTGCAGCTGTTTCCAGTGCAAAACCCCAAAAGGAGTATGGAAGAGTAGCCTGACTCATCATAGAACGAACCATATCAAGTAACGTTCTATTTCTCCTCTCGGACACACCATTCCATTGCGGTGTTCCTGGCGGAGTGAGCTGTGAGATAATCCCACACTCCTTTAGATAGTCAGTAAACGCATGACTTAGGTATTCTCCACCTCGATCAGAACGAAGTGCCTTGATATTTCGGCCTAACTGATTTTGTACTTCATTTTTGAACTCTTTGAACTTGTCAAAAGATTCACTTTTATGTCTCATCAGATAGACATACCCATACCTACTGAAATCATCAGTAAAGGTAATGAAGTACTGATAGCCACCTCTGGCATGTTTACTAAATGGCCCACACACATCACTGTGTATGAGGTCAAGTAAACCTGAAGCCCTTTGACCTTTATTAGGAAAAGGTGACTTCGTCATTTTACCCATCAAACAAGCTTTGCATGTATCAATCTCCTCATAGGAGAATGATCCCAGCAGTCCATGATCATGCAACCGCTTAATGCGTTTCTCGTTTATATGGCCTAAACGACTATGCCATAGCAAGGTGCTGTCATCAGCATTCTTGGCTTTCTTATTATCAATGTTATGTATAGAACTTTCCATGTCCAACATGTATAACCCATTGTTAATTGAACCAGTAGCATAAACAATATTACCATAAGATAAAACACACTTTGAAATATTGCATTCAAAGGCAAATCCTTTCCTGACAAGAGCAGGAATGGAGATAATATTTTAGTTATACTGGGAACAAAATAACAACTGTTTAGTTCCAATACAAGTCCAGATGGTAAAGAAATGAAATAGTCTCCTACAGCAACAGCAGCAACCCGTGCCCCGTTTCCAACGCGTAGGTCTACCTCATGCTGTCCCACCTGTCTTCTTCTCTTGAGTTCCTGTACATTTGAACAAATGTGAACTCCACATGCAGTGTCCAACACCCATGAAATAGAAGAAGATGAAACCATGACTTCCGTCACGTATATACCTGAGCCAGAAGCGATGCTTCCCCTCTTATCTCCTTGGAGCGCTTTACAGTCCTTTTTCCAGTGACCCAGCTGGCCACAGTGGAAACACCTGTTGTCCTTCGACCGCTTCACCTTCTGTTTCAGAGCCTTACTGTAGTTCTTGACAGGGGCCTTGCCCTTCTTCCCCTTCTTCTTGTTCCTAGAAGGAACTAGTAAGACAGAGGTTGAAGGCTTTCCCTTCAGAGTTTCCTCAGTAGTCAAGAGCATATTCAGCAGCTCTGCCGGAGTACAATCGATTTTGTTCATATTAAAGTTAATAATGAACGCATCGAAAGAGGGCGGGAGAGACTGCAGAATTATGTCTACAGCAAGCTCCTGGTTAATGGTATGCCCCAGTTTCTCTAGAGCCTCCTTGTGCCCAATCATCTTGAGCACGTGAGCTCCAACTGGGCTCCCTTCAGCCAGTTTGCTCTGAAAGAAGAGCTTCGTCAGATTATAGCGTTCTGTCCTCGCCTGTGCAGCATACAGCATCTTGAGGTTCGCTATAATCTCTATAGCCGACATATCCTCATGCTGACGCTGCAGCGGTGGCGTCATAGACGCTAGCATCAGGCAAGCGACATCAATGCTATCATTGACATGCTTTTCATAGGCTTCACGAACCGCCCTTGCGGCGTTCGCAGCGGGTTGAGGCGGCACTGCCGTCTCGAGGACATACAGTTTCCTCTCTGCCTTAAGAACGATCTTAAGGTGTCCGAACCAATCAGAGAAGTTCGGCCCAGCAAACTTCTCCCTTTCCAGTAGGGATCGCACATTGAAGCTCATGGTGTTCGTTGCTGCAGGAATCTACAACAATGCAAGAACAGCAAGGTCAGTATCAATGTTCAGAATCAATCCAGGACTTAAGAAAGATTCTTTTTCTCACTATTTTGTCTGACTGAAAAATCCAGTAAACAGTCCGAAAGAGTAACACTCTTTTAGTGAGATGGGATCCAGATTTCATACTTGGTCTCCGCGTCCCGCTCAGGCGAGATAAGATGCACAGAGATGACAAGCATTAATTTCTAGTAGGCTGTCCCAGCCAATCGCCAACCCGTGCGATTCCCCTTCATCTGGGCAATCCAGCAGACTGTGCCAACTGAGTTGGTACAACACAGTCTCTGATCCCACAGATGGCTGCCTCCATGCGCTACCATATGCGCCACATATGTAGCCTACATGGTCAAGCTGACCCGACCTACTCCCTGGACCACCACGTGCTATGCTGAGCAACGAGAAGCGATAAATCCCTTCTCTGTAACACGCAGGTGAAATCCCGCACTGTCTGAAGATAGATGGACGTGCCCACTGAGTGGGTACAACACGGCTCCAACGATAATCAGAACAGTGAGGTTTCGCGTCAGAAGGCTTACGAGCTTGATATGTTAGCGTTGGATTTTAACGATCCTTTTATCTTCTTCACTATCATGCAATTCCTATGGTGATAGCAGAAGATAAACTCATGCAGTTCTAATTATATAAGCAATAAAAAGAAAGCATGGATCTTATGTGGTAAAAGCCCAAAGCCTAAGTAAGACCTTAAGATACTTAAGTCTTCACTTGCTCTTCTTGGGACTTTTGCATCTCATCTGGTCCAACCCAGGGCCCTAGCGCCAAGAGCACCTTAGGTGCGCCACCAGCTGAATGCCCCTCTAGGATGTGTGCCTTTGTGCTCTTGTCTAATCAAATACAATTTGATCTATCTAGACAAGTTTGACTCACAGGTCAATTATACAATCAATGAATTAAAAAGTGATTCGCAGATCACAAAATAATAATTTACCAGGCTCGCAGGCCCCAGCACAGCACACAATAAAAGGGCAACCCACATAAGATGAAATAAACAAGCATCATGGCATCATTCAATCAACATGTGATCCATTACAAAGAAAATAAATTTTTTGAAAACCCCATTGGCATCAATTTTAATTTTCTTATAAGCCCTACAACCTTACAATGGTCCATTGATAGGGATCCACTCATCCAACTAGTCAGATCCTCTGCCCTTGCATGCACCAAGTCCTAACTGACTCGAGTTGACCTAATGGTCAACCATGCATGCGCCAAGGGCTGAACAACCCTCATGAGTTCTGGCAAGCGGGTGTGTCCCCGGGCCTAACTCATGTGTGTTCACTGAGTTGTCTCAACCAGACCTCGCTACACGCCTAAGATGCAATCGACCTATGGCCACCTCGTGCTTGCGCACAGGTGCCATCTGGTCGATCCATCTAGGCTGTCAGATGGTCTGATCAGACTAGTGGATCTAACTTAGAGGTGACTTCAACCCCATCAACCCATCTAAGGGTTTATAGTAGGCGCCACTTAGATCTAGTGAGGCGCGCAAGATGTAATGAATTTTACAAAGACATTCAACAAGCGCCATCAAGAAACATGCGCCAAGAATCATACAAGTAATAACATGTAATTTCGCATGTTGACATTAGATCTATCCATTAGCGCAAACATGTGATATCAATCATGCGCCAACATCTAATGACTAGCATGTATTCATGGTGATGATAGATCTACAACAATGGCGCAAACATGGATCACTAAAGCAATCATAAGATTCATGCATAACCCGCTCTGATACCAATTGAAGAGTCCCCTTCAAGGGGGAGCGCAGGCAGATAAAACCCCTTTCTAGAGGGGGGCGAACCCTAGAGCATGCGGAAAATGTACTCTTCTAGGGTTTCAATAAAATCGTTTGCATGAACACATATATATGATCAACTTTATATGTATTGCAAAGATCAAGTTTGAGATCTTTTACCATAGCCATGATAAAGGGTGTCGGCTTGGAAGCAAGAGGGCAAGTAAGCACTCCTCCAAAGAAAACACACACTAGATGAGAGATGGCTACCCTTTAGGATCTTCCTTGTGCTAGCAAGAGATCTCCCCAAAGTTCCTTGTCGTGTGTTGATGATGAGATGTGCTTGGCCGAGAGCTACCTTGTCCAAGAGTCCCTCTCTTCGTCGAATGAAGGAGACAAGAGAGTAATTGGCAAATTGCGTTGAGGTTTTTTTTTTCATTCAAGTGATGGCGTTACACTTCCAAATATGGAAGGTTATCAAGCCATGCGACCACTTGAAGAAAAACCGCCCAAGATGCCTTTAAACCTTGAACCATACGTTCACCCATGTGAACCGGTTCAAGCCAATTAGGTTCAATTCAATTCGGTTCAAAAACCCAAATTAAACCAGCCCAAGCCATGGTCTAGATCTCTATGAACCAAACGGTTCAAGATCTAACCGTTCATCTCTTGATGCTCTTGATCTCTTCGATCTAGCATCCATACTCTCGATCGAAGCTTACCGATCTGAAGCCCTAATCAATCAAACATGATCAGACCAGATCTCACTTACAATCAGAGTCTAATTTCCTTTTAACTGAACTAAAACAATTCAGTCCACACGATCTGACTTAAGTAAGCCATATCATCAAATTGTGCGACCCTAAGGGTTTCCTTTAAATGTCGGTAACGATAACTCACGTTATCACAATCAGTGAGGGGTATCTAGCAACACATCACTGTCTCCCGATATAAAGGAAAGAGTCTTCCAAGACTACACCCAAACCACAGCACAAGTGTGAATCATTTCACACGACAAGGAACTTTGGGGAGATCTCTTGCTAGCACAAGGAAGATCCTAAAGGGTAGCCATCTCTCATCTAGTGTGTGTTTTCTTTGGAGGAGTGCTTACTTGCCCTCTTGCTTCCAAGCCGACACCCTTTATCATGGCTATGGTAAAAGATCTCAAACTTGATCTTTGCAATACATATAAAGTTGATCATATATATGTGTTCATGCAAACGATTTTATTGAAACCCTAGAAGAGTACATTTTCCGCATGCTCTAGGGTTCGCCCCCCTCTAGAAAGGGGTTTTATCTGCCTGCGCTCCCCCTTGAAGGGGACTCTTCACGTTGTTCCCTTCTTCGATTCCACCTTCGCGTTCTCCACCTCCTGCGTCCGGCAACGGCTCCGGCGAGACCTGGTGCCGGCGACGACAAAGCCCTAACCCTTGCACGTGATTCCGACGCTGTTTCCCTCTCCTCCACTCGCGTTTATGATCCGGCGACTGAAAGCGGCCGGAACCCTAGATCCGGTGTCTGCTTCGTCTCCGGCAACACTGGTGGACTTCCTCACCTACGGCGAACGTTTCCGCCACCGTCCGGTGGGTTTTCGGACATTTGTGAAAGAATGTTAGTAATGGGTTACGGTGCCAACCGCATGTTAGTTAGCGGCACCTTCTTCTTGCTGATTAATCCCGTTGATTATGTTTCTATTCCTGTTTTGCTCTAGTCTTTATCCGTTGACATAAACTGTTTGTATGACACATGGTATGAGTATCGGTATTGTATGCTAGTCTGTAGAGATAACTGGTATGAGTTATGTTATACGTATGTATGAGGGCTGAATATCTAGCGATATATACTTCAATGTACCTCGATGTACTGCCTGTGAGATTTCTGTTGAGACACTGTGTGATCGTCTCTGTGATAAATTGACCGAGAGAGTCCGATGTTATGGGCTTGAGGTCTGTTATCAGCCTAGTGAGGGGTTGTACTGAGTGTAGGACGCTACACTAGCGGGCTGTCGACGGACAGTCGTCTCTACTGTTCGGGGAGCCATCAGTAGGGACCACTCTATTTTATAGAGTTGCGGGTCGTGGACCACTGCTGTACCAGCTCTCAGTTTTATCTGTCTGAGGACTGCGACGGTCGTGTATCTGTTGGTTCTGTTGACCGCTACGCCGGTCATGTTATCTATTGGTTTTGTCAACCACTGCGCCGGTCCTGTTGTTGTTATTTCTGTTGACCGCTGCGCCGGTCTTGTGTCAGTATTATTGCTTTTGGATATTTAAGGCTGGGCTGGCCTCTGGTTATGTTATTTTATTTCAGTCTGTACCTTTCGGTTGTCAGGATTGATTTGACAGGTACAGTGTTGTGCGTCCCGAGGTTCGGGATTCCCGGCGCGGGTTGGGGATTCGAACCCTCAACCTTGATTCTTTGCTCGTGGAATTCCTTCCACCATGGTGGCGCATATTTCTGATATTATTGGAGTGGCGCAGGGTGGTTAAGCCCAGGTAAGCCCATAAAACCGATTTTTCACTTAAGTTAACTGGGTTATTGGATCTTGGATCCGTTTGGGGTGGGAGAAAAAGAGGAATTGCGTGAGGGCTCCTCTCCCTCACGACTTTTGTTGGTTTTTCTTGCCCTAGCCGCCTTTGGTTGTCGCCCCTCACTGTGCTTGGCGCCTCCTGAGATTTCTGACACTGGTGGTGGCAGACTGGTGGTGGACGAACTTCCTGGTGATCCTCTGTCTTGGCGTTTTTCTCTGTGGACTATTTTTCTGGTGAGTAATTCGATCCTAAGGAGTCTAATCCGCTAAATTGTAGATTATTTCAATTAAAATTCGTTATTTGCAATGATTATCCGTATGGGGTCGAATTCAAATATTTATAGGGTTTTAAAATCCTGTTCTGCTGAAATCTGCATTCGCTAATCTGACCTTTGTGTACTATAACCCCAATATCTCATGGCCTATAGATCCAAATCGCACGAAATAAATTTTGTATGAAACTAGATACATTCAGCTTTAATTTGAATATGATATCGACCATATCCGAGCTGTATTCGTATTTCAATCTGTATTGCAATTTAGCTGTACAAAATCAGTTTTCTGGAAATCTGGGTTTCGACCTTTATGTGTTCGAACCATCATATCTCCCTAGGTATAGCTCGAAATCTCGTCAAATCAGTTTTATTAGAAAGTAGACTCGAAGGGTTCAATTTTACTACCATGTCGCCTATTTTCTGTTAGTTATTGGATCTGAAATTTGTGTCGCAATTCTGATATACGAATCTGTTTTCTGAAATTCTGAAATCCCGACCTTTCTATGTTCGAACACCCATATCTCCCCGGTTATAACTCCAAATCCGACGGATTCAGTTCTATTGGAAAGTAGATTCAAATAGCTTTATTGTGAATATCATATTGCCTATTTTAGGTTACTTACTCGGTCTGAAACATCTGTTGCAAGTATGATATATTAATCTGTTTTTTTCTGAAACATCTGTTTAATTGTTTGTTATGTGAAAAATTTCTATTCTGTATATATATATGTTGTGAATTTTCTGAAACTTTGAATGTGTTATAACCTTTGTGAGAACATAGAATGGTTTGACATGAATTAAGGATAGTTGCATGAAATCTAAGGAATTCAAGGAATTCACTCATATATTACTTCTGGTTGATGGTAAAAATTATGAAGTGTGTTCAGCTTTGATTTTCTGCAAAATTGTAATTTTGTTAAGGACTGGATATTAGGGTGTGTCATTTTCTGGTTTGTGAGACACTTTGGGCATGATGTGAGAATTGAGTGGTGGTTAGTCCTACTCCTCCGTTTCAGCATGATCTGTTTTGTAAAAATTATGCCCTAGTGTAGCACTCTTCCGTGTCCTTACCCTCCTTTTGTGGCGCTGTAATGGTGCTGATAGTCTACTACGACCCATGAGACACTAGTGAAGGGTAGATGTGAGCTGGTCTCACCTTCCGTTCTCCCTCCACTATTTCTGTTCTGTTCTGGGTATTGGAGGCCAGAGTGCCACGTCCTGACAAGACGGGGGCCACCCACTGATACCTCCTCTACCAGTATTGGAGGCCAGAGTGCCACGTCCTGACAAGACGGGGGCCACCCACTGATACCTCCTCTACCAGTATTGGAGGCGCCAGAGTGCCACGTCTTGACGAGATGGGGGCCACCCACTGATACCTCCTCTACCATTCTGTTTCTGATATGCATGCATGTCTCGTCCTCGGCAGAGGTGGGGTCAGACCTTCTGTGGTCATCAGACCTTCTGTGGTCTTCAGGCCTTCTGTGGCCTTTCTGTTTCCGATGTAGACTATCCGTTTGGATTCTGAAAATTCTGATTTTCTGTCTGTCAGCTCTGATTTCTGTAGTTTCTGTTTCGATCTGTCTGTCTGTCAGCTCTGATTTTCTGTAGTTCTGTTTCGATCTATATTATAGATGTGTTGGGCAGTGTGATTAGTTGGAATGGGTTGGTAGACTTATATCCTACTTCATGCTTGATGCCTATTGTTATAAGTGTCTGAATTTGATTATGTTTTGTTTCTGATATGAGTGTGCATGTTAAATGTCTTATCTGCAAGCATGATATTTTTGATGTGTACTATGGATGGCTTTTAGTGTCTTTTACTCACTGAGCTTTTTAGCTCACCCCCGTTGTTTAAATATTTTCAGGTGAGACATCAAGACAGTGATTGCTACAGCTACTTAATTTGTGATGATGCTATGTTTATATAATTTCTAAGAGTTGTCTTCTAAAGATCTATTAGGCCTGCGTGCCTAACTTAATTATATGACACGTTTTATCTCCTGAGGGCTTATGCCTGTTTTCAGGATATTATATTATGTTATAGTTGTCTCGTTTTAATTGTTGGATACGAGTTTTGGATTCATGAGAATTGAAATTGTTATTATTCTGAAATGTCCGATTTGAGATTTATTGTAGTCGGAATACTTTGAGCTGTGTGACCGAATTTTTGTTGTATTTGGTATCTGAATAATCCGTTTCAGCAATATTTCTGACAATTGTGTTCTCCACATATGTGTAGTGTGGACATTTGTTTTGTTCCAGGATATGTGGGTCTGTGCAGCAGTAATTTAGTATACTTGCTGCCGGATTTTTCTGGATTTCCGGATTTCTATTTCCTAGTAATCGATCCTACTCAGTTCTGTGCGGTTTTCAGTTCCGTAGTAATGTCCTTCGATGCCGCTTTCTTCTTGTGTTTTAATGGAAGAGTAAAAATTTTTGAAACCCCGTATTTTACTTGTATGCGTGTGGGGTGTGATTCTGAGGGATGTTACAGATGGTATCAGAGCGATTTTTACTAGCAATTAGAAACTCCGGGGAAGGAAAACTCTGTTTGTGTATTGCTAGAAACCAAAATAGGATCTGATCCGTGATTGAATATTGGTTGTTATTCTACCGTGTTATGTGATGCAGGTATAAAAAGATGGTGCGACCAAGATCTAGCAGTAGCAACGGTGATCAACAGTCTGATCTGAGGCAGGCCATGGAGGCTATGACTGCTATGATGCAACAACAGAACGCGTTCATCCAGCAGCAAACTCAGATGATGCAGCAGCAGCAGGCGCAGCACATGGAGGTTCAGCAACAGTTATTGCAGCGGCTGTCGCAGACACAGCCCCAGTCACAGTCACAACCGGCTGGACACGGTGTGGGTGGCGCTGGTTCTCCTCTGGGTGATGGCGCACATCAACGATATGCTCGGTTGGTTCGAGAGTTTCAGCACCTGAACCCGACTACATTTTATGGTAGTCCGGGGCCCAGAGCGGCTGAGGATTGGCTTTTGGCACTGGAAAAGATTTTCCAGGTTTTGCGCTGTGATGATGCAGACAAGCTATGTTTATCTGTCTTCATGTTGCGTGGAGATGCCGAAGACTGGTGGAAGGGAGTCGTCAAACTGGCGGCAACTGAATCCAGAGTTGTTGATTGGCAGTACTTCATGATGAAGTTCAATGCCAAGTTTTTCCCCTCTAGCTTATCTGAGGAGCGCGAGGTGGAGTTTATTCATCTTGAGCAGGGCGACCTGACGGTGGATCAGTATGAGGCCACATTCGCTCGGTTGTCGGGGTATGCTCCTCACTTAGTCAACACCGAGGAAAGAAGAGCCAAGAAGTTTCAGCGGGGTTTGAGGAAAGACATCAGGACAAGGGTAGCTATGCTACACTTGGAGTTTTATGCTGAAGTGGTAGACAGGGCTCGCACTGCTGAGAGGTGCATTGCTGAGATGGCTGTTGATACTACAGTCACTGCATCCGCCCCTACTTCTGTGACTTACGCACCCACTCTGGGTGGTAAGGATAAGAAGAATTTCAAGAATAAGAAGAAAGATGATAAGGGCAGATACAAACCTTATCAGAAGCCAGCCAGCACAGTTTCTCAGAATGGCAAGAAGTGTCTCCACTGTGGGAGCACTAAACATCAGGATAATGAGTGCTACAGGAAGACTGGCGCTTGCTTCAGATGTGGTAAGGTGGGGCATATGATTAGAGACTGTCCTATGCCGGATGCTAGAGGACAGGGTGAGAAGCCTACTGTGCAGACTCACGTGTATGCCATCACGGAGAGGGATGCTTCGGCTTCGAAGTCTGTGGTGGAAGGTACACTTTATGTGTTTAGTTCTTTGGCACGCATTCTTTTTGATCCTGGTGCCAATTTATCCTTTGTGTCTGCATGTTTTGCACTATGTCTGCCTGTGTTGCCTAGGATACTTGATTTCTGTATTTCTGTTCATACACCTATGGGTGAGGCCGTATCTACAGATATAGCATATCCTGACTGTTTGATTAAGGTTGAAGGATATGATTTACCTATTGATTTGATTAGTCTTCCTATGAAAGACTATGACATCATTCTGGGCATGGATTGGCTGTCTGCCTATCATGCTACTTTAGATTGTTTTGAAAAGTTAATTACTCTGCATCTAAGTGATGGACAGCAACTGGTTATCCAAGGCCGGATTTCAGAACAGGAGCCTTTGGTGATATCTCATCTGCAGGCCAGGAAGCTTTTAGCCCAGGGCTGCAAGGGGTATCTGGCGCATGTCAAGGTGCAGACTGAGTATGATTTGGATCTGGCTAAAATTCCTGTGGTAAGAGAGTTTACTGACGTCTTCTCTGATGATTTATCTGGGTTACCACCCAGCAGAGAAGTTGAGTTTGGTATCGAGTTGTTGCCAGGCACGGCACCGATATCTAAAGCTCCTTACAGGATGGCAACTTCAGAACTGACAGAGCTGAAGAAGCAACTGGAAGAACTATTAGAGAAGGGGTATATTCGACCCAGTGTTTCTCCATGGGGAGCACCTGTGTTATTTGTGAAGAAGAAGGATGGTACGTTGCGCATGTGCATCGATTACCGTCAACTCAACCAAGTGACTGTTAGGAATAAGTACCCATTACCCCGTATTGATGATCTCTTTGATCAGTTGCAGGGTGCTACTGTATTCTCTAAAATTGACCTGAGGTCTGGCTATCATCAGCTGAGAGTTCAGGAGGAGGATGTACCTAAAACTGCATTCAGGACCAGGTATGGGCACTATGAGTTTCTTGTTATGCCCTTTGGACTGACAAATGCCCCTGCGGTGTTTATGGATCTGATGAACAGGATATTTCATGAGCTTCTGGACAAATGTGTGGTCGTCTTCATTGATGATATTCTGATCTACTCCAAGAATGCGCAAGATCACTCTCAGGATTTGCGCAAGGTGCTGGAGATTCTGCGGCTGAAGCAGCTGTATGCTAAGGCCAGCAAATGTGAGTTCTGGCTATATCAGATTGGCTTTCTGGGGCACATTATTTCTCGCCAGGGTGTGTCTGTGGATCCAGTGAAGGTGGAGGCCATTCTTCACTGGGGAAGACCAACTACAGCGACTGAGGTCAGAAGTTTTCTGGGCTTAGCTGGATACTACCGCCGCTTTGTGGAGGGTTTTTCCAAGCTAGCTGGTCCTCTGACTAAGCTAACTAGAAAGAATTTGAAGTTTGAGTGGTCTGATGATTGTGAGTTTAGTTTTCAAGAACTGAAAAGGAGACTGACCAGTGCTCCTATCCTCATCATTCCCTGTGATGGAGAGAAGTTCACTGTGTACACTGATGCCTCTGGTAAGGGTCTGGGTGCTGTACTGATGCAGCAAGGAAAGGTAGTTGCTTATGCTTCAAGGCAACTCAAAGACTATGAGGTAAACTACCCCACTCATGATCTGGAGTTGGCAGCTGTAGTTTTTGCCTTGAAGATCTGGAGGCACTATCTGTTTGGACAGACATTTGAATTGTTTACAGATCACCAGAGCTTGAAGTATATCTTCACTCAGAAAGAGCTGAATATGAGACAGAGGCGATGGCTTGAATTGATAAAGGATTATGACTTCACCATCCAATATCAGTCTGGTAAAGCCAATGTGGTGGCTGATGCTCTTAGTCGGTATCCTGTGACTCAGATAGCTGCACTGCAAGTCCAGGAGTGGCGACTATTGCAGGAGTTCAGTGACATGCATCTGAGTGTGACTCCGGGTGAGAGAGGCGGTCTTCTAGCTTCTCTCAGGGTTCAGTCAGACTTACTGCAGAGACTGAGATCAGGGCAGCAGTCAGATCCGGATATTCTACGGTGGAAAGAGAGGTCGGAGCAAGGCTGTGTTGAGAATTTCAGTATGTCGGATGATGGTCTCCTCAGATTCCGTGGAAGGGTCTGTGTCCCTGAGGACCCTAAGTTGAGAAATGAAATTCTTAAGGAAAGCCATTGCACTAAGTATACCGTTCATCCTGGTAGTACCAAGATGTATCAGGATCTGAAAAAGACTTTCTGGTGGCATGGTATGAAGAAGGATGTGCATTTGTTTGTGTCCAGATGTTTGACTTGCCAAACCGTGAAGGCTGAGCATCAGAGGCCGGGCGGTTTGATGCAGTCTCTCCCTATTCCTCAGTGGAAGTGGGAGCATATCAGTATGGACTTTGTGTGTGGACTGCCCAATACCAGAAGGAATCATGATGCCGTATGGGTGATTGTGGACAGACTCACGAAGTCAGCTCACTTCTTACCGATCAAAATGACTTACAGTTTGGATCGGTTAGCAAAACTGTACATCGATGAGATTGTCAGATTGCATGGAGTTCCCTTGGACATTGTCTCTGACCGTGATCCTCGATTTCTGTCCAGGTTTTGGAAGAAATTACAGGAAGATTTGGGAACTAATCTGAGTTTCAGCACTGCATATCATCCTCAATCTGATGGTCAGACAGAGAGAACTATTCAGACACTTGAGGATCTTCTGAGATCTTATGTGGTTGACTGGTCTGTTGAGTGGGATCTGGACTTATCACTGATAGAGTTCACCTACAACAATAGCTTTCACTCTAGCATACAGATGGCTCCGTATGAGGCCCTATATGGGAGGAAATGCAGAACACCTATATGCTGGGAGGAAACTGGGGACAGAACAGTGCTAAGGTCTGATGCTGTTCAGGAAGCCACTGAGAAGATCAGAGAAATTCAGAGAAAGATGAAGATTGCTCAGGATAGACAGAAGAGTTATGCTGATGTGAGGCGGCGTCCTCTTGAGTTTTTAGTGGGAGAGCATGTTTTCCTAAAGGTCTCACCTATGAAAGGGATGATGAGATTTGGGAAGAGGGGAAAATTGAGTCCCAGGTACATTGGTCCCTTTGATATCATTGAGAGGGTTGGACCTGTGGCATACCGACTTGCTCTGCCCCCATCACTGGAACACCTCCATAATGTGTTCCATGTTTCTACACTCAGAAAATATTATTCTGATCCTTCTCATGTTCTAGAGTTGGAACCTCTTCAGCTTGAAGAGAATATGACTTTTGTGGTGAAACCTCTCAGAATTGAAGATAGAAAAGAGAAAGTGCTGAGAAATAAGGTTATTCCACTTGTGAAAATCATCTGGGGAAATCAGTCTGTTGAAGAAGCCTCTTGGGAGGTTGAAGCAGATATGAGAAAGGAGCATCCTCACCTGTTCAGTGACAGGCTTGGTCAGCTTTAGAGGACTAAAGCTCTATAAGGGGGGGAGGATGTAACGCCCTCGATTTTTCTGAATTATGATTTAAGGTTAGAAATTCTGTTTCTGTATTTTTATCTGTTAAAATTTTGGGATTTTTGCAAGTGTAGGAATTTTTCCTACAGGGCAAAAATAATTATTTTGGTTGGGGATTCGAACCCTCAACCTTGATTCTTTGCTCGTGGAATTCCTTCCACCATGGTGGCGCATATTTCTGATATTATTGGAGTGGCGCAGGGTGGTTAAGCCCAGGTAAGCCCATAAAACCGATTTTTCACTTAAGTTAACTGGGTTATTGGATCTTGGATCCGTTTGGGGTGGGAGAAAAAGAGGAATTGCGTGAGGGCTCCTCTCCCTCACGACTTTTGTTGGTTTTTCTTGACCTAGCCGCCTTTGGTTGTCGCCCCTCACTGTGCTTGGCGCCTCCTGAGATTTCTGACGCTGGTGGTGGCAGACTGGTGGTGGACGAACTTCCTGGTGATCCTCTGTCTTGGCGTTTTTCTCTGTGGACTATTTTTCTGGTGAGTAATTCGATCCTAAGGAGTCTAATCCACTAAATTGTAGATTATTTCAATTAAAATTCGTTATTTGCAATGATTATCCGTATGGGGTCGAATTCAAATATTTATAGGGTTTTAAAATCCTGTTCTGCTGAAATCTGCATTCTCTAATCTGACCTTTGTGTACTATAACCCCAATATCTCATGGCCTATAGATCCAAATCGCACGAAATAAATTTTGTATGAAACTAGATACATTCAGCTTTAATTTGAATATGATATCGACCATATCCGAGCTGTATTCGTATTTCAATCTGTATTGCAATCTAGCTGTACAAAATCAGTTTTCTGGAAATCTGGGTTTCGACCTTTATGTGTTCGAACCATCATATCTCCCTAGGTATAGCTCGAAATCTCGTCAAATCAGTTTTATTAGAAAGTAGACTCGAAGGGTTCAATTTGACTACCATGTCGCCTATTTTCTGTTAGTTATTGGATCTGAAATTTGTGTCGCAATTCTGATATACGAATCTGTTTTCTGGAATTCTGAAATCCCGACCTTTCTATGTTCGAACACCCATATCTCCCCGGTTATAACTCCAAATCCGACGGATTCAGTTCTATTGGAAAGTAGATTCAAATAGCTTTATTGTGAATATCATATTGCCTATTTTAGGTTACTTACTCGGTCTGAAACATCTGTTGCAAGTATGATATATTAATCTGTTTTTTTCTGAAACATCTGTTTAATTGTTTGTTATGTGAAAAATTTCTATTCTGTATATATATATGTTGTGAATTTTCTGAAACTTTGAATGTGTTATAACCTTTGTGAGAACATAGAATGGTTTGACATGAATTAAGGATAGTTGCATGAAATCTAAGGAATTCAAGGAATTCACTCATATATTACTTCTGGTTGATGGTAAAAATTATGAAGTGTGTTCAGCTTTGATTTTCTGCAAAATTGTAATTTTGTTAAGGACTGGATATTAGGGTGTGTCATTTTCTGGTTTGTGAGACACTTTGGGCATGATGTGAGAATTGAGTGGTGGTTAGTCCTACTCCTCCGTTTCAGCATGATCTGTTTTGTAAAAATTATGCCCTAGTGTAGCACTCTTCCGTGTCCTTACCCTCCTTTTGTGGCGCTGTAATGGTGCTGATAGTCTACTACGACCCATGAGACACTAGTGAAGGGTAGATGTGAGCTGGTCTCACCTTCCGTTCTCCCTCCACTATTTCTGTTCTGTTCTGGGTATTGGAGGCCAGAGTGCCACGTCCTGACAAGACGGGGGCCACCCACTGATACCTCCTCTACCAGTATTGGAGGCGCCAGAGTGCCACGTCTTGACGAGATGGGGGCCACCCACTGATACCTCCTCTACCATTCTGTTTCTGATATGCATGCATGTCTCGTCCTCGGCAGAGGTGGGGTCAGACCTTCTGTGGTCATCAGACCTTCTGTGGTCTTCAGGCCTTCTGTGGCCTTTCTGTTTCCGATGTAGACTATCCGTTTGGATTCTGAAAATTCTGATTTTCTGTCTGTCAGCTCTGATTTCTGTAGTTTCTGTTTCGATCTGTCTGTCTGTCAGCTCTGATTTTCTGTAGTTCTGTTTCGATCTGTATTATAGATGTGTTGGGCAGTGTGATTAGTTGGAATGGGTTGGTAGACTTATATCCTACTTCATGCTTGATGCCTATTGTTATAAGTGTCTGAATTTGATTATGTTTTGTTTCTGATATGAGTGTGCATGTTAAATGTCTTATCTGCAAGCATGATATTTTTGATGTGTACTATGGATGGCTTTTAGTGTCTTTTACTCACTGAGCTTTTTAGCTCACCCCCGTTGTTTAAATATTTTCAGGTGAGACATCAAGACAGTGATTGCTACAGCTACTTAATTTGTGATGATGCTATGTTTATATAATTTCTAAGAGTTGTCTTCTAAAGATCTATTAGGCCTGCGTGCCTAACTTAATTATATGACACGTTTTATCTCCTGAGGGCTTATGCCTGTTTTCAGGATATTATATTATGTTATAGTTGTCTCGTTTTAATTGTTGGATACGAGTTTTGGATTCATGAGAATTGAAATTGTTATTATTCTGAAATGTCCGATTTGAGATTTATTGTAGTCGGAATACTTTGAGCTGTGTGACCGAATTTTTGTTGTATTTGGTATCTGAATAATCCGTTTCAGCAATATTTCTGACAATTGTGTTCTCCACATATGTGTAGTGTGGACATTTGTTTTGTTCCAGGATATGTGGGTCTGTGCAGCAGTAATTTAGTATACTTGCTGCCGGATTTTTCTGGATTTCCGGATTTCTATTTCCTAGTAATCGATCCTACTCAGTTCTGTGCGGTTTTCAGTTCCGTAGTAATGTCCTTCGATGCCGCTTTCTTCTTGTGTTTTAATGGAAGAGTAAAAATTTTTGAAACCCCGTATTTTACTTGTATGCGTGTGGGGTGTGATTCTGAGGGATGTTACAAGTATAACTTATAATTGTATCAGATTTGATCATCTGATTCAATTTAATTTGTCTAGACCAGACTAGAATGAGACTCATGATTATATTAATAACATTCATAATGAAATTAATATTTATAACATATCATAATGTACATTATGAAGATAATGTACATATAAAAATGATGTACATGTAAATGGTGGACATAATATGCATAATATTATGATTTATTATCAATAATATGCATATTAATCATGATATTCATATTGTATATAATAATCATAATATGCATAGTGGAAAATAATGTTCATAATTGTCAAAATGAACAACATGATGGTTATGTGCATAATGTGTTTAATAATTATATTAACATGATGGACTTAATATCCACAATGAAACAATGTACATAATAAATATTAATATTTTACATATAATGATAATGTATATTCATAATGCATATCATATAAAATAAGATACATCTTTATAATGATGCATTTGATGATCATATTGATCATGGAAAAAAAAAAGAAAAAAAGACTTGATATGCATAAGTTATAAATTTATAATATTTATAACAATTGTCATAAAGGGAAAATTATTTTGTAAATAGAAAAATTAATTCTTTTAAAATTAAGATGGCTTTGAAAACTAATTTTAAGTTAGAAAAATTTAAGAGAATTGGCTTTGTTTTATGATAAAAGCAATTAGAAGCCTAATTAAATATTTAGGTCTATTTGCTGCTTAAAAAAAATTCTTTCTTTCTCTAAATTCAAGAATAAAATATTTGAACTAAATGTAAAGAATTCAAAGTTAAAATAAATAAATAAAATTATAAAGCAATAATAGATTTATTAAAAAAAAAAGAGTAGCCATATTAAAATTAGACATAAGTCTATAAAATGGCTTGACTCATAAAAAGTTATAGCTCTTTCTTGTATAAAGATTGAGCACAACAAAGCTATTGGCTTGACTAAAGCTTGCCAAGATTATAGTCTTGGAAGTATCGATAGGAATGAGATTAATCTAAAAATAGGCCTCTCAGCGGTGGGAACCCAACCTCTATGATAGGAGATCCCTTGAAGGAGGTTCAATGTGGTAATAACAAGCTGATTGATTGGCTGAGAAGCACTTTGAAAAATAAAAATTATAAAATACTACGATGTATGAAAATATTTATGTGATAGAGTTGATACTCTATGCTCTCATTCCTGAGGATACAATTGTGCTTCTTATTATAGAGGTAAGGAAGACATTCTGAAGTGGTTAATTACCATAAAATAAGCCTCAACACTCATCCCTTGTAGGGAACTACCTATATAAGAGAGTTTGTATATGGTCGCGGCTGAGGACATGGACAATCCTCAGAAGCTCTCATGAAGATACACGCGCACGGCCAAAAATGCGCAACCCCGCGATTGGACAAACCCTGTATTGTATGTGGATTTATTGAAGTCTGGGTCAAAGGGAAGTAGTTCAAGACTAGTTCACTATCTTTCCTTCAGATAGAAATATTTTCACTAAGTAAAGGTTATGTCTTTAAGTACACTTTACTGACCGCATGATATAAGTATGAGCAGCAATTTAAATTCATTTAATCATCTTGTTAAGTTTAATTATATTAAGAATTTTTTTATTTTTGTGGGGGATTGTTAAAAATAATAATAAAAAAAGGAAATAACGTTAGCTATTAATTGCTAACGTTACAACCTTTAATGCTAGCAATTAAGTGCTAACATTACCATTGGATTAAGCCTTTTTTTAAGGCTCTAATTCACATGAGGTGGCTGGTTCCTTTTCCCCTACTTCTTTCTTCTTCCTTTTATCTTTATCTTGGATCTTTGCTTTTGCTGCTCGTTGCTGAAAGGGCGGTCGATCAACTTCTCCACGGTCGTGCCCACAGGAAAGAAATACCCGGTTGTATCCTAGGTGTTCAATCCGGATTTAACTCGCACGAGAGCCCGGATTTTCACCTAAGGACAAGCCGCAATGCGCCTCCGGGTTCTATCTTTCTAATCTCTTCTTTTACCTATTTGTATATTAAAATTTTATTCTTGCATGATCTCTATTTCTGTTTAAATAAAGGTCTATATAAAATTTTAGACTAGCGGAAATCTTATATTAATGTGTTTACTTATATCATAAAAAATGAGATTTTATCTAATATAATAGTTGAAGTATTATCTATAAAATTTTCAATAGCTTTGACTTGAGACATTTGCATTATTTTCAGCAAGTTTTTAACCCAAAAAGCATGACAAACACAAGTGACAGTAGTAGCGATATACTCAACTTCACAAGTTAAGAGTGTTATTATAGTTTATTTCTTTAAACTCCAAGTAAATGCAATATCTCCAAAACTAAATAAATAACTTTTAGTACTCTTTCGATCATCAATATCTCATCCCCAATCACTATTGCTATAGCTAACAAATTAGAACTTTATAAAATATGAGTAAAATATGTCAAAATCTAAAGTACCTTTTAACATATCATAAAATTCTTTTAACGGTTTTCAAATGAGATAAAATTAGTGATTCCATAAAACAACTTATAATATCAACTCCATAAAGAGTGCCAAGCTAGGTGTTTGTCAAATACCTCAAATTTCTAACTAGCTTTCACTATATTGTTGGATCAACCTTTTCAGCGACATCACATCTTGATAGCTTGATTTCGTATTCAACAGGTATAGTGACAGTAATAATTCACCATATTGAATTCTTTTAAAATATATGTTACTTAATTCTTTTAAGATATAAAAAATATCTTTATTACATTATTTTACCTCAATGCCAAGATCGTACAACATTAGCCTAATATCTTTCATTTTAAATTTAGCAATCATCTCCCTCTTGAATTTGTCAAATAATGTTAAGTTGTTACCTTTAAAAATCAAACCATCAACATGTAAACTAATAATTAGCATTGTTGGGAGAGAAAGCACAATAACAATGCACGTTGCTAGATTTAATACCAAAGTATCTACCAGCAATAATAAATCTCAGATATGGCAGCGTAAGAAAATGCCATCAAAGAGAGGAACACATAGGATTTTCACGTGGAAAACCTCCTCAAGTTGAGGAGTAAAAACCATGGGACCAAAGTCCTCTCAAATATTCACTAAATCAATTAATGGGTTATACAACTCTTCCTAGAGCATCTAGGAGTACAATGACATCATCAAGAATAATCTTGGATCTCAGACAAACATCAACTCAAAGTTGGAAACAATACAAGAGAGGAGCAAAGTTCATATTTCACCAAGAGAGTTAATCTGAGTTCTGGGCCAACAACAGGAGATAAAGACCTCAGTTTGACGATCCAACCGTTCAGATTAAAGAGCACTGAGTCATGAACCTTCTCCTAACATTTTAGTGCGATCCAACGGTGAACCTTTTGTCTCCGAAGTTTTTTTTCTCTCTCTCTCTCTTTTTCTTCACATCAAGTGGCTCTACACCATCTTCACTGTTCCATACTTAACACATGTGTATATGACAAAGCAGTCTCTGTTGGAGGTAGCATGAGTAGTACCTCCACTATCAACCACCCAACTCATGTCATAAGAGGCAACATTCACTACATTATTGTCATGAACAAGCAAGAAGGAATCAGTAGTGATACATATATGGTCATCATCACTACTATCTTCATCCTTGGGGTTTTTAGTGCTCTTCTCAACACCGTTTTCAATGCCCTTTCCTTTCTTATTATCTCTTTTAAACACTTGACAGTATCTTTTAATGTGCCTCATTTTGCCACAATGATAACATTCAATGTTGACAAACTTGTTTAAACTACCTCTGCTCTTGTCTCTTTCACTATGCTTGCTTTTGTCTCCTCCTTTTGGACCTCTGCTAAAACTTCTTCCAAGTCTTTGAACAGCCAGCATATCTGAATGAGAAGAAGATCCTTGTACTCTCATCCTTTCTTCTTCATTCATAATGTCATTTTTGGCCAAGTCCATTGTCATGACACCTTCTGAGGCGAATTGAACAGAGTCATTCTAAAGGTTTCCCAAGAGTCTAATAGTGTACATAAAAGTAAAAAATCCTTATATCTCGTCATCAAACTTGATGCCCATTTCTGTCAATTGATTGAGAATTCCTTGGAATGTGTTCAAGTGGTCTTTAACTGAGCTACTATCTCTGAGTGTCAAGGACATGATAAGCTTTATCAAATAAAGCTTATTATTGCTAGTCCTTCGAGCATACATATTCTCAAGCTTAGCTCATAATATTTTTGCATTTTTCTCTCCACATACATGGTTCAAAACATTATCATCCAGCCATTGCCTTATGTAGCCACACACTTGCCGATGAGCAATTGTCCACTCCTCTTCGGTATTACCCTCGGGCTTTTCACTAAGGAAAATTTACTAGTAATAATCTTTCACATAAAGGAGATCTTCCATCTTTCCTCTCCATTTATGGTAATTTGAACCATTCAAGAGAATCATTCTGCTTGAATTCACCTCGATAGTGCAATCCAAGCTTGATTCTCACTAGCAACAAGAAAACTTCCCGAGTTCTGTCCTACGAATGCACTGAGGAAAACTAGGGCTTAATCTGGTTCAAAACTGAGTGATTAGCACAAAGGCTAAGAGACTATACCCCAGCGCTAAGCACCGACGTATGCACCTTCCAAACAGCATGAGCTAACGTCTATATCTCGAATACAACAAATTCAACTTGAACCTACGCTCTGACACCACTTTGTTGGCAGGGAAAGCATAATAACAATGCACGTTGCTAGATTTAATACCAAAGTATCTAGCAACAATAATAAATCTCAGATATGGCAGTATAAGAAAATAGCATCAAACAGAGGAACATACTGGATTTTTACATGGAAAACCTCCTCAAGTTGAGGAGTAAAAACCACGGGACCGAAGTCCTCTCGAATCTCCACTAAATCAATTAATGAGTTATACAACTTTTCATAGAGCATCTAAGAGCACAACAACATTATCAAGAATAATTTTAGATCTCAGACAAACATCAACTCGAAGTTGGAAGCAATACAAGAGATGAGCAGAGTTTAGATTTTACCAAGAGAGTTAATCTCGTTCTAGGCTAACTGCGGTAGATAGAGACCTCAGTTTGACAGTCCGACCGTTCAGATTGAAGAGCACTGAGTCACGAACCTTCTCCTAAAATTTCAGCTCGATCCAATGGTGAACTGCCTGCTGGCAGCCAATTTACATAGGCTACCCTAAGTTCACAACTTGTC
This sequence comes from Costus lasius, assembly GCA_027563935.2. Taxonomy (NCBI): domain Eukaryota; kingdom Viridiplantae; phylum Streptophyta; class Magnoliopsida; order Zingiberales; family Costaceae; genus Costus; species Costus lasius. The sequence continues at coordinate 25,200,004 of CM050451.1, read as the reverse complement.
TCCAAAGTTTCTCCTCTCTGTCTCTCTTTTTCTTCACGTCAAGTGGCTCTATACCTTCAGCGCTCTAGGTAGGCATGCATCCGTATGCCTAATAAAACCTAACGACAATAACACATGTCAAACTTATACCTGCACATCCACGATCCACTCAGTGCATCCACGATCTGGAGCATATCTGCAATATATGTGGAGCATATCCACGATATGGTGTATCCATGATATGTGCAACATATCCAAATATTGTGTATCCATGATATGTGCATCATATCTACGATATGTGTAGCATATTCACGAAATGGTGTATCCACGATATGTGCATCATATCCACGATATGTGCATCATATCCACGATATGGTGTATCCACGATATGTGCATCATATCCACGATATGTGTAGCATATCCACGAACTGAGCCATCCACGATCTGGGCAGTTGCATCCACGATCTGAGCCATCCTCCATATAGGCGGGAAACTCACCCAACAAGCATATCCTCATTCTCCTTCATTTCCACATTAAGAACATATTCATGTGGATACTAATGGATTCCTTTTACTTCAAGTAATCATCAACACGACCATATCACGAATTTGGTGCTTGTTTTAAGCCATATAAAGCACTTTGTCTTTATTTTCTTTAATAATATAAGTAGGAGTTGTTCAATGTACACTTCTTCCAAATATCAATTCAAAAATACAGATTTAGCATTCAATTGATAAATTCTCTAATGTTTTTGATCTACCAATGCCATAATCAATCTATCTTCATCCTTACAACAAGAGCAAAGACTTCATTGTAGTCAATCTTATATTGTTTGCTAAACTCTTTAGAAATGAATTAGGCTTTGCACTTCTTTACTTCTCTTTCATTCTTCCTAATTTTGTAAATCCATTTTGGCACATATAGCTTTCTTGTCTTTTGGAAGAGCAACCAATTCTCTTATGTCATTTTTGCAAATGGTATTCATTTCTACATCCATAACATCTCTCCACCATTCTTCTTGCACTACATCTTCAAAATATATAGGTTCTGAACATGCAAAAAGATAATTTAAAAAAACATTAATGTTTGTTTCAGTTTTAGCATAAATATCCATAAGACGTCTCATCCTTCTAGGCCTTATGGATGAGCTTAAAGGACTAAAATCAATATGTGGAAGTGTTGGTGTTGTAGGTCGATTAAAGCCCTACTCAAGCACATCATTTTTGTCATAATTTTTTTTAGCAAACAAACACAGAAAATTATAATCTTCCTCCTAAGTTTCTCATTTATCCTTATCAACTTTAACATCCCTACTAACCACAATCTTTCTATTATTTGGATTGAAAAATCTGTAGCCTTTAGATTTTGAATCATATACAATAAACACATATTTTTCACTTTTATCATCCAACTTGTGTTTAAGTTCATCATCAATGTGTACACTACTAAAAACTCTTAAATTAGAAAAGTTAGTTTTCTACCAATCTATACCTCTTGAAGTATAGCATTTTATAAGTTTCTTTGTAGGACACCTATTGCATAAACAAACTAAACAAGCTATAGCTTCTGCCCAAAACTCATTTGGCATATTTTTGCTCTTTAACATGTTATGAGTCATATCGAGAATGATTCTAGTATTTCTCTCCACCACACCATTTTGCTGAGATAATCTTAGAATGGTCAAAAATCTTCTAATATCATCAGATTTACAAAAATCATTATTTTTTTTTAAAAGTAAACTCTCTACCACAATCAATTAGCAAAGCTTTAATAAAATAGCCTTCATTTTTAACAAACACTTTGAATTTCATGAATACATCAAAAGCTTATATTTTTTTTACAAAAGAAAAACCCATATTTTCTAACTAAAATCATTATTGAATAACAAAAAGTATCTATTCTTACCAAGAGAAAGTGGATTTATTAGACCACAAATATCAACATATACAAGTTGAAATGGCTGTACTGAAAGTGATTCTTTTGAAAAGCTATTTCTAAAATGTTTGCTAAAAATATAACCTTCACACATTTGATCTAGATAATCAATGTAGGAAACCATAAACCATTTTCTCTTTTTCCAACTTCTTTAATCTTTCAAAATTCAAGTGACTCAAACGATGATGCCACAACCAAAAAAAATTGATGTGCAAATTTTTCAACACATGGGAATATCAGTTTGAAGTGCAAGAGAAAAAAAAATTTCTTAGGCATTTTTACCATTGCAAGAAACTTATCACCTCAATTTTTAATTATCAAACAAACCATTCTTCAATCAAATGTCATATCATTTTTCTAAAGTTATCCTAAACTCAAAATGTTCGATTTTAAAATAGACACATTATACACTTATACACTTAGAGAATAAATTGATGTGAATTATTTTTAGCAACAACAAGAATATTACAAATTTTATCAACATTCACCTTCCTTCTGTCACAAAAAAAAATACCTCTATTAAAATATTTATTCAAAGAAACAAGCAAAGTTTTCTTACCGACCACGTGATTACTTGCAGCTATGTCCAAAAACCATACTTCTTGATCCTTTTCTTCAATACATCTTAGGAGGAAGGTTGATTCTTCTTCTTCTTTACCTTTTGCACAAAATGAATTTTCTATTGAAGTTTAAAGAGGGAAAAACCCAAAACCCCTTAGGGCCTGTTTTATTGGGGAGAAATACAGGGAGAAAGGAAAGAAACACTTTTTTCTTTTGTTTTATTATAGGGGCTGATTTGAGAGGGAAGAAAACTAGCTAGTTTTTCTCTCCAAATCGTGTCTCTCCGATTTGGAGAGAAAACAGATGACAATCTCTCGCGCGCCCGTTCCCCCTCCCTTCCCCGTCCTTTCCCCGGCGCGCCTCAACTCGTTACTGTCCTTCTTCTCCCTTCTTCCCCCGTTCACATCCTTGCTAGCCTCGTTGGTCGCCGCTCAACCTCATTGGTTGCCGTTCGCATCCTTGCCAGTCGTCCAGCCTCGCCTAGACGTTCGCAGCCTCGCCCAGTGATGACACCAAACTTCATAGTATATTTTGTGTCATTTCATGTGTCTTTTTGTGCCATAATTATGCTCTTTTGCTTGTTTTAAAGCCTTATTTGTCAACTATTGCAGAGTCTACACCATTTCTTATTTTTGATCATTTTCAGGTTAAAAGTGCCATATTTTGATGGATTTTGGAAGATTTGAGCACACCAATGGATTCCAGACGTCGAGACGAAGCTACATGTCAATTTTCAAGAAATTCGGAGCTAATTTATAAAAATACGGCACTACCGTATTTTTAGGCAAATCTCTCACGGTACCGTATTTTGCATTAGATGACAATCAGAAAATACGGCACTACCATGTACAATTACACGGTACCGTATTCTTCAACAATTTCAACCAGAGAATTCTAGCACAAATACGGCATTACCGTATTTCTCGGTGAAATTCTCACGGTACCATATTCTCCATAAAAACTCGACCAGAATACTTTTGCAAAATACGGCACTGCCATATGAAATCCCACGGTGCCATATTTCCAGACAATTTTCTACAGAACCCCAGAGGCAGAAATACGGCACTACCGTATTTTTGAGTAAAACTTCCACGGTGCCGTATTTTTGGAGGATTTTCGCAAGTTTTTCAGGTTCAATTCTTGCATGGGACATAACTTTTGATCCAGAGGTCTAAATTAAGATCCAAAAGATGCTACGGACTCGTCATTAAGAGGATAAGACACACGAAGTGAAAGGGGGAACGTTTATAGAGTATTGAGAGAGAAATTGATAGAATGGCGCTTAGGGTTTGGCTTCACGCCGAGAGGCGTCGAGGCCACCTCAGTCTATGATTTTTACACTGAAGCCTCGCCTGGAGGAGAGGAGGACACATCAGAAGTTTCAGAGCGTTTGGAATCCGATCGGAGGAGAAATCAACAAAACAGCGGTGACAGCGCTGTTCAAAGGCAATTACGGTGCTGTAATTTCGATTACAGCACCGTGTTTTGTAACTTCTACCCTTCTCCATTGATTTCTGATACTTTGAAATTATGGTTGATTGTAATCTTTCCTTCATGCTAGCTTAGATCTTCTTTTGGGACATGGGGTGTAATCCCCTTAGTTTGTTAATGACTAGAAAACATTGATTTTTGTCAAGTTTAATTTTAATATGATAATTTTACTTTTGTGATTGATTGTTCTTTAATTCTCTTTAGTTTTATAAATATCAGCATGTTTTAGAGTTTTGCAAAATAGACCGAGAGGTTGATCGTTTGAAATTTGGAACCCTAGGAATCGTTGAGTTTGGAACTATCGTAAGAGATTAGGTAGTTCTTCGAATTCTGATTTTTAGTGATTTTATTGCCATGTTGAATTTCTAATACTTTGGATTGAGAGTGAGGATTGAGTCTTCGGAAAACCATAAGTAAAATCTGTGTTGAGTTTCAGGATGCACGAGAGTGATCCTTGAGATTCCACTTGAGATGATTGACTTAGAATTCGGATGCACGAGAGTGATCCTTGAGTTCTTTGTTCAATGATTCACTTATCTTTAGCATTGAGAATAGATCTTGCACAAGAGTGAGGATCAGTTATCTGCATGATTGTCTGCACGAGAGTGAGACAATACCTTTATAAAGTGAATTAGGTCTTTATCATAATAGAATTAAACTGACAACCTTTATTTCCTTCTAGTCATTAGAATTAAGGTGGATGAAACCCTAGTCCCAGTTTCTCTCTGATTGTCTTTTCGTGTGTTCTTCATTATTGTTTTTCATCATATTCGGTTTGCTTAGCTACTGAGAATACAACTATTTGGTACTTAACAATAAGGTCTCTGTGGTTCGATATTTTTATTACTTCGAGTATCCGTGCACATGCGGACTATAACAAGGTTTTGGCGCTGTTGCCGAGGACCTTAGTTTTATTAATATCAAAATAGTTGTTAGTATTGCTAGACTAAGTTTTATTTATTTTTAGTTTTAACTTTGTTTTCTATTTTTGCATGTTTTGGATTTTCACAGTTGTGACAGAGCTGTGATATCTAAAAATTTATGAATTTGCTTGTGTTTTAGATTTTCTATTTTTTATATATTCTGAAAAAAAAATAATTTTTCTAATTGATTTGTGTTGGATAATCTTTCTGTTCTTGATAGATTTGAAGATATGTCTTTTAATCACAACTCATGGGCAACTCAAAGAGGTGAGGTATACATGCCACAAGGTAAGTATGAAAATAATTCATTGAGCACACTTGAAGATACATTTAACTCTTATATACACTCTTTTTATTCTAATAGATGTGATATTTGTGGATCTATTGGTCATTACACTTCTAATTGCCAATTTTTAAATTCCAATTCATCATGGTATCAAGATGATCAATATGATTCTAGATCTTTTTATGATGATTGCTCAAACTTTACTTCTGAACCATGCTTTGAGGATACTGAAAAATCTAGCTTAGAGATTATGTTTGAAAAGTTCATGAAACAAAATGATGATGTGAGTGAGACCCTCAAACAAATCAATTCTAGGTTAGATGACATAGTTGCACACAATGAAATGTTAGAAACCCGGATAGCACAACAAAATTGTTTGTTTGAATTTGATTTGGAAACTGAGGAAGTTGATTTAGAAAATTCCCCCTCTGATTATGATTGTTTTGAGATTGAGCCTTATGTTAACATTAATGAATCTCACTTTGATTTTGATGATTGTAAAATTGATTCATGTGATAATTTATTTGTTGAAAAGTTTGAGAAAATTGATGAAATTGATTCTTTTGATGTTGTATCATTTATGGTTAAATCTGATGAGCATAATGAAGGTTCGAAAATTATAGACATTGATGAACCCCACTGTGATTTTGGTGATATTTTTGAAATTAATGATAAATCTCTTGTGGTTAACTCTAATTCTATTAATTCTTTTTCATATGATTCTGATTTTGACTCTTCTGATGATGAATTATTTGTGGGGAAGCATGAGGAAATTAATTTTGAAGAGTCTCATCTTGATTTTGTTGATAATTTTGATATTGAAAAATTGTTTGATGATGAACATGAGGAAATTGAAAAAGATTTGAAAAATACAAACACTGATGAATCTCACTCTGATGTTTTGCCCATATCTTTTGTTGAATCTTTTGATTTATTTGAAAATTCATGCTTTATTGAGGAATCTAATGAAAGACATAAAACTTATTTTGATGATCCAATATTTGAATCTTTTGATCAAAGTCCTTTTCTTATTGCTAATTGAAAATATTAATTTGAAGAAAAGACTAATGATTTTGCTTTTTGACAAACATAGGAAGATCATAAAGATTTCTTTCAGTGGATTTAAAAATTTTGATTTTAATTTCTACAAATTTAAAAAAGACACTTCAATTGTGATTTACATGAAATTTTGGATGTTTGATTTAGTGGCTAAACTTTTTGGACAGCGAAAATGCAGAAAATTGTTCGCTCTTTACTTTGGTACTGATTCACCTGCTTCACTATGATAATTGAGTTTAGGTCAAGCTATGGACCAAAAATTAGCGCTTCTTGGGAGGCAACCCATGCACACTTTTACTTTGCTTAGTTTCTTTTATTTTAGTTTATTTTTAGAATTTTTTTTCTTTTCTTTTTGTAGGGAAAAATAAAATTTTGAAAAAAAAAAAATCGCACGGCCGTAGTCTGCTTTTAGGCTGCACTGCATTCCTTGGACACCTGCGGCTTCTTCTCTAGATTTGCAGCACCTCTAGCCACCAATGCATCTGCCTCTGACATCACTGTCTCCAGCCGTTGACACTGGATCATACCACCAGCAGATTATTATTTCTTTTGCTGCCTCTTATTCCATGATATTATTTATTTTTGGAGCAGTTCTTTATTATTGACTTTGATTTTTTTTATGCAGTACTATCTTTTGCACCGGCCGATGATCTCACCTCCAGGATTGTAGTCTCCAGTAGGCCACTAGAGATTACTCACTTTACTATCGGCATCACCATCATCATTAGCAGCTCTTCAGCTAGCATCTATTTCACCCTCTACATCTCAGCTGCATCAGCTCTTTTCACCAGCACTCTTCTGGACCATCGATGATATCTCTTATTATTCTTTGAGAAAATTATTATTATTTTTTTTTTTTAGAGACTATTCTTTTTAACTAAGCCTTATGTACCTTAAATTTTGCAGATAAAATTTTCAAAAGGCACACCTTTGGACCTTACGGCATTTGCCCCGACACTAATTTTGATCTGAGCCTTATGTATTTTTGGTCAGAACTTGCTATATAGTTTTGTCAGTATTGTTTACACTCTCTTGTATTCATGATTATTTCATATGGTTGCAACTTTGATTTGTTATCACTTTACACCCTTTGCATTGTTTGAGCCTTATGTGATTATATGGACCAATCATGTTACACTTTTAACTATGATTATATGAGTTTTCATGCTTCACACCTTTTGCATTGAATTAGAGATTTTTTTAGGAAATGATAAGATTGATAAGTTGATGATATGTTTTTCTTATATGGGTAGATTTTTCTATAATTATGAATATTCATGCATGCCTATGAATGGAAATATTACTATTATGCTGAATTTATTTCTTCAATATATATCTACTTGTTGAAATCATTCATTGATTGATGCATATGGGTTTTGGGTAGGTATGTTGTTTGATGAATGCAATCTAAAAGTGAAACAACTTTCTTGAATAAAATGAGCATATGAGTGTAATTTTTAATTGATGTCAATTGATTAGCCTAGTTAATGTTTGGTCTATTTTACTATTTGTTGGGAAGGAAGAATCCATGATCCACAAAAAAATGTGAGAGACTCCCCTACTTGGCACTGTGTAAAATTGACAGTGGTACCTAAGACATGGGTTGAAGTCTATAAAAAAAAGAGAGAGAGAAAAAAAAGAGGAAAAGACTCCTCTACTTGGCACTGTGTAAAATTGACAGTGGTACCGAAGATAAGAGTTGAAGTCTAAAATAAAAAGTGTATATCTATGTGGGTACATGCTTTCTATTCAAAAATAATAAAAAAAAGGAGAAATTTTGTGTGGAAAAAGATCTTTGAGACTTTATTCCTGTAAATAAAGGTATGATAGATTTAAACTAAAACAAAGGTGAAGTCATGAGATTGAGATTCTTTTTATTATACAAGTTGCGAAATTTTATTTGATCAAAGATGTGAATCTTGAAGATTAAATTAATTGGACGATGTTTTTATCTGAAATTTTGTGCAAAAAGTTTGTGGAGTATTTCATGAGTGATTATAATTTAGAAATTTATTTTTCATAAAAGAGCATATTTTCCATACTTAGCATTGTTCTTATTTATTTGCTTGAGGACAAGCAAAGTTTGAGCCTTATGTGTTTGATGACACCAAACTTCATAGTATATTTTGTGTCATTTCATGTGTCTTTTTGTGCCATAATTATGCTCTTTTGCTTGTTTTTAAGCCTTATTTGTCAACTATTGCAGAATCTACACCATTTCTTATTTTTGATCATTTTCAGGTTAAAAGTGCCATATTTTGATGGATTTTGGAAGATTTGAGCACACCAATGGATTTCAGACGTCGAGACGAAGCTACATGTCAATTTTTAAGAAATTCGGAGCTAATTTATAAAAATACGGCACAACCGTATTTTTAGGCAAATCTCTCACGGTACCGTATTTTGCATCAGACGACAATCAGAAAATACGACACTGTCGTATACAATTACACGGTACTATATTCTTCAGCAATTTCAACCAGAGAATTCTAGCACAAATACAGTACTACCGTATTTCTCGGTGAAATTCTCACGGTACCGTATTCTCCATAAAAACTCGACCAGAATACTTTTGCAAAATACGGCACTGCCATATGAAATCCCACGGTGCCATATTTCCAGACAATTTTCTACAAAACCTCAGAGGCAAAAATACGGCACTACCGTATTTTTGAGTAAAACTTCCACGGTGCCGTATTTTTGGAGGATTTTCGTGAGTTTTTCGGGTTCAGTTTTTGCGTGGGCCATAACTTTTGATCCAGAGGTCCAAATTAAGATCTGAAAGATGCTGCAGACTCGTCTTTAAGAGGAGAAGACACACGAAGTAAAAGTGGGAACGTTTATCGAGTATTGAGAGAGAAATTGATAGAACAGCACTTAGGGTTTGGCTTCATGCCGAGAGGCGTGGAGACCACCTCGGGCCATGATTTTTACACTGAAGCCTCGCTTAGAGGAGAGGAGGACGCACCAGAAGTTTTAGAGCGTTTGGAGTCCGATCGAAGGAGAAATCAACAAAACAGCAATGACAGCGCTGTTCAAAGGCAATTACGGTGCTGTAATTTCGATTACAGCACCGTGTTTTGTAACTTCTACCCTTCTCCTTTGATTTCTGATACTTTGAAACTATGGTTGATTGTAATCTTTCCTTCATGCTAGCTTAGATCTTCTTTTGGGACATGGGGTGTAATCCCCTTAGTTTGTTAATGACTAGAAAACATTAATTTTTGTCAAGTTTAATTTTAATATGATAATTTTACTTTTGTGATTGATTGTTCTTTAATTCTCTTTAGTTTTATAAATATCAGCATGTTTTAGAGTTTTGCGAAATAGACCGAGAGGTTGATGGTTTGAAATTCGGAACCCTAGGAATCGTTGAGTTTGGAACTATCGTAAGAGATTAGGTAGTTCTTCGAATTCTGATTTTTAGTGATTTTATTGTCATGTTGAATTTCTAATACTTTGGATTGACTTAATGTGTAGACTTGATTTGATCTTGCACGAGAGTGAGGATTGAGTCTTCGGAAAACCATAAGTAAAATCTGTGTTGAGTTTCAGGATGCACGAGAGTGATCCTTGAGATTCCACTTGAGATGATTGACTTAGAATTCGGATACACGAGAGTGATCCTTGAGTTCTTTGTTCAATGATTCACTTATCTTTAGTATTGAGAATAGATCTTGCACGAGAGTGAGGATCGGTTATCTGCATGATTGTCTGCACGAGAGTGAGACAATACCTTTATGAAGTGAATTAGGTCTTTATCATAATAGAATTAAACTGACAACCTTTATTTCCTTCTAGTCATTAGAATTAAGGTGGATGAAACCCTAGTCCCAGTTTCTCTCTGATTGTCTTTTCGTGTGTTCTTCATCATTGCTTTTCATCATATTCGGTTTGCTTAGCTAGTGAGAATACAACTATTTGGTACTTAACAATAAGGTCTCTGTGGTTCGATATTTTTATTACTTCGAGTATCCGTGCACATGCGGACTACAACACCCAGCCTCACCCAACCTCGACGAACCTCGCCCATTTCATCTTGAAGCTTCTCCCTCTTCTCATGCATTTTTCAAGTCTATCCTCCAATCTAACTATCTGAGTAAGGACGGCGTCTCGGATTGGATTAGAAAAAGTGATGTCTTTGGAAACGAGATGGAGAGGGAAAGAGCCTGCCCTTTGTTCGCGATGCTGCAGCCAATCCTAGGAAAGCTCGTTGATTGAATTGTTTTCAGGTATGTGTACTTTGTTTCTTATTTTTGGCTGTTATTTGCAGTAAAAAGTTTCGGTTTTTATGATTTTCCAGGTTTTGATCAGTTGAAAGCCTTGAATTTACCCGTCTTGTTTCTTGGCAGAGGAGAAGGTGTAGTGTGAATGATCGATGGCCGGCAGGAGAGCGCCAGATCTAGGCAGCGGCTGCCTAAAACCCTACACATGGTGTCCGAGTCGTGGATGCATAAGATGCGGGCTACCATCTCCGTTGCAGCCTCCACCGCCAAGAAGAAGAATATGAAGAGTAACGGCAGTTTAAAGCCACCGCTGGACGGTGGCGGATCCTATCCGCCACCATCGAGATCCTCTCCTTCGAGGTCGCTACCGCCATGTCCCATGCCGTTACCCTGTACCGCTCCCTCACCGAGTCGGAGATCACCCGGCTCCGCTCCCATACCCTCGCGGCCCACGGTGTACGCCACCTCGTCTCCACCGACGAGGCCTTCCTCCTCTCCCTGGCCCTCGCCGAGAAGCTCGACGTTCGCCGCCTGCCGACTCCAGCTTCCCTTCAGCCGCCTGCAGCTTCCCTGCCTTCGATTCCGCCTGCGCCTGTTGTTTTCCTGCCACCGCTCTGATTTTGTTTTTGCCTGCTTTTTGCTTCACGTGATATGATTTCATCCCCCTTCTTTTTCTTTCTTCCCTATTTTTTTCTCACCTTCTATTTTTCTTCCCCTCTAATAAAACAGAGTCTTAGTCTCACATGGAGGGGAAAGGACAAGAAGTTTGGGTTTATAGTAGTTTAAAGCTCTCTTATCCATTGGGGCTTTTTAGAGATATTCAATTAATTTACCTAAGCTGATCCAAAACTCACACACGCACATCCACACCTAGCAGGGTAGGTAAGTTTGAAGTTGTGGTCACAGGTGCGGATGGTAATCGTTAACCACATTATTATTGGGCAAAACATGAGGCGAAGCTATTAGTAGCCTACCTAATTAAGATTACCTAATTTGATCAATGGTCGATCTTAACATAGTCGTTAGCCTCATGCATCTGGATATTTATTACTTGCAAATGATTTATGAACTCATGTGTGCCTAGCCCGCTAGAATCAAATCCACCAAGCAAATGCATCTATATGCACGCAATAGCTTGGACCCGAATCCACAACACAAGCAAACGCAGCCGTGCAACTGCGACGCAGCCAGCATGCCCATGTGCCGCACCAATAGGGTTTCGAACTTGCGACCTTGCACCTACGAACCCACTCAATGCAAGCATATCTGCATATGTCTTGATCCCATGACCTCCAAAAATGAAGTGCACTTTGCACGCTCGCCCTTAGCGTAATTATAAATAGGCTTATATTCATATTGCATATTATTTCTCTTTTTAACATGCTTCTTAAATTTTAATACAAACATTGCACATTTCTACTGTGCAAATGAATTTGAACTTCCTATTAAAATTGCACATTTCCTTAATTAAACATAAATGGAAAACGAAAAATATTTATCACTTAAACCCGATGGTTCCAATGGAATAGAGTTTAATAGATGGAGAGAGAACAAATGGATGCATGGTTGATAACCCTAGGATTAATTAGTGTTGATAAAACCTATGCATTTGATAAAGCCCAAATCAAATATTCCCTTTCTCTTCTAACTCCATAACTGATAAAGCTGAAACCACCACATACTCTAAATCAAATATTCCCTTTCTCTTCTCACTCTCTAACAAATTACCCTTATCTTGGTCCAAGTTTGCCTAAGATCTTAAGAGATCATTAAACTTAAACTCTGTAAGAGGTGTAACCTAAATCATTAACATTAAAAATCAATTTAGATAAAGAAATTCTAGCTTGATCAATCTAGAAACAAAAATCTCACTGAATCTAGTAGACAACCCTGAAGCTCTAAAAATTAAAACTTCAAACATAAAAAATTCCAAAAGAGAAAAGGCAAGAATCCTAGAAATATCCAACTCTCAATATAAAGTTTAAACAAACTCACGGTAATAAGAAGGTATCAGGTGGCAAATTTTACTATTTATGCAAAATGAACAATCATTTTGCCTAAGAATACTACTATAGGAAAACTAGAAGGATACCTTTTGAGAAATTCAAACAAGCCCCTCGAAAATCTCAAGTTAACCTGATAGATGACAAACCTGTATCCTGTAGCAACTTAAAAGAGTTGGCGAACCTTCTTTTTTATCTACAACAGCATTTAATTTCCAACTTAAATTGCATGAGTAGAATGTGTCAATAGCAACTTAGTTTTTATTTAGGAAACACTAGAGCCTGTTTGGCCTCACTGTTAATAGCTTTATAATTATGCTAAACTATACTATACTGTGTTATGCTATCAAAATTTATAAGATGTTTGATAAATAACTTTTTACTACTATCAAATTTTAAAATAATAAATAAATAAATTATTTAAAATAATTATATATTTTTTATTAAAATTTTCTATTATTTAAAATAATAATAGTTAAAAAAATTAATTAAAATCATGCAAATTACTTTTTTAGAAAAGTAGAAATAGCAAAAGCATCAAATTATAGCTTTTCCAAATTCTATTTTTTACTGTTTTTTTCTTTTTTTTTTCATCACCAAATACAGACAACTTTCTGTTTAAAAATAGTTTATAAGCAACTTCAAAACTCAATTAAGTTTCACATTCATATATTCCTCCTTTCTTATCATATATTTGTTATTCTTTAATCCTCTCCACAGCAATGCAATTTCTCTTCTCTGATGTGTAGATGAGCCAAGAAGGTGGGCATGAGAGTAGTGGGTGGGTGTGGCAAGTGAACACAAAATGGCATGGGTGAGAAGAAAGACGGGCAAATGCATGGCATTGGATAAGCATAGAGAGCTAGGCTAGCATGGGTATGTTAGACAAAATGTCGTAGGCCTAATGAATGTGGCAACAATAGATAAATGCAATGGACCAAATGGACATAGTGGCCTATGCAAATGCAGTAACACTAATCTAAGCAATAGTTCATATAACTAGGTTAATATAATTATATTATAATTTTTAAATTTATATAATAACTAACCATTTTTTGTAGTCGGGAGCTTTACCAATTATTTAAAGTAATCAATGTTGTTGTAGTCATTAATGGCCTTCACCGACCACATCACTAGTCAATGAAGAGAATAATTTTGTTGGGTGAGTTTCCCTCCTATGTGGAGGATGGCTCAGTTTACTCATGTGGAGGATGGCTCAGATCTTGCCACTTGGATGAAGCAGCTCAGTTTGTACACTGCAGAAGATCATGAATACAACCTGCAACATCGTGGACACACTGTCCATGATCTGCAGAAGATGGTGGATTTTCTGCAAAGATCATGGACACAAAGATCGTGGACGATCCTGAACATGGTGGATTTTCTGCAAAGATCGTGGACACAGTGTCCACGATCCTGAACATGGTGGATTTTCTACAAAGATGGTGGACACAGTCCAGAACTTCATGGACACAGTCCAAAAGATAGTGGACACAGTCCAGAAGATGGTGAACACAGTCCAGAAAATGGTGGACACACCCCAGCTATGGTGGACACACCTCAGATTATGGTGGACACACCATAGATTATCATGGACACAGCTACAGCTATCATGGACAAGCTCCAGCTATGGTGGATATGCACAGTACCTATCATGGACACACTGCAGTTATCGTGGACACAGAAGATCGTGGACACGAAGATCGTGGATTTCCTGTCCATGAAGATCGTGGATTTCCTGTCCATGAAGATTGTGGACACACTGTCCACGATGTCAGATTATGATGGACACACCTTTTATGGATTAGTCAGTGAATATTTGACACGTGTTGTTATCATTAGGTTTTTTTTTGGTGTGTGGGTGCATGCTGCTGTACACAACAGACTGGAAAAAACAGACGTGAAAAAGAGAGAGAAGAAGCTTCGGCGACAAGCTATGAACTTAGGGCAGTCCGCTTAAATCGGCCGCCGACAAGAAGTTCACCGTTGGATCGGGCTAAGATTTAGATGAAGGTTCGAGACTCAGTGCTCTTCAATCTGAACGGTCGGATCGTCGAACTGAGGTCTCAGTTTCTCGTAGCAAGCCTAGAACCGAGATCATCTCTTTGATGAAACCTGATTTCTTCTCCTCTCCTGTTTTTGTTTACCAACAGTGTGTTGATGCTTGTCTGAGATCCAAGATCAGTCTTGATGATGTGGTTATGCTCCTAGATGTTCTAGGAAGATCTGTAAGACCCATTAAACTGATTTAGTGGAAGTTTGAACAGACTCTGGTCCCGTGGTTTTTCCTCATTGAGGTTTTTCACGTAAAAATCTTGGTGTCTCTTGTTTGTCTAGTTGTCTGGTGATTTATTCCGCTGCTATTTTCTGTGTTTTATTGCCGGTAGTCGTTCAGTATTAAATCTAGCAACAGAGGTTTTTGCGCCGTCTCCGCCCAACAAATTTTTGTAGTGTATCGTTATGCGAGTGAAGTTGAACAAATTGAGGGCCTAGTTCTAGGGAAAAAAAATGTCAACTATGTTGCTTAGAGTAGATTGAGCTTCTATTGGATAACATATGAAAAAATTATGTGTTAATATTGAACATCAATTATGTGTTCATATTGAACATCAAAGACATACTGAGTTGGACAAGCATAGTTGCTTTCTTTATGATTTGCAACACTTGGCAAAAAAGAGTTACAATGATAGAATGTCAAGCACTTGGCATCTGCGAAAACAATGACAAAGCAAGTCACAAACTTCATATTATTTGAGAAAAAAGGAAAGATCATGTCATATCTTAACAATCAAACTCTAGCTGCCATGGCCAACATGAAGTAAGGAGCCATGAAAGATTTCTCAGAAGGGTGAAGAGCTTAGCAGAATGCTAAGGGAGCAGAAGGCAAGGCTTTACATAGTCTGACGCTGCATCGTTATGAGTCTTTGCTGGCATGAGAGTAGCCTCATCTCTTTAGTTTACCTTCTCTTTTCCTTTATCCTGCATAATTGGTGGGAAAAATTTTGGTAAAAGTCTCAAATGTGTAAAATATATAGATGTTAGTTGTGTAGATTTGAAATATTTTCTTATCCCTCTTAGGTGATTAATTTGATTGTACCAATATAATTAATATTGGTACAGTGAAACTATCAATGTGTGTATATATATAGAAGACCAGTATGTACCAATATATATATATAATAGTAATTGGCATCGTATATCAATATAAAATTTGATTGGTAGTGATTAATTTTTAAAACCCTGACAAACCAACACATGCAAAGTGATACTATCAAAATGAATAAAGGAGATGAATTTATATGACAGCTAATATAAAGTTAGCTGCTTATATGGTTGAATCATCACCGCATTCAATTAACTTGAGCAAAGCTTTACCTTTACTCCCTGAACACCATGTGTAGTGTAATACCCCCCTCCATCCCTGTGCCCGAGTAATGCCATGGACAACACATGATGGGGGGGCAGTTTTCGCGATGCATTAGGCATGAAATGTTTAAAGTCTTGAATCAAGTCAGGATGGTCCTGAAAGAGCACTGTTGCCTGCAAATAAATCTTTTTCAGACGATCTCCACAAATAAACATGACTCTTGACAAATTTGTTCCTGGTAAAATGCAAACCACCTCTTGGTATGCTTCAACTGCGAACTTGCGATCAGTCAAATACATGCCCATGATATTCATAAATGATTTGTATTTTTCGCCATTACCAGAGAAGCGCCTCTAAAAAGGAAATTTTGTTAGAAAGAATGCTTCCCAAATCATAGGCCAAGATGAAAATTAAACCACCTTTAATTTACAAACAAAGGCCAAGGCATCATTGTAGTCTGGTTGCTTTTCAGAGGGAAAAAGATTGATCTTATACAAATCCTTGGGCACAAAGTCGAGAAAACCTGGAATCAACTCAGGGTATCCTTGAAGCAAGTCTTTAACCATTTTCACACACTGGGCAGGAGGAATACTGCATTTGACACCATAACATAAATCACAATGAGCGAAAAGTGAATATTATAGGACCAATAATTTGATTAAAAAAAATAAAATCAAACCTTCCAGTTCGCATATCCTTCATTATTTCCCCAAATTTCTTGTATTTATCAGCGTCGAGGCTCTGCTTCATAACCATCAAATAAGCTAAAGCATATTTTATGTCTGGTTTCAAAATATTGTCACTTCTGCCTGCCGTAATCTCGCCGCTATTTCGCTTGGCTCTTAGGATACCAAAACAAAATTTGTAGAATCACAAAAATTTACAACTCCACAATGAAAAATAAGGCAAGAAGCACAGTAGAATTCTTTATCTAATGTAACAAGATCAGAGATTATGGAAAGAAAAGAGATAGAGAGAGAGAGAGTAAAGACTTACGGATCAGCCCATGGAGTATCCATCATCCTCGTTTTGAATCCCTAACAAATTTGGGGCTGCAACGGTTTGAAGAATTCAGAGTAAGGCAGCAATAACGAGAAAAAACCTACAAGCTAGCGCTCGTCAACGGTTCCTCTAGACCAGGAATTCACGATTGCTAAAACCCTTAGGAGAAAGAACCCGTAGCGAAAGTTAAAGATAGCGAGGGAGGAGAAGGGAAGAAAGGAAACTACATACCTCCGTGCGGCGTTGACGGTGAACGGCAGATGGAGCAAGAAAAGAAAGTCCGGGATTAGGATCGAGAATGAACGCGTGAAGAAGGGAAAAAGCCGGCAGAGACGATAGAGAGAACGGCGCCGGGACAGCGGAGACGCTGCGTTAGGGCGGCGCCTCGTCTTCTATTGGATCGGGTGTTCAAGATCTCTCCCCGACTGTCCGTGCGTACATGCAGCCGAAGGGAGGGAGAAGCGGGAGGACTGAGGAGGGAATGGGAAAAAATACTTTCCTTAAATAGGGTGAGGTATTTGGCGGGAAGAGAAAAAACAATAAAACCCTAACCTGAAAAAAAAAACTCCATTTAACTATTCATAAAAATGGGCGAATAATATCTAAAATTCACAAAAAAAAAATAAGTATTTGCTTTCATACAAATTAAAAAATTACCTTCGACAATGATGGTTCTCTTTCGCTTCCTACCTATCAAATAAATAATATAAAATAATTGCTTTTCTTTGCTCGCTAATTTTTTTTTTCTTTTTAACGGGTGTATACGAGATAATAATTACTAAGGTCGCGTTTGATTTCGTGGTGCGGGGGAAGAGCGAAAAATTATCTTAAGCGCCTCCACCCCTCATTGAGCGGGGCGCTTTATCCGCCACCCATGCTCCTTTGGGGAAAATTGTTGGAAGCGCCTGGGGGCACTTAGAACTTCTAAGTGGGGTGTTTCATTTTTGTATTAAAAAATATTTTTTTTTTTAATTTTTTTTAGAAATGATGTATATCTTGTAAGCTATCTAATGATATCAATATTAGGGTATTTTAGATTACATATAGGTATAACATACCCTAATCAATATTAGATTTTTTTATAAAGTAAATAGTATTTTGTCTTATATATGATATTAATTAGGGTATTTTATACCTATACGTAATCTAAAATACCCTAACATTGGTACCATTGGATAGTTTACAAGATATACATCATTTCTAAAAAAAAAATATTTTTTAATACAAAAATGAAAGGACCCCACTTAGAAGTTCTAAGCGCCCCCAGGCGCTTCCAACAATTTTCCCTACTTTGGAATCTGTGCATATATGAATCCCAAAGCAAATTTCAACTGAGCGCTTAAAAGATTTATTCAGGAAGGGGCACGAAAGTGAATAATATTCTGAATAGCACCACGAATGAAATTTGTAAGCGGATGAGTCGCTCCGAGCGGGGGCCTCATCTGCCGTTTATTACACATTGGGATGTGTGCGGCCCCTCCGTTTACAAATTTCGTTCCAGCACCACGGGCACTATTCAGTGCCTTCCTCCCCTCCTGGTGCGAGGCCGACTCGGTGCGCATGAGTGGGTGAGCGAGCACAAGTCAACTCCCAGCGGATAGAACTTCTAAGCCCATACAGCGCTTAAAAGACTTAAGCGCTCTCTCATAATAAGGTCGAACTTTACGAACTTTACACAGTGAAAAAAGTTCGACCTTTTCCCGCCTGTGAAAAAATTCGACCTTAGCTATGAGGAGGCACTGAAGTCACTTAAGTGCTCCCAGCTGCTGCAACAATTTTTTTCTTTCATTAGATACCTACTAATAGGGAAAATTTGGTACGAAGACTATGTATATAAATAATTTACTAATATAATATCATATATGTATTGAATTTTAATACATTTAATTAATATTTTAGTTAGTATATGAAAATTATTTTTTATAAAATTATTTATTTTAAAATATAAATTATAAAAATAAATATTATTGATTTTGATTTCGTTTTAATGGCATTAAAATAATATTATAAAAATTATAAAAAGAAATAGGTATTAAAATTATAAATATAAATTTTAATACTTATTTCTTTTTAATTGGTGTATACGGGACAATAATTACTAAGGTCTCGTTTGATTTCGTTTATAATATATTATATATATTATAATTTAATTCATTAATATTTATTGATTAATTTAATATATATTAGTTTATATAAATTAATAATTTTATAAACTTATATATATATATACCTTTTATTTTTAAAAATTTTACAAGTTGAAACATATATTATTTGTTAAAAAGTGACCCACAAGACAATGGCGATGAGGTTGTGCGATCGACTCAAGTAATAAGCGCGATACTCTAATTTAATTTTACATGGGAAGTAAGAGAATATACTATTCAGGGCTTAACAAATTTATTATAATTAAGTATTTTAAATTTAATCACATTATTGTATGCTCACTAAGTAAGTTACCGAATTAGTTTTCTTATTACGTGCTATGTGTTTTAGATCAATTGTTGATCGAAGGGTTGCGCTTGAGGATGAGAGTTAACTCTGTTTTTTTTTTTACACTCTTACCATTTCATTATCTTGTTATTAAAGTTTTTTGCATAAAATTTATAAACAATAACTTTATATTATAAATTTATAAAATCAAAACCTTGCAATACGCATTTATGCTCCGAGATATTTTATGATAATTTACAAGTTTAAAAAATGTTATATGATTTTTCTATTGGACGATTTTCGTTTTAGTTGCTTTATAATTTAGTTTCTCTATTAATGCTGATGTTAGATCAAGAGCATTATGATTTATGTGTATGCAATTTATGCTCCTAGATATTTTATCCATTAACGAGAGAGCGTACGTCAATGCTAGTGCAATTATTAATTAGGTAGGTTGAGGCGTTGAGCAGCGACTAGGCGAAAGAGAGGAGGGCAAGAGCGTCGGATCGAAGCGGAGGTAGTAAGTACCAGGTGTTGCCCTCGGCGCGACGTCGCGGAGGCCGATGGCCGCCGTCAATCGCCCACTCTTCTCCGCCGCCCTCGCCTTCGCCATCGCCCAGTTCCTCAAGCTCTTCTCTACCTGGTGTGCGCCGCTCCTTTCCTCTTAACATTTCCTCTCGCTTCCAACCTATGTGCGCTCCTTTATCTTTTCATATGAATTCGTGGTATTATACTATGCCTCTGACCTTCTTAGACATGCAGGTATAAGGAAAAGAGGTGGGATTCCCGGAGGTTGCTTGGATCTGGTGGAATGCCTTCATCACACTCAGCAACCGTGGTAGCTCTTGCCGTGGCAATTGGTCTGGAAGAAGGAACTGGCGGTTCTTCATTTGCTCTGGCTGTAATTTTAGCATCTATCGTATGTATTTCTTTTAAAAAAATGTTCCATTCCAATCAATCTTTTTTCCTATTGTACTTGTTGGTTTTTTATGATTGCTTGGATTGTCTCCTCTGTAGTTGTTGAGTGGCACTTCTCAACATTCTTGCTCAATATTTCCTTCAAAACCACACATCTCTTGGTTCTTAGTCACGTTATGTACTCTAACCTATCTACTTAAACATTCATTTGGGTATGATTTGATAAGAATATCAATTAAATCATGTGAATTCATCAATTCACTAGCTTGATGTAGTCACAAATAAAGATTTATTTTATTAGTTTTGATCTACTTGTGATTTGACATTGGTTGTAACTAAGATTCAAAGTATCAGTCTGATTGTTTGTATTGGTGCTCGGACCAGTACTTACCGGTATCATACTAGTGCTACCAATATACGGTACCAAAAGTTTTTATATATATTATATATATACTTATATAGCTGATATCGACGAACTGGTCTATGGTCGGACCGGTATATACTGCTCAATTTGGACCAGTATATACCGCTCGTAGTAACGGTACTTTAAACCTTGGTTGTAACCATGAATTCAACTCTTCTATGAAAAACTACATAAATAGCTACTGTAAAGTTAGTAAAAAAGATGCATATTGTACATAAGTATGTGGGGGAGGATGCGAGTTAATGTCAATTAGTTGATAATATAATTCAAATATTAACTATGATTACTGTGTTCAGCTATGCTAGTTCAAGATCTTGTTCTATACACCCATTTTGATCTTATTAACCTCTCCTAATCCAGCCCTATTATTCCTATTGAATGCTTGTGAGACTTTAAGTCAGTCATCTTACTCTTATGTGACGCATATTAATTCCCCTCTACTGATATTGTTGTTTCCTTCTTAATTACCTTCTCTTGACTTACTGTCCATACCAGCTAATCAAAATAAAGAATTGAAGTTTAAATTTTCTTAGTGTGGCACAGTGAGGTATTCTAGGTTTTTATCATTTCCTGTTCAGCCTCAATAAAGTCAATAAAGTCAAAGTGCCCAGGAAATCGCTGATGACATCCTGATCACTGATGACATCCTTAGGGAGATTGAAGTGCTTCATGATGTTATGGAAAAATAGCTCAGTCAACACCTCAGCGATGCAATGCTATGCTGGGATAAAATCAATCCACAACCACTAGGATCAAAGATTTGGTATAAATCTATAAAAAGAGATTTGACAAAGGCTGCATTATGCTTGCTTTTGGTTGTTGATTGACCTTGTCTTGCTCGTAAACAAGACAAGTGCAAACATAAAAATATCGGTCCACATCTTCTGCCAGTAAGAAGACCTAGACAGCAGGGCTAACATGCATTGCTAGCCTAGATGACCTATCCATGGGATATCATAGAGCCTCTACACAAACTAACTATCGGTGGGATGAGTAGTTGATCGCCCTTGGTCATAATATCATCTGAACCAAGATAAAACTGTTGAACAACTCCTCTGCTATTTCGTTTCGTTTCTTTATTGGATTTCGGTCGATTCGGACTGGTTTTTAAAACACTGGCTTGGACTTTGGAAGGATCTGTGCGCACTTTGCCATTCCCTATAATGTGTCCCAAGAATTAAATCTCATTCACCATAAAAGAGCACTTCTCCAACTTACTGATGTTCTCTAGCTTCAATAAAAGCAACAAGAGATTATGCCAATCTTATCTATACCGGTGAATATATGATAATATTGTCCAAATAAACCACGACAAAATTATCCAAATAGGGGCCAATACTCTCTTCATATATGACTAAAAGTTATTGTTATATTAGTAAGGTCAAACGACATCACTGAGAAATGTTGAATAACAGCAACCTTTTGATATATGAGAATGCTCTAATTTGAGAAATTACAAATATACATATGCAGGCATGAACCAAGTTACTTAAATAGTTGAACTTTGCCTTCTTCTAGAAAGTCATTTTCATCTTATATTGATTGACAGACAATCCCTTTAGTTCCATTATTTTTGTTAAGGTACTTGTCCTCGTTATCTCATTGTCATTCTTATAACGACTGTTTTTCTTTGTAGTAGTTCATGCACTCACTGGTAACTCAGTTACACACATTATACAGGTTATGTATGATGCATCTGGAATTAGACTGCATGCAGGCCGGCAAGCAGAGGTAAATCATGAAAAGGGCATGTCAATCTTATTTGTTTGTGAATGATTCTTTTGAGAAATACCGATGTGGCAGAGAAAGTTCAATCTCTATTTTCCCCCTTCTTTTGATCAATCTTAGGCTATGATATAAAACCTTGTCTAGCTTAAATTTAAGTAATTGGCAAGTGAAATTTTCTAGCGAGTAATTGCATATACCAGTGCTAAGATTGCCTAAATACTTTTCCTTTTTGTGTTTGATGATCTTGCTCATGGAATTTTTAACTTTTGTCTGAAACTCTTGTCTTCTACAGCGATTTAAATACTTCTCCATACTGGCTTATAACGGCAGTACTAGTTTGGTATATTAGTATAGATAATTATATAAAAATATATAATGTATATAAAAAATGATATTTCATTATACGTTTTGGCTTGCGTAGTGCAAACCAGACCTTATTGGTTCGAGTCAATACTAGTGCACTAGTAGCAATAGACTAGTATTCATATTTCTCATCATTATTATTGTTGCAGTTGCTAAATCAAATAGTGTGCGAGTTGCCTCCAGAGCATCCTGTATCTAGTCAGCGACCTTTGCATGAACTTCTTGGACACACTCCACTACAGGTACATCACTGGTGCTTCAAATTTTCTTCTACATTGTTGATTGCTACTTCCACAAGTATATTGATCCAACTACGTACCAGTTGAAATAATTTACCTATTGTTGACCAATTTCAAGCTCTCCCTGGCTCATTTTGTTGATTTTCTTTAATTTAGGTTTTCTGCCTTTGTAATCATTTCGAATATTTCAATTTAAGGCTTAATATTGAGTGTTTAGCTATTGTCCCTGCAGGTGTGCGTAGGTGCTGTCCTTGGTTGTGTAGTGTCATACCTTATGAGAAAATCTGAATAGCTTGGAAATTGTATGCATGAATTGTTCATTGGAAATTTGTCCTTAATGTATGGTTTCTTTTATTGAATGAGAGAGTTATTATTATTATTATTATTATTATTATTATTATTATTATTACTACTACTACTATTACTATTACTACTACTATTGTTATAAGATAGATGAGTAGTGTGCGCCTTGTATCAATTATGCAGGGCTTCATTGAGATAAATAATATATCCATCATTTTAAAGGAAAATGAAGATGCATGTACTTCAAGTTGTGTATGTTGGTGTTGGTGCAGTATGTTTTCACCTATTCTTTATAACTGAATTTGTAGAGAAACATGTGCAGCTTTTGCAGACCACCCAATAGAAAATCACAAGTTGGGGTGTTTGATTCAATGCTCCTTGGGTTCCATCTAGAGGTGACCAATGGGCAAGGTTGGCTCATGGCCTGCATGGCACGACACAGGTCGGGCACGATCGCAGGTGGCTTATGATACCGTTTTGACCCAGGTTGGATTATGCCGGGCATGACATGCGATTAACATTTTTTTTATATTTTATGTTTTTTTTCAAGGTTTTTATATTATTATTATTATATAAAATTATAGTGAATTAATATTTTAGAATTTTTCTTAATTTTATATTATTATTATTAATGTTTTTGTATTATTATTGTTATTATTATCTAAATAAAATTTTATTGAATTAATATTTTTATAATTTTCCTATTTATCTATTTTTTTTCTTAATTTTTTTAAGTTTTTATATTTATAGTATTATTTTTAATGTGTTGATAAAATCCAATTGTGCTTTTTGGTTTGCTAAGCACAATTTAATATTAAGATAATGATAGCGTGTGAGATTGAATCTTACTAGCATCAATTTTGTAGTTGTGCCTCAAACAGCCCGCGTGCCTTGGCTAGGTCGAGCGCTTGTTAAGTCTTAGCCTGATCCAGTGCTTGGGTTGACTTGGCATGGCCTCTTGGTCGGTAATAATTTTTGTATAATTCGGTTTTCGATTCGGTAATTTATCGATTTATGGATATACATATATATTTACAATTTTTTTTCTAAGCTTGGCCCACTACTTTCGCCCAACCTAGCCCAAACTCATGTTCTTAATTCTCTTTTCAACACTTCTCAGCTTAACCCAATTCATATTTCTACCCTAATTTTTATTTTATATTAATTATTACATGGAGTTAAATAATAAGATAATGTTACGTTGATTCTTTCCATTTAGATTTAATTTTTTTTATAATTATTTATTGCATGAGTAAATGGAATAGTTAAATCATTTTAAATTAATTTAAAATTATTGATAAATTAATGAGTTTGGGCTGAACTCATGTTTGATTAACAAAAGCTAAACCACTACTCAAATATTCAAAAAAAAAAATCAATCAGTATTGGTCGAATTAGCAAAAGCCACAAGTAGTCCCAAATGAAGCCTACATGTGGCTATCACTTGGGCCCTTCAACCCAAGCTTGGGTATCTTTAACTCGGTCCTCTATATAAAGAATCACCTTAACATATCATTGACAAAGAGGAGACCTTTATGTGTGATGAAGCTATTTACTTGTCATAAATCTTTATGGCTTTTGCCATTATATTTTGTTACTAACAAACGTCAAACCATCATGCTAGTTGTATGAGGACTTCAACCTATGCTGTAGCTCAATGGTCTAGTATGATTTTGGTGTGCCAATGTAAACATTATATGAGCTCGGTGATTGATGTGCTCGATAGTGTGTGCTATTATTGCCCTTGAGTGAAATTTTTGATCTATTTTATAGGATAATCCAACTTGAGCACTAAAAAAACACACAATCAATGCATGAGCGTGCACATGTTTAGATAAGCAACAACTTATGAGAAGAAGAAAATTAGGATATCTAAACTATTTGAAAATAATCTCTATAATTAAGGAAAATGGTAGTTTTTTCTAAACACGATGCACCTTTTAACTAATTTGTATTTGATAGGATCAAAAATATAAATATAAAAATGATAAGAGTGATCATGCGTATGTAATCTGTGTTTGGTAATTTGGTAGGATCGAAATATAAAAAATACAAAAATATCTATATAACCCGTAGTCTCGTAGCTAAAACTTAATCTGAGCAGTTGAAGCCCCGTTTGGCCTAGCTTTTGGAGCAGCTTATGGTGTTATGGCCAGCAGAAATTAAGAAACTGAGGTGTTTTGCCTTGCAGCTTCTCTGTTCCAAACCACAAATAGCTGCTTCTCTAGCCCCCACCTGCTTATGCTTAATTGTAATAATAATTTTTTAATAGTATAACTTATAATATTTCTAATAAATATTTTAATTATAGTTAACAATAAATTTAATTATATAATTTTTATTTTAGTAATTTTTTAATAAAAAATTTATTTATTATAAATAGAAGAACCTAGCCATAAGTTATGCATCCAAACACCCTCAAACTTCTTCAGCCAGCACTTCTTCAATCAGCACTTCTTCAACCAGCAAAAGTTACAAGCAGAAGCTAGGCCAAACGGAGCTTGAGTAAGAATATCATTCATATATGTACGACTGGCTGACTACTAAAAATTTTATACTCATATAATATATATATATATATATATATATATATATATATATATATATATATATATATATATATATTATTTAAAATGAATACTATATTAAAACTTATATTATATATACCGTGCTTTAAATGAAGTTATTAAATTTTGTTTCAGGGTATTTATTTCTTATTTTTTAATTAATTATACAATATTATATTATTTCTATTTTTTTGCAGACCATCAGACATTCTGACTCGCCGTACGTTGAAGTCAATCTGTCACTCCGCCTTGTTTTTCAATCGGCAGTCGTCTCCCTCGCAACGCCGGAGAAATTTTAAATTTTTAGGGAGGTTAAATTTTAACTCTTTATTTAGAAGAAAAATATATAAGATAATAGAAGTTTCTACCTATTAGCTGTAGATATATAAATGTTAGTCATGTAAATATTAGTTTGGTTATAATTTGCTATAGTGGGCTTTTACCCTTTTGTATTAAACCTGTGCCCGTTTGGGGGTTAGTTTAAAAGACAAGAAAACTGCTGAGAGAGGCAGAATTTTAGGGTTCACAATTTTGTCATGATATCAGAGCTTGGTTATGATTAATTTTGTCGAGCAATTCTTTACTTTTGTTCTATGGTGTTAGAAATCTCGTCAGCAGCGAACGATTCCATTTCGTGGAATTTCGGAGGTGGCTTCCCAATTTTCAATGTAATTAGTATTATTAGAATTTTGGCATCTTCTCCAACACAGCTTTTGACAATGCCAGCCTCTAGCTTCTTCTAAATTTCAGCGTGCGTCTTCTTCAATTGGAGAAAGTGAATTGATGCCAGATTCCACTACTTCTGTGACTATTTCTGAGGCGACTTCTATTGCTGCAGGTCAAAATCAAGTAGTTATGACTCCTGAGATGATCCAACAAATGATTCTTTTTTGCTTTCTCTATTCTTAGTCTTTAAGGACGGGGTAAGCAAGCTTCATCTACTTGGTTTGTTGATTCTAATGCTTCTAATCATATGATTAACTTATTTGACTTTTTACAAAATTTGTAACCTTATACTAGTCGACAACATATTCAAATAACTAATGGCAGTA
The DNA here is from genome assembly GCA_027563935.2 of Costus lasius. NCBI lineage: Eukaryota > Viridiplantae > Streptophyta > Magnoliopsida > Zingiberales > Costaceae > Costus > Costus lasius. The sequence goes on along the minus strand of CM050451.1, from coordinate 25,173,147 downwards.
GCCTTCCAATTACTGCTGTTGGTGATATTGGTCACACTTTTAGTCATGTTTTGTTGCTCCAAACTTATCAACTAATTTGATATCTGTTAGTCAGCTTGTGGAGAATCACTGTGATGTTCATTTTTCTCATGCTGGCTATGTTGTACAGGATTAGAATTCGGGCAAGGTGATCGCAAAGAGGCCTAGAGTGGGCAAATTGTTTTCGTTGTAATTTTTTATTCCCAGATCTTTAGCCTTATCTTCTGTTGTTGTTGATAATCAAGTTGAACTTTAGCATAAACGTTTAGCCCATCCGAATCATATAGTTTTGTCTAACTTGATACAACGTGGTTTTGTTGGCAACAATTTTAATTTTGTTTTGACATTTAATTGTGCTACATGTAAGCTTGGAAAGAGTAAAACTTTATCTTTTCCTAATTCTGGTAGTCGTGCAAAAGTGTCTCTTCATGTTATACATAATGATGTTTGGGCATTACTCCTGTTGTCTCTCATAGTTATTACTGTTATTTTGTTACATTTATTGATAATTATAGTCAGTTCACTTGAATATATTTTTTGTACACTAAATCTGACGTCTTCTGGTATTTTAGAGCTTTGTCGCTCTTATTGAAACTCAATTTTCTACGTGCATTAAGATTTTAGACACTTATAATGGTGGCGAATATATGTCGCGTGAAATTTAGGCTTATTTGCAAGAAAAAGACATTATTTCTCAGAGGTCATGTCCTTATACTCCTGAGCAAAATGGGCTAGCTAAATGCAAGAGTCGTCATTTGTTGGACATGATTCATACTCTACTTTTACAGTCCTCTATGCCATCCAAATTTTGGGTTGAAGCATTGACTACTGCAAAAAGGGTCTGTGCAGGGACCCTGCGTTTCAATCAAAGGAAGGGGTCGGTTATCACCTACGCACGAATCTTAAAGGCCACTAATGATGCGCAAATCTTGAAGTGAGCATAACCAGGGTTAAGGCGAATAGGGTTAATATTTTGCGTGCCTCTTCGTCTTCCCGCCGGTACGCAACATCCTAAAACCCTTCTTCCCCTTTCCTTATCTCCACTCCCTAGCGGCACAGACGAGAGCATCATCGTCGGCGACTGGCCCTCCTCCTCTCAAGTTATCTTCCTCCCACCGCCTGGTCTATCTTCGCGGACACAGCCTACTTGTCCTGGTAACGGGCTCCCCACAATCTTCTTCAATTTTGTTATATCTTTTCTTTTGTGCATTTCCTCTGCATGTGGAAGTTAGTGGTTATTCCTAATTTTATGTTGTAGATGAGAAGTGAAAATTTGATTGCGTAGAATATGAAAGTTTAATAAATTTATTTGTGTTAGCTTTGTTGTTCCTGATTATGTTAGTTATTTGCCCTAATCTGAATTTTTAGAAATTATAATACTGTTGTGGCTAATTCTAAAAATTATAATATTGTTGTTGCTAATTCTAGAAATTATAATACTATTGTGGCTAAGAAGACTCCTAGACAATATAGAGAAAGGTATGGAGAAGAGTGAGGAGCTAAAGACATGTAATGCTCTACTTGGAGAGCTTGGATGGGAGTCGTCAGAAGAGTCAGGAAAAGAAGAAGATATGGTATCTCAACCTAAATATGCCCTGAATGAAGTAAAATTGGTAAGAATATCTATGAACGAGCATGTGATATATTCAATGTTTCAATTTAGGTGAAATCTATATAATGAATATGTGAAATGTTAACAGGAAGATGATGACACTGCAACATATGTATCAGTGAAAGTTGAGAACACTGTGGATGATTCTAGAAGAAATGAGAATACTGAAACGTCATGTATTGTCCCAACAGTCGGTATGACTTTTTATGGTGAAACTGAAGCATATAATTTTTATAATGAATATGCGAAAAGATTGAGTTTTAGTATTAAGAAATATCATGTGGAACGTAGGAAAGATGGGAGTTTAAGATTTCGTAAATTTGTTTGTAGTAAACAAGGGTTGAGGCAAATGCGTGAAACCCAAAGAATCAAGAAACCTCAACCTGAGACAAGAACCAATTGTATGGCTCGGGTTGAATTCAAAATTGATTTGAATAAGATTTGGACCTTATCAAAAGTAGAGATTAATCATAACCATCCGATGACATCACCAAATAAGGTCCACATCCTTAGATCACACAGAAAGATTCTACCTTATCAGCGTGCTCTTATAGATCAAATGACAGAGTCTGGTATAAAAGTCATCATGTTTTTAATTATTTTCATTCTGTTGCAAACAATAATGAAGTTGGGTTTATAAGAGACGATAGCACAAACTATATTAAAAAACGTAGAAAGAAAACATTGGATGGTAAAGAAATGCGTGGTATATTGAAGTATTTGAAGGAACAACAACTAGCTGATCCTTCATTTTTTTACGCTATTGAAGCTCACGAAACAGGAGAGATTGCAAACTTTTTTTGGGCAGATGGTAAATCTATTATAGATTATGCATATTTTGGTGATGTAATATGTTTTGATACCACATTTCAGACAAATGAGTATGATATGCCATTTGCTCCTATTGTTGGCTTGAACCACCATAAGCAAACAATTATTCTTGGTGCTGCTTTATTATATGACGAGTCTGCTGATTCTTTTATTTGGTTATTTGAGACCTTCTTACAAGCAATGTCTGGGCAGCCTCCTCTCACCATATTCTCAGATCAATCTGCTGCTATTACAAAAGCTATGCAAATTGTGATGCCAACTACAGCTCATCGACTTTGACTACGGCGCATATTTCAAAATGTAGCTACGCACCTATCTCATGTGATTCAGATATTTCCTCGATTTGTCCAAGATTTCAAACACTGTATTTATGAGAATTTCACCATTGAAATATTTGAAAAACTATGGGAGGATCTATTACATAAATATAATCTATGTGATAATTCATGGATCATTAATTTTTACCATCTTCGTGACATATGGGCCGCATGCTATCGGGCGGAGACATTCTCTGCTGATATGACCACCACACAACGTAGTGAGAGCATGAATGCTCACTTTAAGAGATTTTTTTGGAAAAAACTATCTTTGTTTGAATTCTTAGATCAATATGATAAGGCTCTTAATTTTTTTTCGTGAGAAAGAAACCAAATCTGACTTTAAGAGCAGGAATAGTACACCTATTGGGGTTTTTGAGAATATTTTAAAGGAAGCTGCTGCAGTCTACACCAAAGTAATCTATGAGGAGGTGGCTGATAGGGGCCTAAATGGCTGCTACCGCAAGTGCACGGTCTATCGCGTAATATAATAAGATCGAACCCACAGGGACTAGGGTCAAGTACTAACTGATCGGTCAACTCGTAGCTAGGTTAACAATTAAGGGAGAAATGACTAAAATCCTAGTGCAAGTAATTAAACTAAAGCGAATTAAGAATAAGCAGCGCAGAGAGCAAAGCAAATAGGATTTTAAACCTATGAGAGAGATTCGGGGTATTGGGTTTCACCACAGAAGCATGAAGAAGTATTAAAGCTTGATATTCCAGTTAAATTTTATCTAAGTTCTCAAGGTAATCCTTCCTAGGGTACAGACGCGCTCCCTCTCAGGACATGATCCGGTATCTGACTTAACCCAAGTCTCCTACTCTCATGGCTTACCGGGTTAAGTCGAATCCAATGGGATCTGTGAAGGATTAGGGTTCCTCGGGTGATTTCGACTGCTCTCGCTAAACGAAATCACCAGTCCAGTCTAAGGGGTTCCGACGACTGTGGTTCACCTCTTATTCCTTCCCACAGCATCTAAGACATGTATACATATGGCCAGTACATAAATATGAAATAAAACATCCTAGACATGAATAAGAACAAAGATAAGTAAAGAAATATATAGATCAAACCATAGTATTCAACATTCATACAGTGGTCTATGCCCAAACCCCAAAAGGTGAGTTTACGCTACAAGATTCATCGTTAAATACATGAAATCTCTCACAATGATTAAATCAAACCAAAGGGAAGGGTGGATCGTTGATGGAAGAAGGTCTAGCACGAAGATCCATGCCGGAACGACGAAGAAAATGAGTCGGAACAGTGTTGTCGCCCAAAAATCGCCCGAAAACCCTAGGCTGTCACCCCTTCACCTCGTTCTCCTTAACCGCTTGATCAAATTTGATGATTTCGTTCCCAAAACATGCGTATCCTAGTTGGGAAGGTCTCCTGAAATTTCGTTCAATTCCGAGCTAGGAATAGAAAGTTATGGCTGAAATACCAAGCGCCTGTCATGCAGGATGTGGGACGATGCACGGCCGTGTATCGGTGCGCGGGCACGCCCGTGTACGGCTCGGTTAGGACGATTCTGATGACTTACGATGCACGGTCGTGCATGGATGCACAACCATGAACGTGCACTCTGTAGAAGGCTCCGATTGGGCTGAAATTTGGTGTGTAGCTTCGTTTCATCATGAGAAATCGTCTCATACCTTCATATTCTCCAAATTTCATCAATTTTGAGGTAAAATACCTACATTTCAATAAAACAGAGGAAAAGTGAAGACTCTGAAGAATATGAAGCGTTTAAGTGCATAAATGAGACAAAGCATGCATTTTACTCCAAAATAATAATAAAATTAAGTCACGAAATATCATATTTTTGCATGTCATCAAAATACATCGGACTTAAAGTTTTGCTTGTCCTCAAGCAATTGAATTGTCTAGAATACGATGATCACATGGAATAGGGAATGTCAAATAGCTCAACTAGGTCTAATAAGGTTATTGGTTAAACACAATAGGTCTTCAGGTTATAATGCAGTATGGAAAGCAAATTAAACCAATTATCATGGATACAATCTATAGAACATGCAAAGTTACATTACCAAAAACCTTTACAGTGCATCTCACAGCAATGATATGATTGATCAAGCTTTCAAAAAGCATAACACTGTGTACTAAGTCATGAGAGAATAGCATCAGTACCACATAGTCCCTATGTGGTGCCTTTTTTTTCAGGGATATGACAGTGCCAAGTGCCAAGCTTTGCTTCGGTACCACTTCGGTACCACTGTCATTGATGAAAACCATGGGGTCAATGCCAAGCATGATTGATAAGGAACTTAGGTACCACTAACTCTTTTTTTTTCATTGTGATGCAAAGAATAGTGTCAAGGGGATGTACAATGTGCAGTGTACAAGAACACTTTGATACCACCATTATTATTTCTAACCCCCATGACAAAGTGCACAAATAAAGTAGAGATAGAAACCAAATACAATCACTTTCTACACATGAGATGCATATCAAGGCTAAGGTAAAGTAACAAACATACTCTTCAAGATTCTACCAATAATGAATCGGGTTAATTACATCAATCAACTACAGTAAACCAAAGAATCATATGTGCAAACCATAACCATTATAGACCATTGGCAGATAAAAGTCAAGATTCTCATCCCAAGCAATCAAGTAGTCATAGAACAATGCAATACTAGAAGACAAAGCAAATAACATAAAGAAAAGTAGGGGTTGGGCAAGACATTAAAGATGTTGGTATAACTAACTAACAAAGCATGCAAGAAATAGAAGCGACAAACTTAAAACTACCAAGAAGTGACTAAAGAAAACAAACAACTAGAATAAAGAAAACTACTGAAAAATCAGAAAGCTGATCAAGTGACGGGTGAAACCAAAGAGGCTCATCCCCAACGCCGACGCAGCCTCGCCTGAAGGTCATGCACAGACTCTAAAATAGAGGATTGTACTCGTCCTTGGCACTCAACCTCTGTTACGAGATGTTGAATCTGGTCATTGCCCGCATCGACAAACAGGTGAGTCTCTTGCTGGGCGTCCCGGACAAACCGGATCATAGTCTCAATGCGGTCGATCTGGGTAGAAGGGCGCTGCTGAGAAGGTTGTGGTGGTTCAGTTGCAAGAGGCACATCCTCATCCTCAACTACTTCCACTCTCCAGTTCCGCTGCTCTCGAATAGTAGTACGTGCAGGATTTGGCAGCGGTAACTTCACATCGCTCCCGGGGAAGATCAAGCTGTAAAGTTCACCTTCCTTCACTATCATCCGCATCGAGATGCAAGAATCAAGGTCAAGTCAGCAGTTGCCCCGGGCTTACTCCATCTGGTAGGGATGAATCCCTACTACATAAGCAAGCGGGGTAAGAAGTCCCCCGAGAGCTATTGCACCCTTCGGTGCCCTTGATACCTTCTGGAGTTGTCGGGCAAAGTGAAAAGCAATGTTGAGGCGGACCCCATGCAGCATAGCCCAAAGAATCTGAAGCTCAGATGCTCAGACAAGACCATCAGACTCCCCTCGACCGAAAATAGTATGTGCTAGGACACGGTGCACATATTTCACCACAGGGTTCCTCAGGTAGGTGGCTCTAGCTGTCCTGATGTCAAAGGGTCAGAAGCCAGTCAGGTCGGCCCAGAAGTTGCTTGCTTTAAACTCAGTTGGTGTGAGCCTTGTCCCATCCATAGGAAAACCATAGATTGAGTTCAGCTTAGTCAATGTAAGCACATATTCGGTGTTGTTGAGCCGGAAGGATAAACTTCCATCATCGTCATCAGTGTGAATGCTAGCATGAAACTCCATGGATGATAAGAACTCCAGTACAATGGGAATGTAGGTGGGGTAGCAGATGGTGAAGAATTGCTCCCAGCCCATACGTTGAAAGAGCATTGTACATCTTCGTGGAAGCCTAAGGTGTTCAGCGTCGCATGATCGAGAAATCATGTCGTCACCACCGGTCAGCGTGAGAGTGCGGTGAGCCTGGCAAGCTGTTCAGGATCTCGGCAGATGATCCCATATGGTGTAGGCGGCAAGGCTGGTGGTGGAAGAGGTTCAGCGGCGGCTTGAGAGGTGGACGTGCGGTGCTTGGAGGTAACTTGCTTCCGACGAGACATCTTGGAGGTGTAGGAAGATGACAGGAAGATGCCCGGTGCTAAGAAGTTTCAGGTGCGCCGGCGACGAAGGAGGAAGGTCGATGGCGGTGGATTCGCGGGCGGCAGCCGGAACTAGGGTAACGGCGAACGGTGGCAGGAGGCACAGATCGAGCCTAGAAACTTGGGGGAAATGCTCGCCGGCGGTCGGAGAAGACGGTGGAAGGTCGCCGGAGGCCGATCGGGTACCGGAGGCGGCGGATCTGGACGGCGGCGGCGGCAGCTAGGGTTTCGTACACGGGTGTGTACGAGGCTGTGCAAGCGGCGATGTTTATAAGAAAATCGTGCACGGCTGTGCACGCATACATACCCCGACCCGTGCAACTCTTGGCCTGATCACAGCAACAAAGTTCACTTATGATGCGCGGGTGCGACCGTGCATGGCTCGATGAAGTGCGGGTGTGAAACCTGTTACGCGTCACGCCCGTGCGCACCTTCATGCCCACGCCCATGCAGTGCTCGGCCTCGCGTTGGGAGGAGTTTACTGAGCCGTGCACAGGTGCGACCGTGCATGGCTCGATGATGCCTGAAAAATTCAAAAAATTTTCCATCAGCATGGTACAGCTTAAAAAGCATAAATATGAAATAAAAACTGGAAAACAATAAAGTCTAAATGATGAAAATAAATGAGAAACTAAAAATAGCAAACAAGAGGTTGGGTTGCCTCCCAACAAGCGCTTCTTTAGGGTCATTAGCTTGACCATCATGATGCTCATGGTGGATCTAGTGGTGGAGAAGCTAAGTATGTGACATGGAGCCTCTGCTTCCGTTGTTTTCCCTGAATCGCACTTATTAAAATAAGCATGAGATATAACAATTCTTTTTTAAGTGTCTTGACAGAACATGGATTAACAGAATGGTGAAACACATAGGCCGTCCCAAGGTCAACTAAAATTTTATCTCTAAATGGCTCCAACTCCTTCTTCTTTAAATCGGCTCCTGTGGCATCATCAGTGTGCGTCATCATAGCCACTATCTTGTCTCCTCCTAGACCAATCGGTTCGTCGGGTCTGTCTCCAAAGTGTTCAGGGAAAGCTTCGGGGAGGATCTCCATCTTGCTCCTTGACTGTGTAGTACTTTTGCTCACCACTGCTCTGCTCTCCCGAGAACCTGGAAAATAGAATTTGTCATTAATAGCAGGAAGACCATATGACATATTGTTCTCATCAATGCGAAAAGTCATTATCCTATGTGGAACATCGATTATAGCTCTAATCGTGGTGAGGAAAGGTCTACCCAATATAAGAGGGAAAGTTGGGTTCTCGGCTATGTCCAGAATCACAAAGTCTACCAAGATAATTATTCCTTTAAATCGCAATGGTACATTCTTTGCAATCTCGAGTGGGTGAAGTCTAGAGTCGTTTCCAAACTGCAGAACTTGAGATGTGGAAATGAGAGTCCCCAAGTTTAGCTTCTCAAAAGTGATGACCGACATGATGCTGACTCCAGAGCCTAAATCCAAAAGTGCTCTATCGAATAGAGTATCGCCGATCCTGCATGGTATATTGAAACTACCAGGGTCTTCGACTTTGAGAGGTAGCTACTTGCATGTAAAATCCTTAGAGTTCTCAGCAGCCACTATTACCGTTTCAGTGTGGAGTGTGTCGAGAGTCTCATGACGAGGCTCCTCTTCCTGGTTTGTAGATGCTTTCTCTTCATCTCCCACGTGTTCAGCTTCAGATTCCTCCAATTGCTCAATGCCACATGTCATGACGGCATTGCACTGATCTCTCGGATTTGCTTCAGGTTGAGCTGGAAGCATTCCTGGGTGTCTTGACAAGGCACTGGTTCGTTGGTCCAGTTCTGTGATCCGGCTTTCCATCATTTTCAAGTGAGTGGAGACAGAGTCTACCTTCATGTTCAATTGGCGAATCTGCTCACTCACAGAGTCATTGTGCTTCATTTGAGTTGCCATGAAGTTTTCCAACATTGACTCTAACCTAGACTTCTGAGGAGGATCTTGTTGTCTTTGATTGGCAGATGGATGTTGTATCCCAGGAGGAGGCTTGAAATTAGAAGAGAAGTTCTAATTAGAAAAATTAGCAGGAGCAATTTGCCCTCGATTCAACCTGTAGGAGAAATTCGGGTGATTTCTCCATCCCGGATTATATGTGTTCGAGTAAGGGTCGTTCTGGTTCCTGAAATTCCCAATAGCATTGACTTGTTCAGAGAGAGCACTCAAGATGTGGCAATCATCAGAGGAATGTCCTGTCACTCCACAAACATCACAATTCATAGAGTTAGAAGTAGAAACATTTATAGAGTTAAGTTTACTAGAAAATGAATCTACTTTTGCTACTAGGGAATTAATCATATTCATGTCAAACTTCCCTGAACTTCAAACTGGTTGGCTCCTCTCTCCTGACCACTAATAATGGTTGAGGGCCATGTCCTCAATCAACTCCATCGCATCCTCATAATTTTTGTTCATTAGTGCTCCACCAGCAGCAGCATCTACAGAAAGTCTGGTCTGGTATAGCAATCCACTGTAGAAGTTGTGGATGATCACCCATTTCTGTAGACCATGGTGCGGGCACATCCTCAATAGTTCTTTGAACCTATCCCATGCTTCATACAGGGACTCTCCTTCTCGTTGGGCAAAATTGGTTATCTGATTCCTGAGCTGGGCGGTTTTGCTTGGTGGAAAATACTTTGACAGAAAAGCTTGCAATAGCTGTTCCCACATTGTGATTGATGCTTGCGGTAAAGACTGCAACCACGCTCTAGCTCGATCCCTGAGAGAAAAATGGAAGAGTCTTAGTTTGATAGCATCAAGATGAGCACCATTAATCTTTAAAGTGTCGCAGCATTCTAAAAAGATAGATAAATGAAGGTTAGGATCGTCAGTGGCTGCTCCACTGAATTGATTCTGTTGCACCATCTGTACAAGTGATGGCTTGATCTCAAAGTTGTTAGCTTTAGCAGGCCGCGATATGCTTGAGTGCACACCAGAGATGGTGGGTGCTGCAAAGTCTTTCAGAGAGCGGTTGGCATTGGCTTCCATTGTTTGGCTCTCAGAAAATTATCCTTCAAGCTTCAGCGTTTTTAAGTTTATTCTGACCAAATGGAAAGTATGCTCTATCTCCGGGTCTCTAGGTACAAGTTCCCCTGTTCGCGCAATATTCCTAGGCATAAACAAGTACCTAGACAAAAGAGATTAGTAGCACCGTATCAAACAAAAATTACAACTAAAAACAAAGAGTAAAGAAATAATAGGTAAACAAACCGAATAAAAAGAAAATAAAATCTAACTAAACCTAGTCTACAAATTTTCTGATCGTGTTAATATTGGCAACCTAGTCCCCGGTAACGAAGCCAAAAACGTGATAGGGCCTAAACGGTTGCTACCGCAAGTGCACGGTCTATCGCGTAATATAATAAGATCGAACCCACAGGGACTAGGGTCAAGTACTAACTGATCGATCAACTTGTAGCTAGGTTAACAATTAAGGGAGAAATAGCTAAAATCCTAGTGCAAGTAATTAAACTAAAGCGAATTAAGAATAAGCAGCGCAAAGAGCAAAGCAAACGAGATTTTAAACCTATGAGAGAGATTCGGGGTATTGGGTTTCACCACACTGAAGCATGAAGAAGTATTAAAGCTTGATATTTCAGTTAAATTTTATCTAAGTTCTCAAGGTAATCCTTCCTAGGGTACAGACGCGCTCCCTCTAAGGACACGGTCCAGTATCTGACTTAACCCAAGTCTCCTACTCTCCAGGCTTACCGGGTTAAGTCGGATCCAATGGGATCTGTGAAGGATTAGGGTTCCTCGGGTGATTTCTAGTGTTCTCGCTAAACGAAATCACCAGTCCAGTCTAAGGGGTTCCGACGACTGTGGTTCACCTCTCAGTCCTTTCCACAGCATCTAAGACATGCATACATATGGACAGTACATAAACATGAAATAAAACATCCTAGACATGAATAAGAACAAAGATAAGTAAAGAAATATATAGATCGAACCATAGTATTCAACATTCATATAGTGGGCTACGCCCAAACCCCGAAAGGTGAGTTTACGCTACAAGATTCATCGTTAAATACATGAAATCTCTCATAATGATTAAATCAAACCAAAGGGAAGGTAGATCGTTGATGGAAGAAGGTCCAGCGCAAAGATCCATGCCGGAACGACGAAGAAAATAAGCTAGAACAGTGTTGTCGCCCAAAAATCGCCCAAAAACCCTAGGTTGTTGCCCCTTCACCTCCTTCTCCTTAACCGCTTGATCAAATCCGATGATTTTGATCCCAAAACGTGCATATCCCAGTTGGGAAGGTCTCCCTGAAATTTCGTTCAATTCCGAGCCAGGAATAGAAAGTTATGGCCGAAATACCGAGCGCCTGTCATGCAGGACGCGGGACGATGCACGGCCGTGTATCGGTGCACGGGCACGCCTGTGTATGGCTCAGTTAGGACGATTCTGATGACTTACGATGCACGACCGTGCATGGATGCACACCCATGACTATGCACTCTGTAGAAGGCTCTGATTGGGCTGAAATTTGGTTTGTAGCTTCGGTTCATCATGAGAAATCGTCTCATACCTTCAGATTCTCCAAATTCCATCAATTTTGAGGTAAAATACCTACATTTCAATAAAATAGAGGAAAACGAAGACTCTGAAGAATATGAAGCATTTAAGTGCATAAATGAGACAAAGCATGCATTTTACTCTAAAATAATAATAAAATTAAGTCACGAAATATCATATTTTTGCATGTCATCAGTGGCTGACCAATTCATGAATCATGTAGATTGGTGTGTAGATTCAATGAGTTTTGATTGTGATTCTAATGTAAAGACATATACATTAATATCTGCTAGCATGCCTCGATCTGAAACCGTCACTTACAACTTTGCTTCCATTATAGTGAATTGCACGTACAAATTATTTGAGCGAACTGGAATTTTGTGTAGGCATGCGTTCAAGGTATTGACTATTAACAATGTGTGTTCACTGCCCCAACATTATATATTGAAAAGGTGGACAAAATATGCAAGTGATGGCAATGGTTCGAATATTTGTCCACCTGCTACTGATGGGAATGGAAAAGAGATCTTAACTTCCATGTATAAGCGCATATGCTAGAAACAATACTATCTTGCAACACTAAGTCAACATTCCAAGCAAGCCCTTGAGAAGATTGAAATAGCCGTTGATAAATTGAGGGTAGATGTGTAGAGCATACTGCATGTTGATCAGCAAGGTGAGGACTTGGATACTGACAGCAATGATGTTGGAGAAAGGCCAGACAGAAATATCACCATAAAGATCCCTGCTGTCAAGAAAGGTCCAAGGGAGAAAAGGAAGAAAAGTGTCCTAGAAAAACGATCAAAAAAGAATGGTCCATCAAAGGCAAACACAAGCAGTGGGAGATTTACACAGCCTCCGGTTCTCATGCTGGCTACACATCAATATGTTGCTTCACAATATGTACTTATGGTTTTAATAATCTTAATTAACTTTTATACAATTTTAACAATACTAATGTTGTACTTGTAATTTGTATTCAGGCTGGTGTTCCCATTCCTCCTAGACATCCATTTGCTGCTACACATGTATACACTTGTTCCTTATATTACATTTTTGTAGATTTTTTCCAATACTAATGTTCAACTTGTAATTTGTTAACAGGCTACTGTGCCCATGCCTCCTACACATCCATTTGCTGCTACTGGATATGTGCTTACATTGTTAATAATATGAAATTTTATAGATGTTTAACAATACTAATGTAGCATTTGTAATTTTTGTTCAAGGTCATGTTCCTATGCCATCTACACATCCACATCCATTTGCATCTATCGGATATGTAGGCTATTGTACATAATGTCAAATTTGGCTTGTGGTTTTGACCAATACTAATGTTCTACTACTGTAACACAGACACCTGCACCAAATCAACAGATTTCTCAAAAAATCCAATTCCCGTATATTGCCATGATGATGGGAACAACTTCTTATTACGTAAGTATGTTTACCTGATATATATACAGTACTGAGATGCTTTTAAGTTGGTACTTAACCCATTTTCCATCCTGAAGTATTTTGATGCAGGGTCTCGCAATGCTCCGTCGCAATTTGATACCAATTTGCCAACCCAACAGAATTTATAGTAGCTAATTATTCTTTTATTAGACAATGTGGTCCATTATTGTAATTTGATTTGATGCAAATTTGTAATTGACGTTTACACCATTTTGTAATTTATCAAAATGTTGGTTGAGTTTACGATTTTATACAATTTGCAATGATCTTTGGTTGAGTGTGTATGTTAAGAGGCAATGGCCAAACATCTCCTCGTGTTCTACTATAATGTGCACAGATTCTACTATCTTTATAAGTTAATTCCACTATAATGTACCCAGATTCTACTATCTTTTTAAGTGGATTCTACGATAATGTTCATAGATTCTGCTCATGATTAATCAAGCAGGACACAAGATATTTAATTGAGTCATCCTTCCCTACAAAAAGTCTACAACATTGATAGGAAAAGAAAAATAAGAACATGGCCGGGAAGAAAATGGTTTAAGCTCTAATCGTCCGCATCAGAACCTAACTCCTCAGCAGGGGCTGCATCCATAGGATCATCTTGCCCACCTGCTTGGTCTCCATTGTCGCCATCATCTGCGCCACCCCCATCATAGCCGAATCTCTCATAAAGAAAGTTACTCATCTCTTGTATATAAGTCCTCAACTCCACAACATCCTAATGAATGTGCCCCATACCATCAACTATCCTTTCCATGATACGACCCAACCGAAACACCTCAGCAGAAAGGGCCTGAAAACTAGGGTCATGAGCAGTCGATGTTAAAGCTTATGTGAAGGGGATGTTAACATACAATTTTTTCAAAATCTCCAAGAATTTTCCAAATTGCTTATCCATCTTCGCCTTCGCCAGTCTCTGAGGGAATGGAACCCGTGGTTTATAGGGTGGCGGTGGCACATAAGCTGGTTCATCCACACAATCTCCTTTCTCTTCATTGTTTTTCTCGGGTCTAGGCGTGTTGCTGGTGGATGCGTCAGGGCTCAGATTCTAGTCAGGTACTCTAGGTTCTTCCAATTGTTTACCACTGCGAGTTGTAATTGCACTGCAGTTCTCTCGTGGGTTCTGTTCGGGCTGGGAAGGTAACCTACCTGCGGGTCTAGACAGACTGGTGGCTAGGTTTGCCAATTGAGTATCTATTTGCTTGTTGTGAGCTTCAATAGAGTCCAGTCTAGAGTACACTTGACGCATCATATCGTTGGCACTCTCATTGGTCTTGACTTGAGAGGACATGAAATTCGATGTTTGAGTGATGAAGTTTTCCATGATAGCTTCAAGAGACGATTTCTGGGGCTGAGGTTGGACATATGGCTTTGTTGTTGGGTAGCTTGGTTGGAATCCAGGGGGTGGTCTATAGTTCTGCTGAGGAACAGGATTTGTGTTGTTTCTGTAAGAAAAATTAGGATGGTTTCTCCAACCTGGGTTGTAGGTGCTTGAAAATGGGTCCAGTTGAGGTCTAGGGTTGGAGTTTCCTACAGCATGAACTTGTTCAGTAGTCGCTGCGTCTTGAGAAATAACTAACTGACATTCAGTTACAGTATGCCCTGTCAATCCACATATCTCACAAGAGGAAACAGTTGCGCCAACAGGGTTCGTGTGTATAGAATCTAATTTACGGGAGAGAAGATCTACCTTTGCCGCCAAAGAGCTCAGAGCATCAAGTTCATACTTGCCTGGTGTGTTTGTTCTTGCGGTGCTAACCCTCTCGCCGGACCATTGGTTGTGGTTGAGCGCCATGTCTTCTAGTGGATGCATTGCCTCATCCATGTTCTTGTTCATGAGGGCTCCTCCAGCGGCTGCGTCTACAGTGAGTCGTGTGTTATAATTCAAACCATTGTAGAAGGTATGAATTATTACTCATTTCTCGAGTCCATGGTGCGGACATAGCCTCTGGAGTTCTTTGTAGCGTTCCCAGGCTTCGTAGAGAGATTCCCCTTCCTTTTGAGTAAAGCTTATGGTTTGGTTGCGTAGCTGCACTGTCTTACTCAGGGGAAAGTATTTAGATAAAAATGCCTGGGAAACTTGCGCCCAAGTTGTCAGCGATTCTTGCGGAAGTGAGTACAGCTAGCTTCGAGCTCTATCCCGAAGAGAGAAGGGGAAGAGTCTTAGTCGTAGCGCATCACTGGACACTCCATTCATCTTTGTTGTATCGCAGAACTCCAAGAATATTGATAAGTGCATGTTCGGGTCCTCATGTGGCGTGCCTCCAAACTGATTATTCTGGATCATTGATAACAAGGCGGGCTTAATCTCGAAATTGTTCGCTTCCACTGGTGGGCGAGCGATACTTGTATGAAGCCCTTGTACATTTGGAGCTGCGTAATCCCTCAAGGAGCGATTGTTTTCTGCCATCGTTAATTCAGATAAAGAGATTGGATCAATGTTACCTGTTTGGTCTCTTTCCCTCAATTCCCTGAGTTTCCTTCTCCGATGGAATGTTCTCTCGATTTCCTGGTCGAGATCATATAAATCCTCAAGTCCTCCTGACCGAAGACTTCTGTGCATAAACAAAACTAAAAAGTGAAAGTAAATAATGAAAGAAGTAAGCGAAAACTTAGTCTATCAATTTTCAGAATATTTTAATATTGACAAAATGCCGTCCCCGGCAACGGCGCCAAAAACTTGTTGCACGAATCCGCAAGCGCACGGCTTACCGATGTAGTACGTAAGATATCATTTCCACAGGGACAGATCGTCAAGTACTGAATCTTCTGATCCTTGTTAGTGTTGGTGTATATGCCATGCAGACCAATGTATGGACATGGTCAGACATTGTTTGAATGTACTTTGATATAATTATTATTCTTTATAGAGGCATGGTCGTTATTATGCAGACTTCTCTACCTGCGTTGATGTATTGAGTTGCATATATAATGTCCCAGGAGTTTGGATTGGATCCATTCTCATAAGCTATCCGCATACAAGGTACCATAGCAGATATGGGACAGCTTTGGTACATGTGAGACTAGTGTATGGGCTGGTTAAGTGCGGGGCACAGTAACGCAGACATACAGGTGCATTGGATGCACTGGAATGATCCACCGTGAGGATTGACTTGTCTAGTCAACAAGTCAATCTCACATGCAAGAGGTTTGCATTGATCCTTAAACTTGAGGTATTCATGTCTAGATTTGATGATGGATATGCTTTGATACAGTCTTACGTCTCTCCGTAATTGGGAGACCAAAACGACTGTCATTGGGCATGTCATAAGTCACGTAAAGACATGGATGACCAATAGTAGGATTTGCCCCTTCTTTATTGGAAGCATGATATCCACTCGGGGGTGCCCCACCTTATTGGTGCATGATAGGAATGTGTGGCCACACTTGTTGAGTCATGACCAATGCATTGGATTGATAAACTTGAGACTAATCCAATGGCAGGATATCAGTTTAGGCAAAGGGATCTATAATGCAATGGAAATCCTCGTTGCTTGTTAGGAGTTGTTGCCATATGACTTAAGTCCTATGGCATGGGTAGTAGTGATGTCTTGCTAGATACCCCTCACTACTTATGATGTTTACATCATTGCCATCGTCATAAGGATCCTACGGGGTCACACGCAATAGACTCTTGACGTTGCTTTAATCAGAAGCCTTATGATCAAGTTATTGGATAACTTGGATCAATTTGGAAGATTTCATCAGTGCCAATGGGCCTGATGAGTTGGAAGAAAGTTATTGGAGCCAAACTTCATTTTTGGCAGGTTGACCTGAAATTGACCTAGATAGGTCACATTTGGATTAGGGTTGCATTGGATTGGATCCAATGGCTTAATCAACCCATACCATGAAGTTTGGGCTAGCTCATTAATCCAATGAGGCGCAATAACTAGTTGTCAAGAAGAGGTATAAGCAAATAAGGGTATAATGGGGAAGAGTTTCACCCCCATTGGCGCCAAGGGCATAATGGGGTGAAGTAGGCGCATGTTGCTTCACAAGGAAGCATTAGGCGCCTCCCCCTTTGTTCCTTGGATGGAAACCTTGCCTCTATGGCAAGGGTTGGGGCTGATATGGCTTGAAAGCTCTTTTGGAAAGAGCTTGGGCGCATATGACAAGTAGGGTGAGATTTATGGTAAAGTCTTGGAGACTTTCCTTACCTCCAAACCCTAATTCCCCTCAAACCCTTGCTTAGCCGAATTCCTCTTGCATGTTGCGCCTAGCCACTTCTCCTTTGATGGTAAGAATGCATTTGAGGCATTTCTTGGGCTGATATAGTGCTTGGACATTTATGGATAGGTTGAATGAGGTTTATGGTAAAGTCTTGGAGACTTTCCTTGCCTCAAGACACCTCATCCTAGCCATACACTTGGCATGATCCTAGCCCTTGCCCAAACCGCCTCTAGTCCTATTTATAGGACCCCTTGTCGCCCCCTCTTGGGTTCTTCTTCTTGAAGACGTGAGGTCTCATACACAAGGAGGCGTGGAGGCTTAAGGTGGCGACAACTTGAGAGCTTGGAGCTCTCCTTCTTCATCAAGGAGCGCAATTTTCTTCCATAGCCGCAAGTTCTTCTTCTTCTCCCTCTCTTCTTGGCGCAAGGACTCTTAGTGTTTGGTGGCATCTCCTTGCCACAAGCCCTCTCCATTCCTTGGCCATAGTTGCACCTTGCTTGAAGGTGGCGCATACAAAGAAGAAGAAGGAAGCACTTGGCGCATCATCTTCCTCCTCATCTCTTCTTGGCACTTTCATCTTGGAGGTGGCGCAAGAGAAGTGAAGGAACCCTAAGGCTTGATTCTCTTCCCGAGGCTAGCACCAAGCATGGAAGGGAGCAACGATCAAGGAGTCAACGCGTGGATACTTATAGAGGGCGAACACTTGGGCGCCTTCAACATGGCTTCGGCAACTAGACAAGCAAAAGAGGTACATCTCTAACACATCCTTGTGTCTTCTCTCTCACATGGATCCTTTGGACCGGAATATGTTTCAGGTGTAATGATTCTTCCGCTGCGTCCTGGGACTGCAAAATTTTATATTACATCCGGTATTCCCTAACAGTTAGCTAAGTGATTAAAGTTGTCGGTTTGTTGCAGCTAATCAAACTTAAGAAAGCGTAGTAAAATGAAAGTTGTAACGGTGAAAGAGATATCGGGATGCCGGGTTTCACCACGTCATTGAACTTATAAGTGTTTTGAAATGTATTGCTTTGATAATCTTAGAAAACCAAGGAAGTGTCCTCTTGAGCCGTGCCCCTCTTGGGTGCGCGACTCAATAACTGAGTTCGTCTCCTACTCTCGCGGTGGACAACTCCACAATCCACTTAGTTAGTCTCCTACTCTCGCGGTGGACTAAGCAGGGGTAGATCGTGTGAAACAGGACACCAAGATTCCCCAAGTGTGCTCTACGACTCTCGCAATAGAGCACACAAGATCGATCGAGGAGAATGCATCGATTGTAATTCACCTCTCAGTTATTACCACAAACGACTAAGGTGAGAATCGTTTTGGCCAAGAAACGATAATCACAATTGAGATAAACAAGATCAAATGATTTGGAAAGATTTCTCACAAAGCGATTCTTAACATAGATACTTATAATTCAAAAGACGGGCTACGCCTGAATCCCGATAGAGGTTTTAAGCTACTACACACATGATTACGACAAGAGCAAGATTACAATGCAGGATGTAAAGGAAACTGAACAAATCAGGAAGGGAAAAGAAATTAAGAGAAACTCCTTCTCTTCTTCTTTGATGTCGCCTCCTCTTCTTGGAATGGTGCACTTCTTGCCTTGGAACCAAGCGTTGAGCACTTAAGCGCAATCTTCTTCTCACCGTCCACCCCCCCCCCCCTATTCTCAAGAGAGAACTCTTCTTCTTATAGTCTCCAAGGTGCCTCTTCATGGTGTCTCTTGAAGGGGGCGCCTTTTCATGAAGTCTCTTCAAGGAGGTGCCTCTTCGAGGTGGCTTTTCAAGGAGGTACCTCTTCATGGTGTCTTTTAGAGGAGGCGTCATTCATGAAGACTCTTCAATAAAACGCTATTCATGAATCTCTTTAATAAAGCCACATTCATGAATGTGGCTCATTAATGCTTGGCCATGAATGAAAATGGCGTGTACTCCTTTTAGCTGGCGTGTGTCTTCTTGAGCTGGCGTGTGTCTCCTTGGGCTGCCGTCTGAAGTTATTTATCTTGTCATGAGTTCGGATTTAGTCGGATATGCGCTTGTGCGTCCGTATAGCTCTAGAAACGAGTGATTTGTCCTGCATTTAACAAATATGACAAGTAGTGAAGCTTCTAAAGAAAATTAGTGAAATAAGCTAAGAAGAGCTGTAGAAGCATCAAAATAGGTCTCGATTTACTGGGAAGTAGTAGTTAAAAGGACTATATAAATACGAGACATCAGTCGACCATGCTCTCTCATCAGGGGCATGACGTGAGGATGTTGCAGTGGCTCTGTGTGGTGCAGGTTCTGTGATTCTGGATGGTGAAGAGTCCATGCCCATACCAAAAGTTTCATCACTCGAAGCTGGTGGTGGTGGTGGCACTGAGCCCTTGGGCGCTGGAGTGGCATAGGAGTCTGCATTTGGATATAATTTCCAATTTCTCTGATTCTGAACCGTGGTCCTCCCAGGGTTAGGCAGTGGTAAAGTGGGAAGACCTGGTTTAAGGACCAAGCAGTATGTGTCACCTTCTCTTACAATCATCTTCATGGTCAGACAGGATTCGATATCAATTTGTGCATTCCCCATGGCCACCTCAATCCCATAGGGCTGTACTCCTAAGTAGAGTGCTATAGGAGTAAGGAAACCTCCAATGACAATTGCACCCTTCTTTGCCCTAGCAACTTTATCCAAGTGCTTAGCAAAAAAGTAGGCCAAATCTATATTGTAACCATAAAGCATGCACCATAAAAAGAACAGTTCAGACTGACGTACCATACCATCGCTGTCTCCACGTTCGAAAACTGTATGAGCTAAGACTCGATGCACATATTTGATGCAGGGGTTTGTGATGCTAGTCGCCCTAGTTGATGCAGGGGAAAAACTAAACTCTAATGTGATTTGATTCCAGAAAACATTATCAATAAATCCAATTGGCGGTCGAGTTTGCCCTTCTCCCGGTAAGTGAAAAATAGTTCGGATCTCTCTAAGTGTCAACCTCCTCTCCTCGTTAGCTAAACGGAAAGTAATCTCGCCTGACGCTTGGCTATTAGTAAATTCCTGTAGCTCGATCTCTATGCTGCTGAGGAACTCCAACACTAGAGGGAGGTAGGTCTGCGGTGAACATTCAAAAAATTTTCTAGCGCCAATTTGAGAAAACATCCAAATTACATCTTCATCGAGGCCCAAAATCTCAAGAGCTTGCTTATCAGCATAGTTGGTTTTAATGATGCGCTGGGTTAGTAGATGATTATACTGTTCTTCCTTATCTGAGTCCCTGAACACAATCTCATATTCATTTGCAGGTGGACCTAGTGTGGACGACTCAGCTGGAGCCTTCCCCTTGCCCTTGGGTGCCATTTTAATTAAGAGAATGAAAATACTATCTTCAAAGAACTGAAAAATAGAGTATCACCGAACACTGTGAACAGGGTATCTGAGTAGGTTCCGATCAGCTCACTGATCCGAACTGCTGAGCTGGAATGAAGTCACTGAACACCAACTGTGAACAGGGTATCTGAGTAGCTTGCGATCGAAGCTTGAATGTCTGGAAACGGAAAGAGGTGAAACTTCTTCGAGCAGACGCTAAATCCACCCGATCGAGCTAGAAAAACGGCAAAGACGATGAAAGGTCGGCGCGGTGAAAAGCCATGAGTGCCGAAACCCTAAAATACAGCCTGTAATATGAGAAAACACTAACTTGCATAACCAAATCACGGGTTGGATATACATCACGCCAAACCCGTGATACTCTCTGTGCCTTTACCAAACGAAATTACAGCCTGTAATCTGAGAATATGGTACCCTGCATAACCAAATCACGGGTTGGATACACATCACGCCCAACCCGGGATTCTCTATGTTTATTTACTAAAACAAATCACGGGTTGGATACACGTCACACCTAACCCGGGATTCTCTCTGTTTATTTACTAAAACAAATCACGGGTTGGATACACATCACACCCAACCCGGGATTCACTCTGTTTATTTACCAAAACAAATAACGGGTTGGATACACATCATGCCCAACCCGTGATTCTCTCTGTTCATTTACCAAAATAAATTACGGGTTGGATGCACATCACGTCCAACCCGTGATTCTCTCTGTTCATTTACCAAAACAAATCACGGGTTGGATACACATCACGTCCAACCCGTGATTCTTTCTGTTCATTTACCAAAACAAATCACGGGTTGGATACACATCACGCCCAACCCGTGATTCTCTCTGTTCATTTACCAAAACAAATTACGGGTTGGATACACATCACGCCCAACCCGTGATTCTCTCTGTTCATTTACCAAAACAAATTACAGGTTGGATACACATCACACCCAACCCGGGATGAAACCTGTTCATTTACCAAAACAAATTACGGGTTGGATACACATCATGCCCAACCCGTGATTCTCTCTGTTCATTTACCAAAACAAATTACGGGTTGGATACACATCACGTCCAACCCGTGATTCTTTCTGTTCATTTACCAAAACAAATCACGGCTTGGATATACATCACGCCCAACCTGTGATTCTCTCTATTCATTTACCAAAACAAATTACGGGTTGGATACACATCACGCCCAACACGTGATTCCAAATGTTCATTTACCAAAACAAATCACGGGTTGGATAAACATCATCCAAATTGAGAACAACAATATATGGTAATACAAATTGAGAACAACATCCAAATTTAGTACATCATCCAAAATATAACAGAAC
Source organism: Costus lasius (assembly GCA_027563935.2). Taxonomy (NCBI): domain Eukaryota; kingdom Viridiplantae; phylum Streptophyta; class Magnoliopsida; order Zingiberales; family Costaceae; genus Costus; species Costus lasius. Next base: position 25,151,356 of record CM050451.1, on the reverse strand, counting down.
ATCAAAATATGGTAATACATATAATTCAAGTCTCCTTGTCCGCATCGTCGCCTGAACCACTCTCATCTGAACCACTCTTCTCCAGACAGTTGCACATTTCCATGGGATGTAGATCCTAATCTGAACCACTCTTCTGCGCATTCCTCACAGATTCTAGTATCGTCTGTAACAGACGCCCTTGGCGGAACACCTCTGCAGATAGGGCCTGGAATGCAGTGCCCTAAGAACAACACCGAAATCCCTGTGTGCTGGGGTCCTCCCTCTGCGATGAAGAGCTAGCCCCAAATGTGGAAGGTGGTGGTGCACTCTCTTCTAGTGGTGCAGGATTGTCGTTGTCTGCAGCTGATGGGGGGATCTTCCAATTTAATTGATTGCAAACTATTATCTGATCCTTGTTTGGTAGCTGCAGCGTAGGAGAATTCGGCCCAAGAATCAAACGAAACATATGACCTTCATGTACAATCAATCGCATGGCCACGCATGACTCTATATCGATCCAATGACTACCTCGAGCAGTCTCAAATCCATCAAGGTTCATGCCCAAGGATAATGCAATAGGAGTTATAAGACCCCCTAATACGATAGCACCCTTCTTGGCGCGTGCAACCTTATCAAATTGCTTAGCAAGAAAGAAGGCTACATCCACTTTATAACCATAAAGCATTGCCCATAAAAAGAATAGCTCAAATTGTCGGATCATACCATCGCTCTCACCACGGCCGAAGACGGTATGTGCAAGAACTTTGTGGACATAGCGCAGGCAGGGGTTGGAAAGGCCGCTGGCACGCGTATTCTTTGCGGAGAATCGGAACTCTGGTGTAATTTGGTAACAAAATGCTTGCTCAACAAATTCCGGCGGAGGTCGTCGTTTACCGCCTCCGACTAATTGCAATGCTTGACTTAGCTCGGGTAGTGTCAGACTTCTCTCAATGTTCGCAAGTCAGAAAGTGATGCGATCGACACGGTTATCATAGGAATTTAGTTCTACCTCGAGGCTGCTAAGAAATTCCAAGACTATGTGAATGTAGGTATGCGTTGAAATCTCAAAGAACTTTAGCGCTGAAATTTGATTGAACATCCACATTACATCTTCATCAATTCCCAGTGTCTCTAGAGTCGCACGATGAACATAACGAGTATTAGAAATTCGTCTTGTGAGAAGAAGATTATACCGGGCTTTTTGATTTTCATCCCGGAAGACGATTCCGTAGGGATTGGGCAGCGGTGGCAGTTCTGAAGTCGTTAAGGCTTTCGCTTTCCGCTTTCTGACTATTTGCTTCTTCAGCTTGGGCGCTATTTTAGCCTGAGAAGCTATGTAGGAGATATGTACCTCACTCACCGGCGCCACCCAACACAGTTGAGAAGTGATTCGGCGAACCAGCGACGACTCTATTAGGAAACACGCGATTCCAAACCCTAGAAAATACGAGAGTGATGTTTAAACTTACTCATATGTGATAAGTCATCACGGGTTGGATAAACATCACGCACAACCCGTGATTGTATCTGTGTCTTTGCCAACATCATAACGGGTTGGACAAACATCACGCCCAACCCGTGATTCTCTCTGTTCATTTACCAAAACAAAGCACGGGTTGGATAAATATCACGTCCGACATGTGATTCTCTCTGTGCATTTGCAAATACATATCACAGGATGGAAAAACATCACGCCCAACCCGTGATTCTCTCTGTTCATTTGCCAAAACAATGCACGGGTTGGATTAATAGCACGCCCGACCCGTGACTCTCTGTTCATTTGCCAAAATATATCACGGGTTGAACAAAAATCACGCCAAACCCGTGATTCTCTCTGTGCCTTTACCAAACCAAATCACGGGTTGGACAAATATTACGCAAAACCCGTGATTCTTTTTGTGCCTTTACCAAACCAAAATACAGCCTGTAATATGAGAATATGTTACCCTGCAGAACATGCCTTAATATATCATGGGTTGGACAAACATCACGCCCTACCCGTGATTCTCTCTGTGCATTTGCCAAAATATATCACGGGTTGGACAAACATCATGCCCGACCTGTGATTATCTCTATCCAGATATGCTATAACAAATCAAGGGATTGATAAACATCAATATTCTACTATATTGTGCACATATTCTACTAAAATGATTAGAATTCTACTATATTGATATTCTCATTCTACTAAACTGATTAGAATTCTACTATATTGATATTCAGAATTCTACGAAATTAATCACGGGTTGGACAAACATCACGCCCGACCCGTGCTTATCTCTATCCAGTTATGCTATAACAAATCAAGGGATTGAACATCAATATTCTACTATAATGTGCACATATTCTACTAAAATAATTAGAATTCTACTATATTGATATTTTCATTCTACTAAACTGATTAGAATTCTACTATATTGATATTCAAAATTCTACGAAATTAATCATGGGTTGGACAAACATCACGCCCGACCCGTGCTTATCTCTATCCAGTTATGCTATAACAAATCAAGGGATTGATAAACATCAATATTCTACTATATTGTGCACATATTCTACTAAAATGATTAGAATTCTACTATATTGATATTCTCATTCTACTAAACTGATTAGAATTCTACTATATTGATATTCAGAATTCTACGAAATTAATCATGGGTTGGACAAACATCACGCCCGACCCGTGCTTATCTCTATCCAGATATGCTATAACAAATCAAGGGATAAATAAACATCAATATTCTACTATATTGTGCATATATTCTACTAAAATGATTAGAATTCTACAATATTGATATTCTCATTCTACTAAACTGATTAGAATTCTACTATATTGATATTCAGAATTCTACTAAACGGGTTGGACAGACATCACGCCCGACCCGTGATTCCCTATGTGCATTTGCCAAAACACATCACGGGTTGGACAAACATCACGCCCATCCCATGATTCTCTCTGTTCATTTACCAAAACAAAGCACGGGTTGGATAAATATCACGCCTGACACGTGATTCTCTCTGTGCATTTACCAAAACATATCACAAGTTAGAAAAACATCATGCCCCACCCGTGATTCTCTCTGTTCATTTGCCAAAACAAAGCACGGGTTGAATTAATATCACACTTGACCCGTGATTCTCTCTGTGCATTTGCCAAAATATATCACGGGTTGGACAAAAATCACGCCAAACCCGTGATTCTCTCTGTGCCTTTACCAAACCAAATCACAGGTTGGACAAACATTACGCAAAACCTGTGATTCTTTCTGTGCCTTTACCAAACCAAAATACAGCCTGTAATATGAGAATACGGTACCCTGCATAACATGCCTTAATAAAGCACGGGTTGGATAAACATCACGCCGAACCCGTGATTCTCTCTGTGAATTTAACAAAATAAATCATGGGTTGGACAAACATCACGCCAAACCCGTGTTTCTCTCTCTGTGCATTTACCAAAACATATCACAGGTTGGACAAACATCACGCCCATCCCGTGATTCTCTCTGTGCATTTACCAAAACATATCAAGGGTTGGACAAACAACACGCCCAACCCGTGATTCTCTTTGTGCATTTACATAGCATTTCATTAAACAGAGTATAATCTGTACACAATACAAGTAGATTGCAAACATAGCATTTCATTAAACAGAATCCATTACACACAATCCATTACACATTTGCATACAAGTAGATTGCAAACATTTACATACCATTTCATTAAACAGAATCCATTACATATATGTAGATTACAAACATTTGCATAGAATTCGACACACTTCTACCAAATATTCTCGAAAAGGTACATAGCATTTGATTAAACAGAGTACTCTAAAACCCTTGATATGTAGATTGCAAACATTACACATATGTAGATTGCAAACATTTGCATAGAATTCAACACACTTGTACAAAGTCAAGTGCAAATATAGTACAATAATGTACAAAGTCAAACGGAATCAACTACAAATATGTTCACACCATTCCTGAATACTCTAAAACCCCTCTAAACATATCCAATGCAATAGTTGCCCGTAATTTGGGCATATCATCTTGTGAGAAGTCAAAATCTCTACCACTTGTAATACATTCTCAGTACTTCATTACAAAAAAGCCGCAATCTACACTAGCGTATTGCTTTGGGCAACTTTCATCATAAACTACTGGTCACTTGCCAATATCAATTCCCATTACTTTGACAGCGAATATGGCCTCGGAGAACAGCAAGCTGCACATATAGAGGGAAGCAGCATTGTAAGTAATGAACAGATAATGTAATGTGTACTATTCTTTAATTTCTACCAACAATACCAACAAAGAAGATTATCATGCTTACATGTTCTAGCACAGCTGACTTGTGAGTTGCACTTGACTTCAGAGAATTGTGCACAAACACCTGAGAGTCCTTCAAGTTGATGTGCAATAAGAACTAATAGCCTCCGCAAGTGCACGGATTTTATCGAAGTAATAGAAGTTATCGATCCCACGAGGACTACGTAGCTAAGTGCCGACTTCCTGATATGTTTGAATTTAGGCAAACTGAATTAAAGGATTTTTCTAGACTTCTACGAACTAACGATTTCGGAAACAGCTTTAAAGAGGTCTTGATTTCTAAAGAGTCGGGATATCATGGGTTCGCCACAGAGACAATTATGAGCATTTAAAAAGAATAACTATTTCGCAAGAAATATCAATCACGAAAGGGACTCTTCCTAAGGTGCATACTACCTCCTCCCGGAGCGTAGCACGGTGCTTAACTAAATTAACTCCCTACTCTCGTGACAGTTAATCTAATTAAACCCTTTAAGCTCTGTGAAGAGTTGGTTAAACCCTTCAAACGAATTCAAACTACTCCCGTGATTGAATTCACAGGTTTAATTGAAATAAATCTGGTGTTGCGATTCACCTCCCGGTCCTTCTCGCAACGCCTAAGACGCAAATTTACTTGGCTAGGGTAAATCACGAATTAAGGGCAATGACAACTAAATCATGAAGATAATTCTATTGAAATAGTAAGAATATAGGTTAACTCATAAAAGTCAATGGGTTACACCCAATCATCCCGACAAAAAGTATCTACTCACTCATAGTAATAATGGAATACATGATGTTTGATATGAACAAGTAAGAAACCATGAAAAAAATCACAAGAAATCTCTAAAGAAACTATAGAATCGCCTTCTCCTTGATCCGTAGATGAGGATTGGTCGATCAATCGTCGTTTCTGGAGAGAACCTCGCCGAAATCTGATCAAAAATGAAGTTGTCGCATCTATCGCCGCCGCCGCTCGCCTTTGTCCAGAAAAGTCCCCTAAACCCGATCAAAATTTGATCTTTTATACTTGGACCAGTTTATAACTCATCAAGGAACGGTTCTGTGAAGTTTAGCTTAAATCCGGTTTGAATCGAGTGATAAACAAGTGAAAAACTCATCGAGCGGATGTTTTCACGGCCACGACCATAATTCCCTCTATGTGTACAGCGCTTCAGTCACAGAGAGATTCACGGCCCGTGATGGATTCACTGCTGAAGCCGTAAATGTCTCTGTGTATAATGTCTTTGGTCACAGCGAGTTTCACGGTCCGTGATGGATTCACGGCTTCACCCGTGAAAGTCTCTGGTCACTTCCGACACTTAGCCCTTTTTCCTCATCCGCTCGTCGTTGCTTTTACGGCTGCATCCATAATTACGGCCAAGGCCGTAATTCTCTCGTCTTTCACCGTTTTCGCCCCAGATTTGATGTGTAGGCTCGTGATTTCCTCGGGAATCATGTTATAGCTTCAAAACTTGCAAAATCTACCATTTTGTGCCTTTTTACCTATATTTTCATAAAAACCAAGAAAAGTGAAGATTCTGTGCAAAGTGAAGTAAAAACGCTAAAATAACACAAAATCATGCAAATATGCCCAAAATATGATGTAAAATATAGGCAAAAACATGGTGTAAATGCAACGCATCAAGAACCAATGACGACAATTGTATATCCGTGAAAATAATCTTTTTAAGCGAGGAACAATATTCTTATTCAAGTGTTCTAACTGTGTATAAGCAGATCCAAACCGACCACCATGATAATCGGTTTGGGATGTATGAGATATATATGCAAATGGTTTAAATTTATTCTTATCCTTCCTAGATCTATTCAGTAACAATCCCATGTATGCATCAATAACCTATTCAAATACAAACAATAAGCTTGTGTTAGACAATAGACATACGCCTGACATCCAATAATGTTAAAAGTTACTACTAAGTGTGTGGATACTTACATCTCCATAAATCATATCTCCGAACAAGACATTATATAAATGACACTTATGAAACTTCATTGGCTGATTCACATGCCAAACTTCCATATCTTCTGACATGTAATCCTCCAGTTGGGTTTATTGTTCTTCCGAAAGAGTGTCTCTCCCAACATAATCCTTCTGACCCTTAATCTGTATAGGAAAGGTAACCGTTAATTAGATTAAACATGGAGTTTAACAATAAATTTCCGCTTACCTTGTCCTCCACCGGAACAACTTCGGCATCCTCATTTATAGTAAGGACCTGCCAAACATTTCAACTAAAATGATAAGAAGAATAGTCCATGTAAGCTAGTAATATAACAAGCTCTTAAGCCCTAGATTTACCTCTGCTGCTGGCGTCAATCATTTCTTTTCCTGTGTGTATGGGCTAACTATTGCCCATGAAGATTTTCGAATATGCTTCTTTCTTTTCTCCCCTGAGTGTAAGACCAAAGTTAGGAGAGACAATCTGACTAAGATGAGCCTCAAGTTTCTCAATGGTTTTCCTATAACCAGCCTCCTTGTCCTCCAAAATCGGACGCTGCACACTTGGTCCACTTTCAAACTCAACACGAGGAACATGATCAATCCGATCATGTTCCATATCATCCAATATAACATCGAATATCAACTACAACAAAACAAAAGAATGGAATTAGAATAACAACTAAATTAGATTATAGTTCTCATATGAGGAATGCAATAAACCATACCCAAGTCTTTGATATGCTTTGAAGGTTTTTAAAATAGGATGGTCGTCGCTGAGTTTTGACATTTACCCACCGGAAAAGCCGTGGGTAAACACTGTCGATCCGACTAGATATAAACAGTCGGGTATGCTCATATAGCCAAACCTATCACAAAGTAAACAAATATTAACAAATTGTAATGATTCAAATAAAATAAACTAATGCTATTAAGGATAATACTCACAGAAAGTAGAATCACACATCCATCAATGTCACTCAGTTTTTTCTTCTTGCTACTGCGTGACAACTCTTTCCTTAAAAACCGGTGAATAGCTTCAGACCAGTTATAATTATTGATTTTTGACAAATCATCGATGTACGGAACCAAGGATATATCCACAGTATAGCTCAAACGGGAGAATAGAAAAGTACAGAATATATACAAAATAGCAAACTGGAGCACTCGGTCACCGTCCACAGGGATTCCCTCAGCACTAAGTTCACTTAGCTTTGACTCAATCAAGCCTCTAGTTATTGTTTGGCCTCTAAATTCTCCATCAAAGAAGACTGAAGTCGGCTGCTCTAATTCAAAGTTCACCAACTCCCCCCGTTCAGGCAAACCAAGGATGATTGATACATCCCGAACAGTAAAACCAATGAAATTCCCATTAATCAGGAATCCCTGCCTTTCTTCATCCCATCTTGGTATCAAAAATTTCATTGCTAGCATATCCAATGCTACAGAAGAAGATCCCGTGAATAAAACCCCAAATAGGTAGCCGATAGACGCTCCTTTATTGTATTGCCAATAGCTAGGCTGTCTATAAAAGTATGCAACCTCTTCAACGAACATCTACTAAGGATAGGACAGGCCCCTTGTACAGACTTTCCTTCTCTTTGTAAATGGGGCATTTGGGCCACTTCTTTTTTAACTTTATTGCTCGAACTAGATTCTGAATCTGAGCTTGATCGACTCATTGTCTACGGTACAATTATTAGATACTACAAAAAATAACTCATATTCTATGCTATACTCACATTACATCACAAAACCTACTATATTCTACTAAAAACAAATTGAATTCTACTAAACTAACTTAAATTTAACAGTATTGCAAATTAGCTGCTACTAAAAAAATTAAAATTACATGGTATACTCATATTCTACAGAATAGCACGTGAATTCTACTAAAAGCAAATTAAATTATATTAAAAAAACTTAAATTCAACCCCAAACAACTTAATTTACCCTAAACAACTTAACTTACCCTAAAATAACCAAGTTCTACTAAAACAACTCATCTCAAAACCTATTCATTCATATTCTACAAATTGCAACATAAAATTCTACTAAAATAAGTCACATTCTACTAACCCATATACCTTCTACATTAAAACAAACTCAGATTACTCACATTGTTCTACAAACAATTTATAAACTTACATTCTATAACCCATATTACATTATGCAGTTTAGGCAGACTACCGAAGTAACTTCATACAAATAAATATTTCTCACCTAGACTTCCTTAAGGCAAGGTCAGCGACGAGGATGCGTTGGCTGTTTAGGAATCAGGTCGACGACGAGAGAGCTCGGCGGAGGAACCCTAAACACTGAGGTTGGTGATCCTTTGTTTTCTCCTTCAGAAATGAATGTCGACGGCAGGGTTGACCCGTTCCGTTCCGGGGAGTCGATCGCGGTAGAAAGTCCGGCAAGAGGTGGAGATGAGAACAGGGAAAGAAGGGTTTTCGCATTCCGGCGGGAAGACGAAGCGACGCGAAAATGAGTTAACCCGTGTGCAGTAACCCTGGTTACACTTCCTCAAGATTTGTGCGCTTTAAGATTAGTGCGCACATGATCGCCGACCCTTCTTTTGATTGGAAAGAAGGGACCCTGCGCAGGCCTTTACTGTATACTTGATTAATCGCTTACCCTCTCAACACTTGGGATTTGATTCTCCATTTTATTGTCTTTTTGGTATTTATTCTGACTATCATATGCTCCACACATTTGGATATATTTGCTTTGTTCATTTACCTCTTCATGAACGACATAAACTTGCTGTTCAATCTGTTTAGTGTGCATTTATGGGTTATAACACTAATTAAAAGGGCTATGTCTATTATGATCCTACTGTTAATCGTAGGTGTATCTCTAGAAATGTTATTTTCTTTAAAGGAGAATATTATTTTCAGTAGCAAGTTTTCTCTACTTCATCGATTCTTCTTCGTAATATTGAGGAAGCATCACAATCTACTGGGTGGTTTATACATGGAATGGTTTATCAACACGATGAATTGTCTGTCCTCATACTATTCTTGAAAGTAATTCAGAGGTTCAAGTTCATACTGAGACTAATGTTGTGCACCCTCGGCATTCCTCTTGCACCATTAAGTCTCGTGATATGTATGGTTTTTCAGCTATTTTAATTAATACCGTCATACCCACCTCTTATTCTCAGGCCTCTACACAAGCTTGTTGCGTAAATGCTATGCATGAGGAACTTCAAGCTCTTCAGGAGAATCTTAGTTAGGACATTGTTCCTTGTCCCAATGATGTTAAACCTATTGGCTGTAAGTGGATATATTCTATTAAGCTGAAGGTAGATGGTTCTCTTGATCGATATAAAGCTCAATTGGTCGCTCTTGGTAATAGACAGGAATATGACATCAATTATGAGGAGACCTTTGCTCCTGTTGCTAAAATGACAACTGCTCGTCTTATTCTTATGGTCGCTGGATCTCAAGGGTGGCCTTTACGTCAAATGGATATTAAAAATGCATTCCTACATGGTGATATGAAGAAGGATATATATATATGACTCCTCTCATGACTCTTTTCTACATCTTCTTCTAATGTTTGTAGGCTGAAACGATCTCCTTATGGATTGAAACAAGCGCCTCGTGCCTGATACCTTGTCGTATGTTGTATTTCCTGATATATTTATTTCACGAATCAAGGCCTATTTTGTTACTTTTGCATCTCTTTCAGCACTTATTTCCTTGTTATTTTCAGAATCTACACATTTCCTTGCCTTTCATGTGTTTCAGGTCAAATCCCTTATCTATGAAGCTTAAAACTGGAAATTAAAGTTATATGATGGCTAAAGATGAAAAGACGAAGCTTCCCAGCAATTTTCAGCTCAAACAGAAATTGTTACCGAAACCTGCCCTTGAAAGTGTTCACGGCCGTATTTCTGAGGACGAATATTTCACATCATTTTCGAGCCGTGATCGAAGACAGGAACGTGAAATGCGGGAATGAAATTTTGGAATTATTTTCGCCGAGAAGAATATGTCTAGCCCGTGAAACAGAATACACCCATGAAGTCTACTGAAGGCGCAACGCAAAATTCAGCCGAGAGCTTCACGGGCCAGCCCAAGAAACGCTTCACGCCCGTATGTTTATACGCAGATCGCAACTCTTAGCATTTCTCCCTCGTTTCAAGTCAGATTTGGGGGATCTTGGTGTCAAAAACAATGGGAATTAGAAGGGCTACACGTCAGAAACAAGAGGAAGTCGACCAAACATATAAAAGGAAACATTTTGGGGGAAAAACGGATCGACTCCATGAGGACAGCGAGGAGAAGGAGAACAAGGAAGAAGACAGCGCTTGGAACTAGATCTAGAGGGGAAGTTTACATTTTTTTTCTCCTCTATTTTCATCTTGTACCTCTTATGCCTTGTGTATTCCTTCATATGAAAGAGATTTTAACCGAAACTATGCAAGTTGTAGCGTAAACACTCAATCAGATTTTTGGGCGTAGCCCACTTTTCAATCTATAAACTGATTTGTGTTGCTTTTAAGAGATTTTCTTGACTCTACTCGATCTTCACTGTGTTTATTCTGTAATCTTTGACTTGATCAATCGAATTTTACTCTAGTCGTCACGAGAAGTACTGAAAGGGAAAATTGTAACGACTGATCTGTTTTGATTGGGCTGGTGGGTTTTGCCATGAAAGTAGGTAAAACGTGCCTGCGGAATTTATATTCTCCTGCACTCATTGGATCGACCCAGTTCGTTCTATCACGAAAGTAGAAGGACGATCGGGTTTGATACCAAGTTACACCGCCAAAAGGGGGTAACTTGTAAACTCGAGAATTTCCGTGGTTTTAGATTATCTCTTGCAACGCTTGTCATTTAGTTCCTGATTGTTAGTGTGGTGAAGCCCTTAAATCTGATTTTTCTCATAACAACTGTCTTTCTTCTGTTTTCGCTGTCAATTGGAGTTGTTTTAGTTGTTTACTTTATTTTGAATGTTAAACCGATATCACCCTCAGTTACGAAGTCGTTTAGCTATTGAAATTAAGAATTATTGGTACTTGACTCAACCGTCCTCGTGGGAACGATACTATATACTACCGCGATAAAGCCATTACGCTTGCGGCGGGTATCAAGTTTTGGCGTCGTTGCCGGGGACGGCGATAGTCAATATCGATTGTCTTCTTAAGATTGATAGACTAAGTTACTGATAATAAATTGTTGCTTCTGAATTACTATGGAACATTTATTGCTTACCCTTCTTTTATGCGTCAAGGTCTTAGATCAGGTGGAATCGACGACTTATACGACCAAATCGACGAAATCGAACGGACGCTCCACCAACAAAGGAGGTTAATATAGCAAAGAAACAAAGAGCAATCCAGTAGGACAGAGGCGATTCTTTTAGATCTTCTAATGAAGCCAGAACCAGAGCCGGTACCCTTGAACTTACAAGCCCCAGATGATAACCGAACCTTAAAGGATTTTGCTTCCCCGAATGTGCAAGGACTGCAATATGGAATTGTACGACCTCCAGTGAATGCTAGCAACTTTGAGATCAAGCCGGCCTTACTAGGCATGATCCAGCAACATCAATTTGGAGGCACACACATTGAGGATCCTCACCAACATCTGTCCTTATTTCTAGTGTTCTGCGACATGTTGAAGATCAACGGAATTTCCTCAGATGCTATACGATTGAGGCTTTTCCCATTTTCTTTGCGCGATAGAGCGCGCAACTGGCTACAGTCTTTGAACCCTGGATCAATTATCACATGGGATCAGTTATTCCAGGCCTTTCTGTCTAAATACTTTCCACCGTCTAAAACTGTTCAACTGCGAAACCAGATCACTAGTTTCACTCAAAGAGACGGAGAATCTTTTTATGAAGCATGGGAGAGATACAAGGATCTTCAGCGTCTCTGCCCACATCATGGCTTAGAACCATGGGTAATCATACATACCTTTTACCATGGTCTTATTTATAACACCCGTCTTGCTGTCGATGCAGCTGCGGGAGGAGCGCTAATGAACAAGCGTTTAGGAGAGGCAATAAATCTTCTAGAGTACATGGCGCTAAACCACAATCAGTGGTTGGCAGGAGAACGAGGTACTACAACTTCTAAGGCCATAGCGCCCGGTAAGTATGCGCTCGACTCAATGAGCTCACTAGAAGCGAAAGTTGATTCTCTAGCACGTAAACTTGATTCTTTTCATGTTCACTCAGTTGATACTAACTCTACTCTTTGTGAACTTTGTACGGTTGCCAGCCATAGTTTTGCTGAATGCCAGCTGGGGATTGCCCAAACCTCTGAACCCAATCGAGAGAATATCAATGCCATAGGGAACCTTAACCCTAACCTGTTGGGGTATGCCCTTAAGGCTAATGTTTGAGGCCTTGGGATTATAACAGTATCATGTAGTAAACTCTTGTGTTTATAAAGGCATGGTTATTATTCAGGTTGTTACCTTGTCTGCTGTAATAAGTGTACTACTGAATAATGTCTCAAAGCTGTTCAGCTAGGCTGACACGCTATAAAGTCCTTAGTCGAGATATCTTGGTGAACTAGAGACAGCCTTGATATGCTTGAGACTAATATGTGTTCTAATCTTATAGGATGCTTCGAGCATGGAATAAGATGTAGACTCATGGGTACATTGGATGTACTGGACAGACCCTACTAGGATATTCAATTGCTTGTCACAATGTGAATAATCCTTGTTTGCATGAAGTGGCACATGTCCTTTGACTTGAGATCACTTGTGTTTCTAAATGATGATTGTCATTGTTTTGAGGTAGTTCAATATCATTTGAAACATAATGATTATAGACTATCTTGGACAATGATCTTGAGTCAGGTTAGGGCACTTGTGATAGATAAAGGATTGCCGTCTCCTTGTTTAAGGAGTGTGATGTTCTAAAGGGGCCCCCTGGATGGGATGATTGAGAAAAGAGTATGGCCATACCCAGATGACTATGTTCATCTGATCTAATCATGCTCATCATATTGGAGCTACAGGCTTGACACGCTTGTCCAATAAGAACATCCAGTGGCAAAGGAAATATATATGCCTTGTGAATTGGATTCACACTTGTACTGTGTTTTGGGTGTAGTCGTGGAAGACTCTTTCCTTTATATCGGGAGACAGTGATGTGTTGCTAGATACCCCTCACTGATCGTGATAACGTAAGTTATCGTTACCGACGTTCAAAGGAAACCCTTAGGGTCGCACAATTTGATGATATGGCTTACTTAAGTCAGATCGTGTGGACTGAATTGTTTGAGTTCAGTTTAAAGGGGTTTAAACTCTGATTGTAAGTGAGATCTGGTCTGATCATGTTTGATTAATTAGGGCTTGAGATCGGTAAGCTTCGATCGAGAGTATTGATGCTAGATCGGTGAGATCGGAAGCATCCAGAGATGAACGGTTAGATCTTAAACCATTTGGTTCAGAGGAATCTAGACCATGGCTTGGGCTGTTTTAATTTGGTATTTGAACCAAATTGGGTTGGGTCAATTAGATTGAACCGGTTCAAGGCAATGAACGCATGGTTCAATGCTAAGAAACGTTTTGGTCGGTTTTTGAAGAAGTGGGCACATGGCTTCATGGCTTGCTATTTTTGGAAAGCCATAATGCGCCACCTCTTCTCAACGCCTCAACGCTTCATCCATTCCTCTCGACGCCCTTCTCTCGTGTGGAAATTTTTCTTCACGACTTGGAGAGCTCTCGGCCAAGTGGAGAAAACATCTCATCCTCTTGAATCTATCAAAGACCCTTGAAGCACCTTGCTAGCACAAGGATCTCAAGGAGTAGGCGGCATCACCTTGTGTGCGCACCTTTTGGAGGAGTTTCATTCGAGTCTCTTCTTCCTTGACGCCATCCAACACATGGCTTCGGTATGATTATCTTTCGATCTTCATGCTTCTTGAAAGTTGATCATATGAATGTATAGCATCTGATCTTCATGAAACCCTACTTCCGCTGCAAAAGAATGACATGCGCCACCTTTAGGGTTTCACCCCCTTGCGCTCCCCCTTGAAGGGGACCCAACAATTGGTATCAGAGCGGTTCTATGCATTGTTATTATGATTGCTTTGCTTTGTGATCCATGATCCATGCTTACGCATATCTCTAGATCTAGGGTTACATGCGAAAATTTCATTTGAGTTGTTGTACATGCAAACTTGATGTATATTTTCTTGGCGCATGTTGTTGGCGCATGCTTCATGTTTTTCTCAAAAACCTACTTGACATGCGCGACTCACTCTAGATCTAAGGCTCTACTTTAAACCCTTAGACGGGTTATTAGGGTTGAAATCATCCCCTAGGTTAGATCCAGACAGTCTGATCAGACCATCTGACAGCCTTGATGGGTTGACTAGATAGCACCTGTGCGCAAGCACTTGGTGGCTATAGGTCGACTGCAGACAGGCGTGTAGCGATGTCTGGTTGAGACGACTAGTGAACACACATGAGTTAGGCCCGGGGTCACGCCCGCTTGCCAGACCTCATTGTGGTTGTTCAGCCCTAGCGCATGCATAGTTGACCATTGGGTCGACTCGAGTCAGTTAGGACTTGGTGCATGCGTGGGCAGTGGATCTGACTGGGTTGGATGAGTGGATCCCTGGTAATGGACCGTTGTAAGGTAGTAGGGCACATAAGGAAAATTAAAATTGATACCTATGGGGTTTTCGAAATTTAATTTTCTTGAATGGATCACATGTTTGATTGTGGCATATGTTTGTTTATTTATTCTTATGTGGGCTGCCCATGTTAAATGTGTGCTGTGCTGGGGCCTGCGTGCCTGTATTTAAATGTAAATTAATTATTGTGATCTGCGCATCACATTGTTTTTAATTTATCAAATGTAATTGACCTGTGAGTCAATCTTGTCTAGATAGATTAATTTGCAAATTAATCAGACAAGAGCACTGAGCACACTTGGCAGAGGCGCATGCAGCAGTGGCTTAACCAGGTGGGAGGTCCAGGGTTCGACTCTGGGACAGGCGCATTTCCCTGGTAGGCGCACCTGAGCTGCAGATGGCGCTTGGGCCCTGGGTTGGGCCAGATGAGCAGCAAAAGTCCCATGAAGAAAAGCAAGTGAAGACTTAAGTGATATTAAGGTCTTACTTAGGCTATGGGCTTTTACCACATAAGAACCATGCTTTCTTTTTATTGATCATATAATTAGAATTGCATGAATTTATCTTCTGCTATCACCATAGGGTTTGTATGATAGATAAGAAGATAAAAGACCGTTAAAATCCAACGCTAAAATATCAAGCTCGTAAGCCTTCTGACGCGAAACCTCATTGTTCTGATTATCGTTGGAGCCGTGTTGTACCCACTCAGTGGGCACGTCCATCTATCTTCAGACGGTGTGGGATTACACCTGCGTGTTACAGAGTAGGGATTTATCCCTTCTCGTTGCTCAGCATAGCACGTGGTGGTCCAGGGAGTAGGTCGGGTCAGCTTGACCATGTAGACTACATATGTGGCGCATATGGTAGCACATGGAGGCAGTCATCTGTGGGGTCAGAGACTGTGTTGTACCAACTCAGTTGGCACAGTCTGCTGGATTGCCCAGATGAAGGGGAATCGCACGGGTTGGCGATTGGCTGGGACAGCCTACCAGAGATTAGTGCTTGTACTCTCTGTGTATCTTATCTCGCCTGAGCGGGACGCGGAGACCAAGTATGAAATCTGGATCCCATCTCACTAAAAGAGTTCTACTCTTTCGGGCTGTTTTGCTGGATTTTTCAGCCAGATAAAATAGTGAGAAAAAGAATCTTTCTTAAGTCCTGATTGATTCTTAACATTGATACTGACCTTGCTGTTCTTGCATTGTTGTAGATGTAAGACCCCTAACTTTAAGGGGGAGAAACCCTAAACTTGCAATTCTAACAAGCTTTGCGGAAAAAGGGTTTCAAATCAAGATCGGATATGAAAACATATGATCAACTTGAAGCTAGAAATCATACCAATGCCATGGACTTGGAATTCGGCTTGGAAGAAGAGATCAAGTTAGGTCTCCTCCAAAGTGTGCCACACACAAGAAGAAGTTGGCTCACTCCTTGGTGTCGCTTGTGCTAGCAAGTCACCCAAGGAATCTATTCGAATGGAAAGGGATGAAGAGAGATCAAGCTTGGCCGAGAGCTCCTCTTGCACCACACTCCTTCTCGTCGTCCACACCACACTCCCACGAAAGTCCAAGAATGCGTTGAGGAGAAAGGAGCAAACGCATATGCGTTTTGGCATTGAAAAATGAAACCGGCCCTTGATGACATTCCATAAATGGAAGCTCATCAAGTCCATGCGCTCAACTCAACCCAAACGCATTTTAGCATTGAACCATGCGTTCACAATTGTGAACCGGTTCAATCTAAAACGTTCCAATCAATTCGGTTCAATAAACCAAACCGAAAAAGCTCAAGCCAATAGGTCTAGACCAAATTGAACCCCAAGGCTCATGATCTAACCATTCATCTCCTGATGCCCCTGATCTCTCCGATCTGGCATCATCTCTCTCGATCGAAGCTTACCGATCTCAAGCCCTAATCAATCAAACATGATCAGACCAGATCTCACTTACAATCAGAGATTAAAACCCCTTTAAACTGAACCCAAAGAATTCAGTCCACACGATCTGACTCAAGTAAGCCATATCATCATATTGTGCGACCCTAAGGGTTTCCTTCAAATGTCGGTAACGATAACTTACGTTATCACGATCAGTGAGGGGTATCTAGCAACACATCACTGTCTCCCGATATAAAGGAAAGAGTCTTCCAAGACTACACCCAAACCATAGCATAAGTGTGAATCAACTCACTTGGCATACATGATTCCTTTGCCACTGGATGTTCTTATTGGACAAGCATGTCAAGCCTGCAACTCCAATACGATGAGCATGATTAGATCAGATGAACATAGTCATCTGGGTATGGCCATACACTTCCTCAATCATCTCATATAGGGGGGCCCTTTAGAACATCACACTCCTTAAACAAGGAGACGGCAATCCTTTATCTATCACAAGTGCCCTAACCTGACTCAAGCTCACCATCCAAGATAGTCTATAATCATTATGTTTCAAATGATATTGAACTACCTCAAAACAATGACAATCATCATTTAGAAACACAAGTGATCTCAAGTCAAAGGACATGTGCCACTTAGTGCTTACAAGGATCATTCACATTGTGACAAGCAATGGAATATCCGAGTAGGGTCTGTCCAGTACATCCAATGTACCCATGAGTCTACATCTTATTCCATGCTCGAAGCATCCTATAAGATTAGCACTCCTATTAGTCTCAATCATATCAAGGCTGTCTCATGATCACCAAGATATCTCGACTAAGGACATAGAGCCTGTCAGCCTAGCTGAACAGCTTTGAGACATTATTCAGAAGTACACTTATTACAGCAGACAAGGTAACAACCTGAATAACAACCATGCCTTTATAAACTCAAAAAGTTTATTACATGATACTTATACAATCCCAAAGGCCTCAAACATTAGCCTTAAGGGCATACCCCAACAATCTCCCACTTGCACTTAATCTAATGGTTGAGAAATCTCAAACCCATATTATTACAGTGCTTCTCATGCTTCTGCTGCGCCAGAGGCTTGGTAAGTGGGTCTGCCAGATTGTCATCTGTATGAACCTTGCATATTTTGATCTCGCCACGATCAATGATCTCCCGGATCAAGTGAAACCGTCTCTGTATGTGCTTGGACTTCTGGTGCGACCGCGGTTCCTTTGCTTGTGCGATGGCTCCAGTGTTATCACAGAAGATAACCAAAGGATCTGCACTCGAAGGAACGACACCAAGTTCTCTCACGAACTTACGAATCCACACTGCCTCCTTGGATGCTTCCGAGGCTGCAACATACTCGGCTTCTGTTGTGGAATCAGCAACAGTTGACTGTTTGAAGCTTTTCCACACCACTGCTCCACCATTCAAGCTAAACATATAGCCTGATTGCGATCGGAAATCATCCTGGTCCGACTGGAACGAAGCGTCAGTATATCCCTCTATACTGAGTTCTTCCTGACCACCATATATCAAGAACATATCTTTGGTCCTCCGCAGATATTTTAAAATGTTCTTGACCGCAATCCAGTGCGCCAAACCTGGATTACTTTGGAATCGACTGGTCACGCTTAACCCGTAAGCGACGTCTGGGCGAGTACACAACATCGCATACATAATGGACCCAATAGCCGAAGCATAAGGCGTATTGTCCATTTCATCTTTCTCAGTCTGTGTTTGTGGACACTGACTCTTTGAAAGATTCAGACCATGTCTGACTGGAAGATATCCACGTTTAGAATTCTCTAAATGGAATCTCTCCAGGACCTTATCGATGTAAGTACTCTGGCACAGCCCGAGAAGCCTCTTAGATCTATCCCTGTAGATCTTCACACCTAATACATAGGCTGCTTCTCCTAAATCTTTCATCTGGAAACATTTTCCTAACCATGCCTTAACAGCATGCAGTTCAGGAATATCGTTTCCAATGATCAAGATATCATCGACGTAGAGGATTAGGAATGTAATCACGCTCCCACTAAACCTCTTATATACACACGGGTCATCCTCGTTCTTGATGAAACCAAACTCAGAGATTGATTCATCAAAACGAATATTCCAGCTCCTAGATGCTTGTTTAAGTCCATAAATGGACTTCTTTAACTTGCATATCTTATGACGATCTGCTGGATTAGTGAAACCTTCCGGTTGTGTCATATACACATCCTCATCCAGATTTCCATTGAGGAAAGCTGTTTTCACATCCATCTGCCAGATCTCATAATCGTAATATGCTGCTATCGCGAAAAGAATCCGAATAGACTTAAACATGGCTACAGGTGAGAAAGTTTCATCATAATCTATCCCGTAGATTTGTTTGAAACCTTTCGCAACTAGCCTGCCTTTATAGGTAACCACGTTACCATCCATGTCAATCTTCTTCTTGAAGATCCATTTACAGCCTATAGGGATTACTCCCGGAGGCGGATCAATCAAATCCCAGACTTGATTATCTGACATGGAGTCCATCTCGGCTCGCATAGCTTCAAGCCATCTAGCTGACTCTGGTCCACTGACCGCATCCGCATAAGTGAGGGGTTCATCATTATCAATGATGTAGACTCCGTCATAGCGCTCAGGCTGTTGACGGATCCTTCCCGATCTTCGCGGTTCCCGTGATATCTGAGCCTCAGGTTGTTCAATAACCTGATCTACCGGCTCAGGCTCATCCAACTGTGCTTGACTACTTTGTCCTTCCTCTGGATTCTCATCCAGCTTTATTTCTCTCCCACTGGCCTCTTGCAGAAGAAATTCCTTCTCAAGAAATATGGCCGTCCGAGCAACAAATACCTTGTTCTCCTTGGGATCGTAGAAATAATAACCCTTAGTCTCCTTAGGGTAACCGACAAAGATGCATTTATCAGATCTGCTCTCTAGTTTCCCAGAGGCGAGCTTTTTGACATAAGCCTCGCAACCCCAGATCCTGATAAATGTCAAGCTAGGCTGTTTCCCATACCATAGTTCATATGGCGTCTTTGAAACTGCCTTGGATGGCACTCGGTTTAGTACCTTTGCAGCTGTTTCCAGTGCAAAACCCCAAAAGGAATATGGAAGAGTAGCTTGACTCATCATAGAACGAACCATATCAAGTAACGTTCTATTTCTCCTCTCGGACACACCATTCCATTGCGGTGTTCCTGGCGGAGTGAGCTGTGAGATAATCCCACACTCTTTCAGATAGTCAGTAAATGCATGACTCAGGTATTCACCACCTCGATCAGAACGAAGTGCTTTGATATTTCGGCCTAGCTGATTTTGTACTTCATTTTTGAACTCTTTGAACTTGTCAAAAGATTCACTTTTATGTCTCATCAGATAGACATACTCATACCTACTGAAATCATCAGTAAAGGTAATGAAGTACTGATAGCCACCTCTGGCATGTTTACTAAAAGGCCCACACACATCACTGTGTATAAGGTCCAGTAAACCTGAAGTCCTTTGACCTTTGTTTGAAAAAGGTGACTTCGTCATTTTACCCATCAGACAAGCTTTGCATGTATCAATCTCTCCATAGGAGAATGATCCCAGCAGTCCATGATCATGCAACCGCTTAATGCGCTTCTCGTTTATATGGCCTAAACGACTATGCCATAGCAAGGTGCTATCATCAGCATACTTGGCTTTCTTATTATCAATGTTTTGTATAGAATATTCCATGTCCAACATGAATAACCCATTGTTAATCGAACCAGTTGCATACACAATATTATCATAAGATAAAACACACTTTGAAATCTTGCATTCAAAGGCAAATCCTTTCCTGACAAGAGCAGGAATAGAGATAATATTCTTGGTAATACTTGGTACAAAATAACAATTGTTTAATTCTAATACAATGCCAGATGGTAAATTAATGAAATAGTCCCCTACAGCAACAGCAGCAACCCGTGCCCCGTTTCCAACGCGTAGGTCTACTTCATGCTGTCCCACCTGCCTTCTTCTCTTGAGTTCCTGCACATTTGAACAAATGTGAACTCCACATGCAGTGTCCAACACCCATGATATAGAAGAAGAAGATAACATGACCTCAGTCACATATATACCTGAGCCAGAAGTGATGCTTCCCCTCTTATCTCCTTGGAGCGCTTTACAGTCCTTTTTCCAGTGACCCAGCTGGCCACAGTGGAAACACCTGTTATCCTTCGACCGCTTCACCTTCTGTTTCAGGGCCTTGCTGTAATTCTTGACAGGGGCCTTGCCCTTCTTCCCCTTCTTCTTGTTCCTAGAAGGAAACATCAAGACAGAGGTTGAAGGCTTACCCTTCAGAGTTTCCTCAGTAGTCAAGAGCATATTCAGCAGCTCTGCCGGCGTACAATCGATCTTGTTCATATTAAAGTTAATAATGAACGCATCGAAAGAAGGCGGAAGAGACTGCAGAATAATGTCCACAGCAAGCTCCTGGTTGATGGTATGCCCCAGTTTCTCCAGAGCCTCCTTGTGCCCAATCATCTTGAGCACGTGAGCTCCCACTGGGCTCCCCTCAGCCAGTTTGCTCTGAAAGAAGAGCTTCGTCAGATTATAGCGTTCAGTCCTCGCCTGTGCAGCATACAGCATCTTGAGATTCGCTATAATTTCTATAGCGGACATATCCTCATGCTGACGCTGCAGCGGTGGCGTCATAGACGCTAGCATCAGGCAAGCGACATCAATGCTATCATTGACATGCTTATCAAAGGCTTCACGAACCGCCCTTGCGGCGTTCGCAGCGGGCTGCGGCGGTATCGCCGTCTCGAGGACATACAGTTTCCTCTCTGCCTTAAGAACGATCTTAAGGTGTCCAAACCAGTCAGAGAAGTTCGGCCCAGCAAACTTCTCCCTTTCCAGTAGGGATCGCACATTGAAGCTCATGGTGTTCGTTGCTGCAGGAATCTACAACAAGCAAGAACAGCAAGGTCAGTATCAATGTTCAGAATCAATCTAGGACTTAAGAAAGATTCTTTTCTCACTATTTTGTCTGACTGAAAAATCCAGTAAACAGTCCGAAAGAGTAACACTCTTTTAGTGAGATGGGATCCAGATTTCATACTTGGTCTCCGCGTCCCGCTCAGGCGAGATAAGATGCACAGAGATGACAAGCACTAATTTCTGGTAGGCTGTCCCAGCCAATCGCCAACCCGTGCGATTCCCCTTCATCTTGGCAATCCAGCAGACTGTGCCAACTGAGTTGGTACAACACAGTCTCTGATCCCAGAGATGGCTGCCTCCATGTGCTACCATATGCGCCACATATGTAGTCTACATGGTCAAGCTGACCCGACCTACTCCCTGGACCACCACGTGCTATGCTGAGCAACGAGAGGGGATAAATCCCAACTCTGTAACACGCAGGTGAAATCCAGCACCGTCTGAAGATAGATGGACGTGCCCACTGAGTGGGTTCAACACGGCTCCAACGATAATCAGAAAGGTGAGGTTTCGCGTCAGAAGGCTTATCGAGCTTGATATGTTAGCGTTTGGATTTTAACGGTCTTTTATCTTCTTACTATCAGGCATGTTCTATGGCTATAGCAGAAGATAAACTTAAACATGCAATTCTAATTATTAGCAATAAGTAGAAAGCATGATCTTATGTGGTAAAAGCCCATGAACCCTAGTAAGACCTTAATTTTACTTAAGTCTTCACTTGAGCTCTTTGGCATCTCATCTGGTCCAACCTAGGGCCCTAGCGCCAAGAGCACCTCAGGTGCGCCACCAGGAGACTGCCCCTCTAGGATGTGTGCCTTTGCTCTTGTCTAATCAAATACATTTGATCTATCTAGACAAGGTTGACACGCAGGTCAACTACATTTCATAAATTAAAACAATGTGATTCGCAGATCACAAATTAATTTACAATTTAAACCCAGGCACGCAGGCCCCAGCACAGCACACAATAGGGCAACCCACATAAGACTAAATAGACAAGCATATGGTTCAATCAACATGTGATCCAATCATCTTGAAATTAAAAGTTTTTGAAAAACCCCATGGCATCCATTTTAATTTCCTTATGAGCCCTACAACCTTACAATGGTCCATTGATAGGGATCCACTCATCCATCTAGTTAGATCTTTTCCCCTTGCATGCACCGAGTCCTAACTGACCCGAGTTGACCTAATGGTCAACCATGCATGCGCCAAGGGCTGAACCACCCTCATGAGTTTTGGCAAGCGGGTGTGACCCCGGGCCTAACTCAAGTGTGTTCAGTAATTGTCTCAACCAGACCTCGCTACACGCCTTTGATGCAGTCAACCTATAGCCACCTCGTGATTGCGCACAGGTGCTATCTGGTCGACCCATCTGGGCTGTCAGATGGTCTGATCAGACTAGCTTGATCTATACTAGATGATGCCATCAACCCCATCAACCCATCTAAGGATTTAATGTAGTGGCACCTTAGATCTAATCAACCGCGCAAGATATAAGTTTTGTAAAACACTTAGAGCATGCGCAAACATACAAACAAAGTTGATAACCCTTAGATCTAAGGGGGTCCCCTTCAAGGGGGAGCGCAAACTTTAGGGGGTCCCCTTCAAGGGGGAGCGCATACTTCATCTAATCATGATACAAGCGCAACTTCATGAACATATGATACAAGCGCAACTTCATGAACATATGATACAAGCGCAACTTCATGAACATATGATACAAGCGCAACTTCATGAAAACAAAGCATGCCTCAAGAAAAAGTAAGCGCAACATGTATGGATCACCAATACTTAAAGCAATCATATCGATCATATCAAGAGCCTAGCTCTGATACCAATTGAAAGACCCCTAACTTTAAGGGGGAGAAACCCTAAACTTGCAATTCTAACAAGCTTTGCGGAAAAAGGGTTTCAAATCAAGATCGGATATGAAAACATATGATCAACTTGAAGCTAGAAATCATACCAATGCCATGGACTTGGAATTCGGCTTGGAAGAAGAGATCAAGTTAGGTCTCCTCCAAAGTGTGCCACACACAAGAAGAAGTTGGCTCACTCCTTGGTGTCGCTTGTGCTAGCAAGTCACCCAAGGAATCTATTCGAATGGAAAGGGATGAAGAGAGATCAAGCTTGGCCGAGAGCTCCTCTTGCACCACACTCCTTCTCGTCGTCCACACCACACTCCCACGAAAGTCCAAGAATGCGTTGAGGAGAAAGGAGCAAACGCATATGCGTTTTGGCATTGAAAAATGAAACCGGCCCTTGATGACATTCCATAAATGGAAGCTCATCAAGTCCATGCGCTCAACTCAACCCAAACGCATTTTAGCATTGAACCATGCGTTCACAATTGTGAACCGGTTCAATCTAAAACGTTCCAATCAATTCGGTTCAATAAACCAAACCGAAAAAGCTCAAGCCAATAGGTCTAGACCAAATTGAACCCCAAGGCTCATGATCTAACCATTCATCTCCTGATGCCCCTGATCTCTCCGATCTGGCATCATCTCTCTCGATCGAAGCTTACCGATCTCAAGCCCTAATCAATCAAACATGATCAGACCAGATCTCACTTACAATCAGAGATTAAAACCCCTTTAAACTGAACCCAAAGAATTCAGTCCACACGATCTGACTCAAGTAAGCCATATCATCATATTGTGCGACCCTAAGGGTTTCCTTCAAATGTCGGTAACGATAACTTACGTTATCACGATCAGTGAGGGGTATCTAGCAACACATCACTGTCTCCCGATATAAAGGAAAGAGTCTTCCAAGACTACACCCAAACCATAGCATAAGTGTGAATCAACTCACTTGGCATACATGATTCCTTTGCCACTGGATGTTCTTATTGGACAAGCATGTCAAGCCTGCAACTCCAATACGATGAGCATGATTAGATCAGATGAACATAGTCATCTGGGTATGGCCATACACTTCCTCAATCATCTCATATAGGGGGGCCCTTTAGAACATCACACTCCTTAAACAAGGAGACGGCAATCCTTTATCTATCACAAGTGCCCTAACCTGACTCAAGCTCACCATCCAAGATAGTCTATAATCATTATGTTTCAAATGATATTGAACTACCTCAAAACAATGACAATCATCATTTAGAAACACAAGTGATCTCAAGTCAAAGGACATGTGCCACTTAGTGCTTACAAGGATCATTCACATTGTGACAAGCAATGGAATATCCGAGTAGGGTCTGTCCAGTACATCCAATGTACCCATGAGTCTACATCTTATTCCATGCTCGAAGCATCCTATAAGATTAGCACTCCTATTAGTCTCAATCATATCAAGGCTGTCTCATGATCACCAAGATATCTCGACTAAGGACATAGAGCCTGTCAGCCTAGCTGAACAGCTTTGAGACATTATTCAGAAGTACACTTATTACAGCAGACAAGGTAACAACCTGAATAACAACCATGCCTTTATAAACTCAAAAAGTTTATTACATGATACTTATACAATCCCAAAGGCCTCAAACATTAGCCTTAAGGGCATACCCCAACAGTAGATACCTGCAGCAACGAACAC